>CM067474.1:17974482-18008446 GCA_034552555.1 Semaprochilodus insignis | reverse complement strand
AATGTTGTATTTGGACTGAAAGCACAGTGCAAGAAATGTTTCTCAATTTAAGATGGTTGTAAGATTATTTTAAAACAATTTAGCTTATTTCTAGTCATTCTAGTTGGTTGTGAGTGATTTTAGTAAACCAAATGATCTCGCTGAGTTGGCGGATAAATGTGCTTGAAACAAGACAAATTATCTGCCAGTCTCATTGATGTTGGATATGTGAACATGGATCTGAATATTCAACAGCTGTGCTTCACGTTTAACTCAATTATAAAGCTGGTCATAAATCCAGCAATTCAATCTTTAACACCCGCAGATCTAGAGGTATTTCGAATTTTCTGGACATCTTGAGATCATGACATAATTGCCTCATGATCTCAGGATAACAAAAGTTGCTTTCTTAAGACCACAAGTTTTGATCTTGAGAAAACATTCCTTATCTTGGAATCACAAGTCTATTGTGATCTCTTAGAAAATAACTTTATTTATCCTGACATCGCAAGACAAGTAGGTTGCAATCTCGAGACCACAACTTTCTTCATCTTGAGATCACAAGACAATTAAGTCATGATCTCAATATGAATATAATATTTCTGGACTTCAGCAGAGCAGATCAGATCTGCATGTTCCCATTCTGAGAAACATCTCCATGGTGTTCTTACATGATTTCCTCTCATTTGGTCTTTCCAAAATTGGTGAAACATTGCCATTAGGCTCAGCGTGAGACTCATGAGTGTGTTTGTGACAGAAGGGGTGGCGGTGTGTAAGTGGGAGGGACAATCCAGAGGAGGTCAGATTAGAAACCCAAACGTCCACTCCGTCACTCATTCTCGCTGCATAGGAAAGCCTGACTCTGCGCTGAACTTAACATCTGAAGCTGTTTCATTTACAATGAAAGGTACGTTCGTTTTAGAGTTGTGTCTTGTTAGAAGCTATTACAAGTTACAACAGCAATATGTGATTTTACAGCTCATGTAGAAGCTTTATCATGACTTCCTGAGAGAAAGTGCAGGTTAAATAAAGACTGAGATACAGTAGGTGTTGGATAACTGCCCCATTGATTGCTGCTGTCACATTTTTTTCTGTGGCTTTATTGGAGCAATTGAAGGCAACAACACTGGCCTTTGAGATCATGTTGGTGTAAACCGAATTCATAGATGTTGTTCATTAACATTTACAACATCTTATCAAACCAGGGTTCTAATGCATGTTGGAAATGAATGAATGGAGTTGGTTTTCCTTCCTGCTAGAAAAGCCAGCACAGACCAGCATGGCTGGTCACCAGTAAAACCAGTATATGTTGTGTTTTGGATGCTGGTAAGCTGGTCGGCAGCAATGGCAGTTAAAATGCTGGTCACCACCAAAACCAGCATATGCTGTGTTTTGATGCTGGTATGCTGGATGCCGTGTTGGTCTGTGCTGTTTTTTCAGCAGTACTAACATGAAGTACACTGAGCGTGTGGTACTTGGAGATGATTAGTGCCTTTAAATGCAGGACTCTTCGCTTTCGTCTTTTTTTATTTTGATCACATCAGTCTAAACTGAATTACAATGTTCAACAACTCAAAATGTCAAAATGTGAACTGCAATATCTGATAGATGAAACTGAAACAAGTCCTCCAAACGGGATCAGTGGTCAAGAAAGTGATGAGAAGATACAAGAACGGGGCCAATGGAGCAGCAAACTGGAATTTGTTCTGTCTGTAGCTGGTTCCATTATTGGCTTGGGCAACATGTGGCGATTCCCATACTTGTGCTACAAGAATGGAGGAGGTATGTTCTACTTTTGAAGACTGTTTACTGCAAAATGATTTCGATCTGATCTTGGCCAACGACAGAGTTTCTCAGTTTGCTAAAGATCTACCATTGTGGATGAGGCAAGAAATAAATAGCGCTATCTGAAAGTAAATTACGTGTGAAGGAATTAGTGTTGGTAGTATCTCAGATTTCCCTTCTTTCTTCATAAGGAAAATCTTCAAGAGATAAGGTCACAGTTCAGAGTTCAGAGTGACAGCAGTTGCTTGGACTCAAGCCACTGTTTTCCTCAGACAGCTGACAGATGTGGCTGTTTTTGGGTTTCTGAAACCTGATCACTCTTTAAACAGCCTCATTCTTAGGCTAATGCTCCACTGATTCTACTAAGCTGGACCTGTACCTAACAATCTCTAATACAGGCGGTGTAGGAAATAATAGAAATGACACGAGATACTCATAATTATTGGCCGTTTTATCAGAAACGCCTATCATGTAGGTGCACTTTGTGTATTTACAGTTGCTGACTGACAATTTTGTTGAACTCTCTGCCTTCTCAGGACTACCATCAGTCTAACTCTGACCAGAGATTACTTAGGTTGATGATCATTCTCAGCACAGCAGTGGTACTGACATGGTAGTGTGTGTTGTGCTTGTAGTGGTCCAGTTAAAGCATCTAAGATTCACGGTCCACTCTGTAAGACACACCTACACCTACTTCTTGGTATGTCAGTTATCCTCAAGTCTTCATCTGTGGTTAGTTTCTGACCACAGGACGCTGTTGGCTGGATGTTTTTGGTCAGTGGTTCTCTGTCTACTAGTGACGCTCCAGGAACACTAATGTGCCTTATACACTCATACACTCATAGTGCAACACACTGTACCATGTCATAGTCACATCTCTGTTGAGAAATAATATCTGATTTGTGGTAGTTTTATTCCGGTCCTTTTCCACTGATGGATGGGTTACAGCGGTCTGGCTACAGTCAGTAATGGTAAACCTATATAGATGTTTGATATGATTTTGTTTCTGATTTAGTTTACATGTATGGACTCTCTGGAACGGTTAGTGAATATTATGAGACTTTAACAAAGTTATGTTTAGGTTTTACAAACTCCTAGGGAAAGCTAGGGAAAATCGTTTTTCCAAGATATGGTTCTTTGTATATGGAAAACGAACCAATGTCTACAGTTTAGGCAGCGATTATGAATGTAGCAGTAATGCCCAAAGCTCTATCTTTACTGTGTTTTGCCATGTTGTAATCGTTTGTTCCACTTTGATAAATGCAGGTGCCTTCCTGATTCCATACTTCATTTTCCTATTCACCTGTGGGATTCCTGTGTTCATCTTGGAGACAGCTTTAGGACAGTACACCAGTGAGGGAGGCATCACTTGCTGGAAGAAAATCAGCCCTCTTTTTGAAGGTGACACATTTTGTGAGAAAACTGTCTTACTAGGGTCTAAGGACTTTTTACCCTGCTGTTTGCAACAGGCCCCAGTCCATGAGCATGTGATGTTCTCCTCTGTGTTTTTTGTTCCTTGTTTTATTAAAATGATCTATTTGAATTAGAATTAATGTTCTTCTCCACAGGGATAGGCTATGGCACACAAGTCATTGTCACCTTACTGAACTTCTACTATATCATTGTTCTGGCGTGGGGCATCTTTTACTTGTATTACTCCTTCTCCTCGGACTTGCCTTGGTCCTCATGCAACAATTCTTGGAATCTAGGTGAGATGATTGACTCTAGAAATTAGGTTCTACAGCCATTTATATTTGTAGTATGAGTTTACTGTTTGGAATGTGTATCACATGCTGCATAATTCCGTGTGGGCCCGTTGTTTCTGTCAAAGATACCTGTGTGGAGTTCCAGAGAAGGAATGATTCTGTCAACTTCACATTGCCTGCAAACGCCACATCTCCTGTCATTGAATTCTGGGAGTAAGTTCTGGTTCCATCACTCTTTTAACTTATTCTAGTCTTAAACCAACCATCAGAAAATATTAGATGTGTCTATATGAGCAGATTTACTGTCCGTTTTTTTTTTATTATTAGGTTGTGTGGTGCTTGGAACCCTGACGTTGCCAGTTCAGTTGCATTTAATTATGTTTGTAAAACAAGTGAAGTGTGTAGGTATGTTCAAGATGTTTATCTGATCCACGTGAACAGGAGAAGGGTGTTACGGCTCTCCCCAGGTATCGACCAGATGGGCTCTCTGAACTGGGATCTGGCCTTGTGTCTGCTTATTGCCTGGGTCGTGTGCTACTTCTGCATCTGGAAAGGAGTGAAATGGACGGGAAAGGTTGGTTTGTTCTCTTTTATGTGAATTAATGGATAACACTCTTGTCCAGTGGACACCAACCTTCTTCCAGGATCATAAACAGCTCTTGGACTGATCTGGGGCGAGATCATATTCTGTACAGGGAATTAACCGCACATTTTACGCCTGATTATCTCACTTCACTTAGCATTCGTCCTAGCCTTTTTAGCATTTTTACATGGATTAAAACTTAATCTTTAATCACAACATGTGATAGTGCCCTGGTGTGAAGTGGACTTTGAATGCTGGTATATCCAAACTTGTTATTAAAATGCACCTTACCGACTCTCTGGAAAATACCAATAAGTCATTTAAGCATGGCAATAAACCTCCATTTTATAATGAATGAATAAGTTGCATCATTTAATAGTCCAATAAGTAGAAATATGGTGAAAAGAATTAATCTAGGTCAGAAGGAATAATCTTAGCATGAATATACATATATATATATATATTAGATAGATCTATATATAAACTATACACACACACACACACACACACACACACACATATATATATAGACAGATAGATGATAGAGAGATTTGTGCAGAAGTGAATGTCAATGCTGTGCAGTTTACCAGGAGAACATTGTATTTGTCATTGACTAGCTCCAGTGAAACAGTCCTGTGTATGATGTGTGTATGAGTTTGAGGTAAAGTTGGTTTGTCTTAATTCCTGTAGGTTGTGTATTTTACTGCCACCTTCCCCTACCTCATGCTACTGGTGCTTCTCATTCGGGGCCTCACCTTACCTGGGGCTATCAGGGGCATCCAGTTTTACCTGTACCCAGACTTGAGGCGTCTAGCTGATCCACAGGTACAACTCAATTACACCAACATTCAGGATTATATATCAACATGTGACTTGTGATTGTGATATATACCTTGCTACATACTCAAACCACAATGGTGACCCCTTAATGTTATGTGGTTAATGATTTGTCCTGCATTATCTTTCGCCAAATTGATTATGTTGGAACATGTCAATGCCCTGATTTATCCATATTCCATAATAGCATCTGTCATCATCCAATCAGGATTCTTACATCCCTCAAAATAACCACAATCAGTATTATAAAGGCTGACAGTATGATAACAGTTCACAAATAATATATTTTACAGGTCAAGTTGCTTTTTATTTGGTTGCTTTTCAACAGACAGGTGCCCTAGTTGAGTTCAAGGCCCTCATTTAGGGATCACAGTGTGTATTCAGCCCCTCTGGGCTTTGAGAGGGAGATTACTAAGAGGGTAAAGCCCCTTGGTAGTGTTGGATCATCTCTGACTCAAACAGTGCCCTCAGTCCAAGTGTTTTGTTTTGGCATTTTAAGTTTTTCCTGGCGTGTGAGCTTGTTCCCAAATTCATAATGGTCCAAAAACTGACTGCTTCTATATAAGCGAAGTTTTGGAAGTCACTTTGCTGTACAAATTGAAGCGGACCTATTATGCTTTTCTGGTTTCTCCATGTTATTTAGTGTGCTATGTAGCTTTTTGTGCAGGTAAACAGTCTACAGAATTATAAAGCCAAAGGTACGTGCCATAGGTATAAACTCACAGAAACCATGTTTCTGCTAAATGCCTCATTGGAATTCCAGCTCTTTTCTCTGTAACAAAGTGGTGTCACCTAGTCCATTGCCTTACCTGCCGGTAAGCTTGGGACACCTTATACAACACACAGAGAACTAAAACAGTAGAACCTTACCACTCTTTCCTCTTTTCCCTCTCTGTAGAAATCAATTAACATGTTTAAAAAGTCTACAAACCTAATGAAAATGATTTGAACATTATTTAAGCACAGTTAAGATCCTTTTAAATTAATAATTAGAATTAATCATTTCATCCAGGTAGTTGTTGCAACATATCTGGCGGCAATAAAAGAAAAAACATGGCAATTAATATTCTGGAAACTAAAATAATATATTTAAAACATGTAGATAAATAAGATCTATTTGTCTAGAGTCACACACTCAATAGAAGGGAAAATTTTGAAAGATAGAAGAGAGGACTAATTTTTGATCTACACGTGGTGTTTGCAAATGACTTGACGATGTCAAACAGTAAAACCCTACCACTCTGCTCCAGTTTCTCTTGCGAAGGTGGCTCGGCTCTACCTCGTTCTGCCTGACTTTTAAAACCTGCCTCAAACTGATATGGTAAGAACTGACGCCATTGTAAGAACAGTCACAGTGGTATGTGGGTGGAACTTGTCGCTTTACACTGGCAGCTGACCATTCACAGTACACTGGGCTCATCGGGAGGTGGGGCTAACAGAGCATTTCAGACAGAGGGGTGAATACAGATGTACAGTATGAGAACAATATTGTATTTTGGGAAATCTGAAGCAGTAGACCCCAAAATAAAATTACAGACACTGAGAATGAGCATAATAGATCCCCTTTAACACAGAGGTGTGACTAGAAAGAGAAGAACACATATGCAATAATAAAAAAAAGCCATAAAGAATAAAATAAAATGGAACATGAGACTAAGCGTGTTACCTTGATTAACATCTCAGTTGTGAGTCAATCACAGACCTGAGCCATGAAGTATGATATATAGACTGAGACATGATATACTCTTTTGTTACATGATATATAAAGAAGAAGTAAAAAAGAAAGCAATTTGTTTCCAGTTCATTAAACATGATCAAAATAGTCTATATTGTCGAATAATATAGAGCCTGAAATGTTATTAATTATGTTAGTTTTACTTTGCATTGTCATTTTTGGACATGATGAGGTTATTTTCTGTCCCTCTTAAGCATGTTCAGAATCACCACCTAAAGTCTACTGAGTATAAACCAAATAACATGCATCAAGTATCAAATGAAAACATAGTAAAGAAGCTTCTCAGCACCCAACGTGGTATAGAGAAACTAACTAATTCATTGTTTGTGTGAAGTTACTGAAACCAACTTTAAAAGAAAAGTTGTGCCAAGAAGGAAGTGTGGGATTGCAGTGCTATCGGGAAGGAAGATAACGGTTAACAGGAACAATAAATGATGATACATTTAGACTGATATGGGTAATATTTAGTGAGCTACACATACAGAAGTAGCAACTCCCAGTATGGTGTCAGCTCACCATGTTTGCTAATGCAACATGCATACGCCTCAGCATGGAGTAGGTGGTTTCCTGTGATAATCCATCCCATGCAGCTGGAATATTCTCACACTGTTCCTGATTTGCCGTAGGGGTGGAGGTGGAGTGACACCAGGCCTTCTGAACATTTGACACAGCCATAGTGAGAAGTGAAGGTTAATGAGTTCTGAAATATGTGAGATGACCAGTGAATGGTTTACTGTTATGCTAGCAGTGCACAATCATTAAGTGACCTCATGGTAAGAGGTAAACAATTCCACATGCAGTTTACTAGAATCTGATATTACAGTAGTTGGTTTGTGCCTGCCTGGTCAAATGACAGGAAGTGCTATTTTGTAAGTGAAAGTAAGTTAACACATCCTCTACAGAGAAACACTTCTGCATATTTTAATGCACAGAACATATTGGGAACAATAACATAAAATGTGGCCTGTGCTAAAGTTATGGCTTGATGCCTGATGCCGGCCTGATAATAGATATATTTTTAGTGCATGCAGTATGGTGGTTTATTTACAGGGTGTTGTTGGGGAAAAGTTTTTTTTTTTTCCAGATGAAATGCTAGAAATAGCTACTTGAATGTAGTATCTCCCAAAATGTCCCAAAAACAAACCAAAAAAAGGTGTTTTTTTCTTATAATTTTTAACATTTTCTTAAATGTAATTTCCTAATAGCGTGTAATACCTACACAAGCACGAATAACAGCTGTGATTAGATTTGTCATGGACTGGACAAGTTTCTGGATGTAGGCCACATCAATGTTCAGCCAGTTGGGCCAGATTTGGTGGATGCCCTCCGTGGCACAATTCTAAGGGGAATTTCCTGTAGACTGGGATTTGTGCCACTGCTGGTAGACCCGTATGACCATACGCTTCCATACACCTGCAGATTCAGCTACTTCCTTCACTCTATGGTCTTTGGCATGCCCAAATGCAGTCACTCCTTTTAGCCAATCATTGACATCTGCTTTGGGACCCATTTTCCACACATGGAATGAGACATTCACTGCACTGTACCAACTCTTCTGAATCCCATCACATCCCCCGACGTTACTACCACCTTCCACACACAAGGTGACTAATTATTTGGCCGGGGAGTTTACTGTGATGCAAATATTTGCAGAAATTCTATACATTATAAATATTGTTTTGAAATGAATTTGTAGACCAGTAGTTTTTATTATTTCAAGTTCAATCAAAAGTTTTTTTTTTTTTTAACCAGGTATGGATGGACGCAGGAACTCAAATTTTCTTCTCGTATGCCCTGTGCTTAGGAAGCTTAACAGCCCTAGGGAGCTACAACAAGTACAACAACAACTGCTACAGGTACTGCTTGTGTCCATGGTATCATTTATAGAGCACGGCTTTGTCACTGTACTCCAGCACACAGAATGTGAAATCCAACAGTGACAATGAGTAGTAGCACAAAGTGTAGCACACTGTCAGCTTTAATCTGAGGGTTTTATACGTCTATATTGGATAAATCATAATAGGGCTCTTTGTATACATTGTCTCTTCCAGTGGACTCTTAAACATGTTTTCGTCACAGGGACGCCATCGCACTCTGCTTTCTAAATAGCGGGACAAGCTTTGTGGCAGGCTTTGCCATCTTCTCTATCCTTGGTTTCATGTCATATGAACAGAATGTGCCAATCTCAGAAGTGGCCGAGTCTGGTAAGTCTAGTTTCTCAGGAAATATTATGATGTCAGATGAGTTTGAGGTCTTTTGCAATTTTGCTGCATCAAAATTCTTATTCCTAAAATTCTTGCTAGAGCGTTTGCAATTATTTTGATACACTTGATTCAATTTAAATTCTAATATCAATTAGCCCCATAAAATCCCAGGCTTATTACAATGAACGTCAAATTTTCGAGTTATTCTTACATTATGAATGAGTTTTGAATTTGAGATATAAGGGGTTAAAATGTACCAGCATTCAATGACTAGATGACAATTTGCAAGATGATAATGCCTATTTTTAAGCACTTGTACTTCTCCCAGTTATTTCTCCAATTGCTCAATAATTTAGGATAATTCAGTAACTAAATTTTAAGACGTGCATTTGATGTGCAGTGCAT
Source organism: Semaprochilodus insignis (assembly GCA_034552555.1). Classification (NCBI taxonomy): domain Eukaryota; kingdom Metazoa; phylum Chordata; class Actinopteri; order Characiformes; family Prochilodontidae; genus Semaprochilodus; species Semaprochilodus insignis. The sequence goes on along the minus strand of CM067474.1, from coordinate 17,999,212 downwards.
TGTAGAGACTTGTTTTTCTTTTTTATTAGTTTTATTAGTATTTTTTATTATTTTAGTATTATTTTAAGTTTTTTTTGGGGACTGTCTTGCCTCACAGCACCCTGCATGTACCCCTCCGCCATTAATAGATTTAAAAAAATAGGCCAGAACTTTATTTCAAAACTACAGTGATGGAACCTCTCAGACATCATGTAGCTATTAATCATTATTCCATTTATCTGAGTTGAGTAGGATCTGTTAAGACGCTTGTTATCACATGAAGTACATTTTTAGGTTGACATGACAAACCGGTTTTTATGCATCTGAATGACTTTGTTTACCACTTAATGATGCAGTTGTGTAGAGAGATGTTAGACAGATTAATGCCTCAATGTATTTCAGGTCCGGGTCTGGCCTTTATTGCGTACCCCCGAGCTGTTTCAATGATGCCCGTCTCTCCTCTGTGGGCCTGCTTCTTCTTCATCATGCTCATTTTACTTGGACTGGACAGCCAAGTAAGACTTTGTAGTGGTTTTGCTGTGACAGACATCTAAAACGTAGCTAAAATGTGGCTGTAAATACACTGTGATCATCTTGATCGGATTGCAAATTATTGGCATGAAAATCACTGAAGATGTAGACGGTGTTTGAAGACACTCTGCTTTCTTTCGGTAATTTCCTCACTGTTATTGCTAATGTACTGGTATGTTTCACTGGTTCTTCTGTTGGTTCGTTTATTGGAGGATGTACCTTTTATGTCAGATAAAGGGTGTGCACTACTTTATCTGTGAAATGTATCTGTGAAATCTGTCAACCTCCCCCCAATCCCCACCACATAAAAGTAAGGGGATCCCATAAGAGAAACTAAATTGAACTTGGGTGCCCTAGGTTATTTCTTTAAATAAGATAAAAAAGAACTTTCTAAATAAAATAGATATCCTCACATGAAGTGACACACCTCATTTTTTAGTGTTTGTCATGTTTACCATTAGTTTAGATGTTTGTAGGCCTTTTAAATCCTATTTTTACTCAAAAGAAGTGAATGCTATTTCATTCACGGAAATCAGTGAAGGGACCCAATTTTTATGTAAATCCATGAAGTGACAGGGCAGGCCCCAGGTGATCTGACGCCAGTATGTAGAGGAGATTTTGCCTACATGATTTGACAGTCTTCTTTTCCAAACTACTATTCAAAACACATACTGAACCTGTTTTACTGGTTTGTTTAATCAGGTGAAACATTTTAAGTACTAGTGAGTTCTAACTTCAGCTGCATAAAATGTGCATAATGGACATTATTCTCTAGAGGGCACTCTAATATTACCATAGACATTTATATGCCTGTAAAAATAAAATCAAATCTTCAGTTTGTTAAACCATTTCAAGCACACAATGAAAACATGCTGATTTGAGTTGTATTTGAAAGGCATTCTCCAAAAGTTTTACACACCATAGACAACTAGGGCCTTAGATAAGATGTTATCTGCAGAGATATGAGGTAAGATAGGAGATAAGATGTGACTGTATCTGACATTTGATCTTGTTATTCATTGTACATGTTGATTTGATGCATTGTTGCTATCTGACTAACTACTGCACTGGTTATTTGACCTATTCTATCTCTCTTCCATTAGTTTGTGTGTGTCGAAAGCCTGGTCACAGCCATAGTAGACATGTATCCAGCTGTCTTTCGCCGTAAACACCGCAGGGAGCTCTTCTTGTTTGTAGTGTCCTTCTTCTCCTTCCTGGTGGGCCTGATCATGGTGATGGAGGTAAAGGGAAATAAAAAAAGAAGAATAAAAATAATTAAATGGTTAAAAAAACAGGAGTTGTTAAATTATTTTCAAAATGATTATTATCTAAACATTTAGAGAAAATATAGGCCACATATAGAAAACTATAGGATAAATATAAGACTTCTAACAACTGTCTGATACTTGGTAGACCACCAAACTGTCACCATCAAATAAACAGCAACTAAAGCTCCACTCTTGCTTCAGATCTGATAAAATGTACATGGGTTTCTGTCTATCCTTCCACTATGGGTCTGAAAGGAGGTGTAGAACAGAAAATGCAACCAACTTTTAAGACAGAACTGCAGGTGTAGAAAAAATATCCATGCAGATTCCTTTGGAAAACTGAAAGGAATCCTCCCCCTCCCTGGAAAGCATGGAATCTGTAATGAAGGGTGAACATAATTAAAAGATATATACATAGTGCCCTCAAGTGTACCAATCTGATATCACACTTTTGTAGCTCGAATGTAGAAAGATGAATATTGCACATGCTTGTGTCAATGGAAAGCTCATTAGTATATCTTTACTGAGTTACCGAAATGGACAGTTCATTAGTGTGATCGCTGAAGAGCATAAGTACATCACATACCTAGCAGTAGGCACACTGATGCAGTACATAGGTTATAGTGAAAGAGGGCCCATGACCAAGCAGGTTTGAAAGAGTGGACGGTAGGGCCCCTCCTGCTCTTTCTTTGGGTGTATACTCATGGCCCCTTTTTCATCATAATGGGGTAGTAACAGCCTTTTTGTCAGTAGCAAAAGAGAGGTTTTTTTTTCTATGGAAAATTCTGAAACGTAGTGCACATGACACATAACATATATCAAATATATCATTTGTTATAGTTTATGCAATACACACACAATATGCAATATGCAAATGAGCCCTCTAAGAAATGTTTTTCTGTGTGGTGTGAATACACTCCATCATCTGAACTAGCCTTACAGCTGACCGGGGCAGAACTAGCAGTGCAGAAGTCCCATGATTTCTATTACAATGCCACTGAGCTTCTCAGTATGACCCATTCTACTACCAGTGATCGTCTATGGAGACTGCATGGCTATGCAATTGACTTTATGCACTTGTTATCAATGAATGTGGCAGAACCACATCAACTAGTGAGTAATTTGCATCATTGGAAGGGTGTCTACATACTTTTGGCCATATAGTGTATGGCCAGCCTTTAAGCTACACTATATTTACACAATATAACCTTCACACATTTACATATGTCTGATTAACAGGGTGGGATGTACGTCTTCCAGCTGTTTGACTACTACGCAGCCTCGGGCATCTGCTTACTCTTCATGGCCATATTTGAGACTGTTTGTATTGCCTGGGTCTATGGTAAGTTATGATCAAATGAATGGTGTTATGGGCTATTGACTATTGACATCTATATCGATGACACCAAAGCAAATATCTGATATCTTGAACCTGTACAGTTAATGGAATAGTCTTTGACCAGTCTGTCCCTTTGGCAACCATAGTGTACTGTTAATAAACACATTGTTTGGTGGAGGAATAGTTTATCATAATTTATAAATCAATTAATTAATTGAACATTGGTACATTTCAGCATATTATATGTTATAATAATTTAAGTCTAGTTAATCTAATATGTTGTTTAGTAATATAACTGTATGCTATGCCAACACATTGGGCAGATAAACCTATTTTCAGCACTTATCTGTACTCCATATTTGGTTGAGATTTCTGCACATTTATTCATTCGTGATCTGCCCTTGCTTTTTCAGGTGCCGATCGCTTCTATGATAATATTGAAGATATGATTGGCTACCGCCCAGGCCCTATAATTAAATACTGCTGGAAGTTTTTCACCCCACTTACCTGCATAGTGAGTCTCAATGCACTGCATTAACCCAGTCTGAGTAATAATTTATATTGATTTTCACGTTATACAATGCTGTGAAAAACTCAGAGACCACCGCTCATTTATTTAATTTCCAGGTGCAAGTTGTTCCTTTTTCAGGAGATATTTCTGAGGAGATTAGATGTAAAATAATCCACTTGCGTAAGAAAGGAGAAAGCCAAAGGAAAATAATTGGGAGTTTAAAAATGACTAACAGATAGAAGAAGATTAAGCTCCACTCTTGCTTAAGTTCTGAAGATATCGACAGGTGTGTTTTCTGTCCATCCTCCCACTGTGAGAAGACAGCCCAACACTATAAGTCTGAAAGGACGTGCAGCTGTCAAGAAGCAAACTTCAAATTTGCAAAGCTGCTGGTGATCTCACAGAGTCCAGGTCTTAACATTGTGGAATGTGTTTGGCGTTACTTGGATCACGAGAAGCCGGAAATGGAACAAACTCTAGGACTGAGCTTTGGAGGTGTGGAAAAACATCCCTGCAGATTTCTTCGACAAAAAAGGCTCCAGAAAAGACTGAACACACTAAATACTGATTTATTTCATATTATTTTTGGTTTTAGATATTTTCTGCTTCTTTTCCTGAAAGAAATGTGTAGTTTAATGTATTTAAAGTTCATATTAACTGGAAATGAACTAGATAAAGCTTAAATTCTGATTTTGCACAGTATAGATACCTAATGGTAAGTTAGAAAGTATTCTGAAATCTTACATGTGTTTTCCCAATTATTGTTTGTAATGTATGTAATTTGTTATTCTGTAATGTCTGTTTATACATTTTAGATACTGACTGAGTAGCCGTATTGGAAAGTGAATATGGAGAATGCAAAGTTGTACTAACTTATTCTTTTTTATTCTTTTCTGCATATATAGGGCACGTTTGCCTTTTCCCTCATCAAATACACACCTCTGAAATACAACAGTGTATATACATATCCTTGGTGGGGTTATGCAGTAGGCTGGCTCCTGGCCTTGTCCTCCATGGTCTGCATCCCTGCATGGGTGATCTTCAAAATTGTCAACACAGAAGGAACTCTAATAGAGGTATTATAAAACAGATAAGAGCACAGTTAAAGCCATTGTAATATACTTTCTTTTTTATACATACAACTGCACACATTGAATGAAAACTGTTTTAGGGCAATGTGACGATATGTTATCATTACATTATCAATTATATCACTACATGTTTTATTACAAGGAGAATTCAATTAGTCAAGTTTAGCTGGATTTACTGCCCCCATCTTCTCATATTTAATTTCTAAGCAATACTGCTTTTTCTTGCAATTCACAATTTTCACTATTTCAAGTCATTCTGTTATTCAAGTCATCAAGTCATTCGGATATACAGTATTTCTCCATGATAATAACGGTAACAACATTAAAGAATTACAGAATTAAAGAAATTAAAGAATTAAAGAAAACTCAGTGAAATTAAGTTGATAATTTATTACTGTTTCTTAGATTTATGTATTTTTTGATATATTTCTGTAGATTAATAGCAGTGTTAAAATGCAGTACATTTATGGCTTATTTACTTGCATTTGCCCTTTGTTAAAAAAACAAAACAAAACAATGCTAGCTATTAAATTTTACTGTATGTAAACAGTGAGAATCTTTTATGTTACACTGCAGCAAAGTGCAAATGCAGCAATGGTTATCAAAATGCAGAAGAAAAGCAAATATTGTTCTATGTATTTTGTTATATACATAGGTTTGCCCCGTCCTATGTTAATGCACAATCATGTTGAACTATTCTAACTATTAACTATTACTAACTAACAATTAATAACTATTACTTACTATAGATTTTTGAGGAATTCCTTGGCATGATTATGATTAATAATAAATGTAATATTTATTGAACGTATTTGGACAAAAAACGATCACTCTGGCTAGTTTGTCAGTCGTCCTGTTGTTGAAGGTCACCCTGTAACTGTGGTAACATCACTGTAATGCATAATCTCTTTAAAATTTGCAAATCTGAAAAACTGAGCTGTCCTCCTATGCTCTCTCTTTCTAGCGCCTCAAACTCCTTACCAGGCCGTCAAGTGATTTACCCAAAACCAAGAAGGAGCAAGAGAGGATGCTGGCTATTTACACATTGAGGAACTCGGCCTCATCTAAAACAGATGACTTCCTCCCGGAGCATCTGAAGGACACTAAGTTGTAACTTTTATAGTCAGTCCTGTCTGAGTGTTCATCCAACTTCAACTTCATCTGCCTGAGAATGCTCAACATAGGACAGACAAAAAATCCGGGATTGGTTTTACATCAGGGGTGGGGAACTTTGGATCGCTATGGTGATTTTCTTGCCCATGCACAACTGATTCAACTCATCAACTAATTGACAGGTTTAGTTTAAATAACCAAACTGTGCTCTACTCCAGCCCTCAGTCCCCCATCCCAGTTTTACATCTATAGACCATATTCATTCTGGTGCTCAGCCTTTTCTTACTGAATTTACCTTACCTTACCTTTTCCAGCTGAATACTGGGCAAATACAAATTTGTTGTTGTCAAATGACTAGTTATAGTCACTGACATAGCATTACTGTGGACATGAATACAATACACAGTGACAAAAATAGTGTTGAATTGGCTTAATGTATCAATAATTATATATTAATTACATTAAATATAATTTCCACATTACACCTGTTCTTCATAACTGCTCTGGTTGCCTGTCTCTTACCCTCTGTGCATTGCTGGACTTGTACCCAGCCTGTACACTGAGGTCCTCTGATACTGCTGTATTTAGGACGCCCTGTTGTAGATTGTCTCCATTCGGGGGCTCCATCAAAGTCTCTGTGATCTTGTGTCGGTTTCAGCTGTCAAAACACATCCGTTTACTCAGTGCTACCCTTCTGTCCAAATTCTCTTCCGGATGGCAAATGGTGCTAACTCTGCTGTAGAGTTCTTTCTGTTTCTGCTTCTCTGTTATCTGTCCACTGTCCTTTCTTTATCCTGCTCTGTTATCTGTCCACTGTCCCCTCTTTATCCTGCTCTGTTCTCTGTCCACTGTCCCCTCTTTATCCTGCTCTGTTATCTGTCCACTGTCCCTTCTTTATCCTGCTCTGTTATCTGCCCGCTGTCCCCTCTTTATCCTGCTGTTATCTGTCCACCATCCCCTCTTTACCCTGCTCTGTTATCTGTCCACTGTCCCCTGTTTACCCTGCTTTGATATCTGTCCCCTGTTTATCCTGCTTTGATATCTCTCTACTGTCCCTTCTTTATCCTGCTCTGTTATCTGTCCACCATCCCCTCTTTATCCTACTCTGTTATCTGTCCACCATCCCCTCTTTATCCTGCTCTGTTATCTGTCCACTGTCCCCATTTATCCTGCTTTGATATCTGTCCACTGTCCCCTCTTTATCCTACTCTGTTATCTGTCCACCATCCCCTCTTTATCCTGCTCTGTTATCTGTCCACTGTCCCCTCTTTATCCTGCTCTGTTATCTGTCCACCATCCCCTCTTTATCCTGCTCTGTTATCTGTCCACTGTCCCCATTTATCCTGCTTTGATATCTGTCCACTGTCCCATCTTTATCCTGCTTTGATATCTGTCCACTGTCCCCTCTTTATCCTGCTCTGTTATCTGTCCACTGTCCCCTCTTTATCCTGCTCTGTTCTCTGTCTTCTCTTTTGTTTTTATTTTGGTTATATTTGATGGTTATGTTTCACTTTGTTTCTGTTTTGTTTGCCTGAACTTATTTTGTTAATGGATTTTATAATGTGATGCAGTGAAGTTGAAGTTGGAGCTATATATATATTATATTATAATATTATATTATTATTATTTTTTATGTTTATTACTATTATTGATGGTAGTAGCAGTATAATACAAGAATACAGTTACACAAATTTTTTTGGCAAACTTTTAAAAAAGTTGATATTTAATTGAAGTTGAATATGTTATTTATGTGGAAATCATGTGCACATTCAAATCAAGTAAATTCCATACATCACATGTGGTGTGAGTCGTATGGATGTACTGCAGCATTCAACGTTCTACAGCACAGGTTGTCAAAGACATTGGAACCTTATAACCTGAGGTTGGGAAGATTTATTTCAAGGTGGTATTGAAGGTGATTTCCCAAATAATTCAATGACTGAGATGTGAACCAAGTCATTCATATTGGTTTAAAGTGAAATGCTCTGTTCTAGAGAGAATTTAATTCCTCTAAAAGCTCCCTTATCAAAAGCTATCACAGGAAATGTTCGTGAATATGCTGCCTACTGCCTCGGGCACTGTTTAATGATAGTTCTGAGATAAGGCTTTGGGCCAAAACATATTTTTCAAAAAACATTCACGGTGGATGGGTATGTACAGGATATTGTTAGGCAAAATAGTCTCCAAGAAAACTTTACATACGTTACATATAAAGCTCAGTACATTGCTATATTGATCTTTGCTGTCAGAACAAAACCTTATATCTCCAAAATTAGTCATTTTTCATTCATGTCAAACATGAATACAGATACAAGGTTTTGTTCCCTTGTTTTGTCTAAAGAAAAACAAATATCTCCAAAATGGCAACTTTACTTTAAAATTATTAATTTTGTTGGAACCAGACAATTTCCCATGCATTTTTACTGAAAGCATTCAAGAGTATATGGGAGGGAAAAGTATATCAAGACGGAAAAGTCGCTGGTGTATTGTCATATATATATAACCTAGTAAGCTACAGTAATAATCATGCATCTGTAATTAACCATAGTTAACTGTAATGTGTGGTGGGCCTGGTGTGTCCACGTTTAACATAACAGATAGAAGGAAATGCCTTCTCTGTAAAAAACGATGCAGCTTTTAGACTTAAAACGATAAGTAATCTGGTTAACCTGAAATGTTGAGACCACTGAACTTCGAATAACATGATAACAAATATAAAACACAGATTATTGATCTGTTAACTTAATATTAAAAGTGCTATGAATCATTTCTTACAGTGTTTCTGCAAAACCGGAATTGGTTGCTTTTGTTTTTGAGCGAATGACGTGTTATTATATGCCATTATGCAATTAAGTGCATTATTTAAGCAGTAAACTGAATGTTTGTTTATTGTGTGTATTGTGGTATGTTGTAAAATAAGTGAAAATAAATAAATTAATTAATATGTAGGATAAGAATGACTTATTCCGCCCTCCACTTCTCCACTTTTCATACACACATAAAGTGACATGAGTAATAACGAGTGGCAGATGATGGGTACTTCACTTAACACTCAGTATATGTTGGTTTGTTTAATACTAGAGCGAAAGCTTTTAAATATATTTTGTGGAGAAAATCAGGTTAGTAGTATCAACCTACCTCTAAGGCCTCCCTACATAGTGCCCCACTTACATCCTGAGAAGAGGAGACTTCATGTCCTCTCCTTGGCTGAATCTGAAACAGCCCCCTTTTAAACACGTAATCCACCGTTTGGATGTAGATGCTGTTATTTCATGACCTATGAAGTAAACAGTACAAGGAATAGGAAACTATATGAGAATTGGCCTGAAAATGGAAATAAATACACTTTCTTGGAACATTGGAATATTATGTTGAGACGCAGTACACAACACTATCGTTATCTGACAGTATATTCTTCTTCTTTTTCTTCTTGTCATTTTTGCCCACTAACTCATCCCTCATCTTTCAAAATATTGACACTGTTCCAACCTCTGGGATGTTTGGTCCGGTTGGGAATGGTGTGCTTGTCTTCAGCTTTTTGATCCGACATACGGTTCACATAAAAACGTCGTTAAATTCCGTTTTTTTCCCTTTAAGAACGAATGGGGTTCAAAAGTGCACATTCATTTATTACACTTCAGCTCGACTGAAAGGCACAGTTTCAGGGTAGACCCCCGAGCATGAATTCAAAGTTATTCCGACCCACACTCACCTGTTTGTAGGCCTCCCCCACCCTTACTTTTTTCTCCTGTAGAGCCTGTTCATTTTCATTTACACCCAAACCCTATTGTTTCCTTTAACCTACAGACATAATACTGCCTGTACTTACTCAGGGCAGATCCCCAAACTCTTATCCACAGACGTACTGACCTGCACTCCTCTATGTGTTGTTTATTCATCCATTGTTCCTCCCATAGACTCCTATAGACTCTCATTTTTATCAACTGGCTAGCAACAAGTTTAAACTGTACAATCACTTTTCTTCAGGAAACTCACTCTTCTAGTTATTTCTGATACTAATTATTTTTTTTTTTTTGATTTGTCATTTTAACACAGATTAGTATATATAAAAAAACTCCTCTACCTGGTGTAAGTCGGCTTGGACAGAGATTTAGTAAGGCTAGTTTTGGAAAAAATATATACACATGTAGAAACTATATATAAATAAAATTAGCTAAATTAAACTAATAAATGTATAAAACGGAAATTAGCTATCTACGCTAGGCTTTACGACAGTGACAGGTGTTTTGGTGACAGAGTACACACTGGCCTGTTCGCTTACAACAGCACAAGCAGCTGAGTGGCTAATGCTTCTGTCCGTTTAGATGAATACGAGTAGCTGATTGGTTAAATATGTCCATCCCGCCTTTACGACGCAAATCGTTGATTGGCTAAACCCTTCTGTCTATCCAGCAAATTGCATGTTGATGATTGGCTAACGTTCAGTTTGACGTAATCGCTGCCCCCCCATTCTACTATCCCACAATGCAGCGGGCGATGCCCAAGGAAAGATGGCGGAGGGAGGAGCGGCTGATCTGGAGACTCAGAGAGGAGAGATCGCAGCACTGCTCAAAACGCAGCTCCGGAAAGGAGATACGTGGTGAGAGTTTACTGACGACCTTTCTCACTTCTAAACCCGCTGCTCCCGGTGCTTGTCGTCGCTGTCCAAACCGAAATGGAGCGAAAAGAAGTGGTGTTGACAGCTAGCCGCCGTTAGCCGTTAGCTGACCAGCGAATACCGACAACGATCTTAATGTTGTTCTCCTTAATGCTGTTCACCACAACTCCGGGCACGAAACATCACCATAGTCTTTCATAGTCTGATAGCTGAGAGCGAGAACGCCCATATTTGTTCGTCTAAGCCTCTGGTATAGCTGGCAAACGTTAACGTTGCCATTCAGGGCGGAGACGAGAGGAGCACCTGTCATTTAGCTTTCCTCTCCTGCTAGGCAGCGCCAGCTTAAACATGATAGAGCAAGTTCAGTCCCGGCTCCGGTCCTGGAGACCGCAAACAGTCTGTAGCTCTGTGTTTTTGCTTTTATAACAGACTATTCAGTTCAAGAAGGACTTCATCTGCTAGCTAATGATGTGAATCAGGTGCAGGGACACAAATCTGTACTACAGGACTGAAGGTTGGGAGCACTGCCATAGACTATATACTACAGACCTTAGATAGTGAGAGATTTAATATGTGACATATGGTGTATAATGTTTAATCTACTTTCATAGACTGAAACTACAATTACAGCTGCCCTGTTGAATCATGATGATCAACAGCTACCTCCTTTAGCAGCACTATGGGCATGGATAGCAGCTAATAAGGTTAATGTCATCGGCGAAAACCTTTAATCCAGCTTCGATTTCATCCATAGTCATTAAATTTGATAGGTTGAGAGTGAAAATGCCTTTCGCTGTCCCAGTGCACGTCTAAGACCATTCATTTATATGCTCTGTGAGTAAGCATACAAGTCTGATTGTCTTACAGTGCTCTTTAGATTCTGCTAGCACGTATAGGCACAAGACAAGAGTGTGACAGGATTCTCATTTGAGGCTTTCTCTCAAAATCACAGTCATCACTAATCAGAATCTGATCGTCTCTGAGAAATGTCCGTGCTGTTTGGCATGTAGTTCTGAGTAAACCGTGGAATCGTGCTCATATGCGTGTTGCTGCTTTTTTGTTCTGTGTTAAGTCGCTCAATTCAATATAACTTTGTTTATTACCCTTTACAGGTACTTAATAGATAGTCATTGGTTCAAACAGTGGAAGAAATATGTGGGCTTTGACAGCTGGGACAAGTACCAGATGGGAGATCAGAATGTCTACCCTGGACCGGTGGACAACTCGGGTCTCCTTAAAGGTTAGCATCTGCTTTAGTGCCCTGATACAAAAGAGCTAGAATTCAATGCAAGTGTCTTTTTTTTTTTCAATCCTGAATCATCCTGACTTGATCTGCTGTGTTCTCCGGAGTGAAGAAAGTATAACTGTAAAGTTCCAGTAAAAACTGAATTGTCATGATGAAGAAACCAATCAAGAAAATAACAATGGGAAATTTAATAATCTCTTCAATGTTTGATGTTCTGAGGAAACAGCGTTGGTCAAAAAATGCACGATCCTAGCCACACAGTTGACCTGTGCTCGTCTCTACATTATTTTTTTAGATGGTGATGTTCTTGCCATTAAGGAACATCTTATCGATGAGTTGGACTACATCCTTGTGCCCACTGAGGGATGGAATAAGCTAGTGAGCTGGTATGGGCTGACAGAGAGCCAGGAACCCATTGCCCGAAAGGTATGTGTCAGCTAAGCAGAGTGTTGTTACAAAAGTGTGATACGTGATACAGGAACGCATTGCTGATTGCTTTTAAACATTGGTGGTTTTGAAGTATTTTTACCTGTCAAGCAGTGAATAATTTGGATGTCCAATTGAAGTCTTTTATTTTGCATTTGTTCAGTCCATGAGCTGAGATCAGAAGATGACATGTTTGTGGTATGTTATATTTGAGTAGTTTGAGGCAGGACATGTTCTTTGTTGTTATTTGTACCATTTCAGATGGTAGTGGGCCTCTATACCTCTTAATCCTTATGTTGGTGTTGTTGGAGTTAGCTCATTTTCCTCTCATAGGTCTCAGTTTTTCAGTACGTTATTTAACTAATAATAAAAATGATTGTCTGACTCATTATTTCATTATTTCATTATTACACGTTTAAGATTTTTAAACTCATTTTTTAAAACTCATATTACTAACAAATAAATCAAATCTAATTCAAATAAGTACAATAAGGCATTTTTAATCCCATATACATATATGCAGACCTTCTAAAGCGCCCATAGAGAATTACTCAACATCCTTCTACATGTTGACACTGCGGTGATCATTTAGACCTTCCTCACTTCCGTGAACATAGGCAGCGATGCTGCTTGTTCAAATTTACCCAGTCATGGCATCATGGCTGCTTCTGGGGTTTCTCTTCACCCCATCGGTCCTCCCCCTTTTGCCATGTATGTCGCAGGGGGTATCGAGTGGCTGGTGTGTTTCTATTTTCAGAGGGTCTCTGGATGACTGAAACGCTACATGGAGCGATCTGCTAGGCACAACATGCAAGAGGTTCTTCCTTTTTTTCATATTTGGGGCTTCTGGTTCTGAATGGAGGTCGATTGGAGTAGTGTTTCTTTGGGTCCTCATGTGGCCTCGAGTCCGATTCTAGGTGCCTGATTTTGTCTGCCCTTGTTTCGAAAGAAGAGGAATGCCGGCTGAGGTCAGAGAGAGGGGGGAAAGACTGTGAGTGGAGGGAGGGAGGGAGAGAGAGAGAGAGAGGGAAGGAGAGGAAGAAAGCGCTAGAGTGTTGGAGCCATGATGGGAGTAGAATCTTTTGGCTCGGTGTACAAAATAGTGCTTTATACATTTTAACTTTGTAGAAGGCACAGTCTGAACCAGTGGTTCAGGGCAGTTTGCTCTCTTGGTGTTGGGCTACCAGTGGAGGGGCTTGTGTGAAATAAATAGGATGGGTTCGTTCAGCTGTCTCTGCGCTTGGTTGCTAAATTAAGAGTCTCTCTGACTTGCTTGTTTCAACACAGTGACTGTCATTATGGAGCACTGAACCTTCAATGCCTCACTTTACAGAATATTGTGAAGGTTGTTGATGTCATGTGTTTACGGTTGTGAGTTAAGCCTCTTCAAATCTATGGATAAGGAGTTTGCTGTTTGTAATGCTGTGTGCGTTTTTCCCACAGAACGAGTTTTTGGTCCATTTTCATCATAACAAAGCTTTTAACGAAGGAATAAGACATGACCAAATTTTCTTTTGACGTATAATGACATTGAGGAATGATTATGAATGAAGAGAAATGCCTTTCTATTTCACAGAATTTGGTTCAGGCATCCCTGGTGCGCATAAGCTGTGTGATCGACATTGGACCCGCATTTATGCGAAACAGACCAATCTTGGTAATTGATATTGTTTCTTTGGTCTTTGCAGGTTGTTGAGCAGGGAATGTTTGTAAAGCACTGCAAAGTGGAGGTCTACCTCACCGAGCTGAAACTATGTGAAGACAGCAACATGGACAATATAGTCACAAGACGCTTCAGCAAAGCAGACACTATAGGTAAGCTTGCTTTGTTAAAGCGGTGTGTTTGTGGATGGTAGGACTATGGCAAAGGACTGAGCAAAGAGTGCCCCGTCCCCCCACTCTCATTCATTCATTCATTTCATCTCTATTGATCTCATGCTCGATTGTCTAAAAAGCTTGGAAACACAGTTTAAAACTTTATAAACACGGTTTTCTGACGTGAAGTACAACTAATACTTTACTAGCTATTTGGTGTTCCTAAAAGACTTCATGGGGGAAAAAAATGTTCAGTCATCAAAGATACAATCATTTTGGTGTCTAGCTTATTGAAATGACAACTGATTCTGCATTTTTGAATGTGTAGTGTACAATATTGTGCAAAAGTCAGAGCCCCTTCTTTTTCCAGCTATTAAGTATGAGTTATTGATTCTTGGGAGATGTTTTTGTGGAGATTGGTTATAGGATGGTCCACTTGTATATGGAAGTGGAAAGACAAAGGAAAAAATTAAAAAACAAGTTTTTCTTCGTTAAAAGATGCAGAGAAAATGAGACTCCTAGGCCACCAAAACCATGACCACCAGATGAACAGTCTGTGAAGTGTTCATCTTTGATAACACTAAATAATATAATATAATAATAAAATAATAATAATAATAAAAAATAAATAAATTTCTAGAGCTCTGAAAAAAACACTCAGGTCTTTCAGTTTGTCCTCACAATATGCTCAGCGCTGTGGGTCTGAAATGATGTGTAGCTGTCAGGAAGTCATTACTAAGGAAATAGAAGGCTGAACTTTTGAGGTGTAGAAAAATATCCCTGTTGATGTATTCGGAAAAGTCACCAAAAAACAAGGCAAAGGTTTGGACACACTCAGTGCTGAGAGAAAAGTAATATTATATTTAGTTGTTGAGGCATCTATGAAATTCCCCGTCTTATATATGCTTTCTGATTATGGTGAAAAATGTACTTAATGCAGTTGTGTCAGAACATGTCCTTTATAAAGAGCAGTCTCTGACTTTAACACAGTATTGTACAGGGCAGTGAATGTCTGCTGTATGACCAAAAAGATTTTAATCTTGTAGAATTATTTTTCCCTTTGCGGCACGTTGACCATTGAGTTTCATATGTGGTTGTTGTACACTGACGTTACAAGACTTATATCTGGTCAGTGCTGCCTAGCATGATTGCCTTAGCCTTGTTTTTGTCAAAATCATAACCAAACAGACTGACAGATCTTGTTCAAGTATTAAGTGTTTTTTTCCATCCCATGACAACTGTTTTACTTATAGCTTGTATATTGCAGGTATGTTATGTTATATATTCCATGTAAGCGAAGCTTCTCTTATATACTGATAAAGCAAATTTCTTTAGCACATATTATGGATAAAGAAAGCTTTGGGAACATAAAAAGCATTAGCATGAACTATGGCAAAACAGCGATGCTGTGTGAAAATCGAATAGCCTCCTTTTTGCATATCGTCGCTGTCCAAAGAAAAACATGTATCTCCAAAATGGCAACTTTACAGGAGAAGGCAAAAACCTCATTTAGTTCTAATATAAGTCAATGGAACCAGACGTTTTTTTTTTCCAAAGTGATTTTGGGCCATTTCTGTTGGTCCATTCCATCATGAAATTTTCACTCAATGTAAATGTCAGCTCATGTGATCAGATCATGCATAAAAGTAAAAATCAACAAAAATGGAGATACGTGTTTTTCTTTGGACAGCGACGATATTTCTCCTTACGCAGTCATCGGGCTTGCAGAGATGATAGCAAAGGCTCTTGCATACCTTTCTGCCTGAGTTCAAACTGCTTTGTTAGTACTGTAGAAAGCTTGCCTGGCAATTTAATAGCCTTCCCACTTTCAAAGGTGAAAGCCAACATGCTATTCGTCTCCATGGGATTAATAAAGTCTTGTAGGTTTTTGTTATTTCTTACATTTTACAGAAATACACATGCAAAAAGGTCATATAACTTGTGTACATTTTTGAGATCATTCCCTCTGATCTGTGTCTTCACAGTCTTTAATTAGACACAGCAACTGGCGAGTAACAAAGAACAAAGTTTAAGGAATGATTCCCGAGGCTTTTGTGGCTTTTTAAATAATTGTGAGTTTGTCCTGGCAGGGTGGTTTATTTGGGTGCATTGTTGTGTACACTACTTCTCGAGCTCTGAGTGCAGGAATGAAGAGCACGAAGAGGATGGAGCTTTGAAAAGCTACCCACTGTGTCCTCAAGAGTAGACCTAGATTTAGTGTTGAGCCAGCGTAATATGCTAGAGTACACAGTAATAAGAATGATATAAGAGCTCATTTGAAACTTGTCCTTTACAGACACCATTGAAAAGGAGATGCGCAAGCTATTCAGCATTCCTGACGAAAGAGAGACCAGGTTGTGGAACAAATACATGAGCAACACTTTTGAGCCTTTGAACAAACCAGACAGCACCATTCAGGATGCTGGACTCTATCAGGGGCAGGTAGGAAAATATGCTCCAGATGATAACGTACATAAATAAACTGGTTTCCAGTGTAGCATTAAATCTTTTCTCTTGCAGATATAATGTTGCTTTTAAAGTAATAAGGTGATGCACTGAAGAATTTTTCACTGGTTGAGTTTGGAACTGCCATTGTTTGTGGAGGACCTACCCTGGAACCCTGGGCATATTAACCATTTCCCCTATGTGAATATCCACAGATGCATACCTTGCACAGTTATTGTCTGCAGAATATGTGTATATGTATGTGTGTGTATGTGTGTAGTTATTTAGCTGCTCTGTATGCATAACCTGCAATTAATGGGAATCTTTTCTGTTGCATACAATGTTTTTTTTTGATGTTAGATTTCTGTTTAGTCGTGGTTACTGTTTTCTAGGGATGCATCGATACCAGTACTGGTGTTGGGTATCAGGCTGATACCGTGCCCATTTACTCATACTCATGAAGAGGCACTGATACCCCCATGCTAATATGCATGTGACGTAAGCTTAGTGTGCGCTGCCACACTGATGATTAAGCGACTCAAGATGGCAGTGAAGGACGAACTGCTCACACAGAGAAGTGCTGCTGACACAAAGCCTTCGGCCCCTTTAAACATTCCAACTTGGCAGATTCCTTTCAGCCAGGAATACACCCTGAGATTTTACCCAATATGGGTGGAGAGACCAGATCCAAGTATTGTAGAGTTGACTGAATTAAATACAAATAATACAAGAATGCAGTGTAAGAAATGTCCTCGGAAAACTCCAAATCACAGGTCTGCTCCAAACACTAAAACAGTCTCACTCAGCTAGATGCTAAAAACATAGCCTTACTCAGCTAGATGCTAAAAAGGTAGCCTTACTCAGCTTGATGCTAAAAACGTAGCCTTACTCAGCTAGATGCTAAAAACGTAGCCTTACTCAGCTAGATGCTAAAAACATAGCCTTACACAGCTAGATGCTAAAAACAACCTTACTCAGCTATGTGATAAAAACATAGGCTTACTCAGCTAGATGCTAAAAACATAGGCTCAGTTAGCTTGATGCTAAAAACATAGCCTCAGTTAGCTTGATGCTAAAAACATAGCCTCACTTAGCTAGATGTGAAGACTGCAGCCTCACTTAGCTAGATGCGAAAACTGCAGCCTCACTCAGCTAGATGCTAAAAACATAGCCTCACTCAGCTAGATGCTAAAAACATAGCCCGCTCAGCTAGATGCTAAAAACATAGCCTCGCTCTAGATTCTCATACTAAAACCTTTGTCTATCTCGGCTCAAAGCTGCAAAGATAGCCCCTCTTTTTCTTCCTTCCACAAGACTCCACCACTCCACCTATATTCAGGGCCTTTGACTCCTTGAAAGTCCTTGTCTAAGCGAACTAGAAGCCCCAACATAAACATTCCTTCTTTCTTTTTTCTATTGGGACTACATAAACGCAGCATGGTGACTGTAACTGTTACTGTCCTACCGTGTTTCACTGCACAGCTGCAGCTCGGTTTGTACCCTGTGTGCAGCGTGTTGTTGACTGAAACAGCATGGACAGAGTTCAGTACGAGCTGCTTTTCTCTAGTGCAGAGCTGCTCAATCCAGGGTATCTAATGTAGCAGAGTTAGCAGCACGTGTCCTAAACCAGATAGATTTGAATGATTCAACTTTCAGGCTAGTGTGAAAAAAATAGGTATCGATGCATCCCTACTGTTTTCATATGTGATGTTCTCCATATGCTGACGTTCTACTCTCACGAACTGCCAAATGGCGATGCAGTTCATCTCGAACAAGCACAGTATTAGCTGCCTGTGTCCACATGCCCTCTGTGTCTGTACATTGCTCACTCAGTCAGAACAATTACAATTTACAATGTAGTACACCGTTGTTTCAGTTCCAGGCATGTTTGAAAGCTCTTATAAGTAATGAATGCTAAAATGGGTTTGCATGTCCATATATTCGTTTCTCACTGCCATCCTTATTTTTGACGAGGTGTGAAGGTTCTTCAGGGGACAGTAACTGTGCAGCTTTAGGCTCGCTGTAGCCTGCTGAAATGGTTGTGCCTAGATTCAGTTCCATTGTATTCTGTTATATGACTTTGACATAAAAGTGATATTTATCAGATTCCTTCGACTCATAACCAACTGTTACCATATATACTGTGATTAATGTCAACAGACGAACCTAAGATTGTGGACATAGCCAATGAAAACGCAGCACTGAATTTTATCTAGTCAAGTCTAGCTTGAGGTTTTATTGAGTGCAAAAATTCAGCCTTACATTACAGATAAGACGGTAACGTGATGTTGCTGTACTGCTCTTCACGTATAATTGGAACACGGCCTTAGGTTGAATGAAAAAGCCACTTGTTCCAATATCAGATGTTTATTGGAAATGAATTTGACCTTTTCATCTGAAACCATCGGTTGAACATTGATGTATTTGTCGGTTAACGAGTAATTCGTCAGTTAGCGTCCCTACTATCAGTCTGTTTAATACAGCAATACCCAGCTCAAATTAATTAACAGACCTCAGGCTATGTACAGCTCTGGAAATAAATAAGAGACCACTCCAGTTTCTTCTTAAATCAGCATCTCCACATGTACAGCAGGTTCTTAGTGAGGAACAGAAGGTTCGGTTCTAGCTTTACTGGCAGATACAGTGAGCGTCTGGTTCATNAAATGCACAGCGAGCATGGTTCAAAAAACAGGCTTCTGGAGGCGTCATTAGTGATTTTCTAAATAAACATTTGATCTGGAATTTGGGAGACGTGTTTCCAGTAGTGTATAGAATAAAACAGAACTGCTCATTTTGGTCAAACACAAACCCAGAAACTGTACAACTAGAGAAACTGATCATTTTGAGGTGGTCTCTTGAATTTTTCCAGAGCTGTGTATTGTCGAACAGACAGCTTGAATCTGGCATATTGCCAGGTAGATCTGTAGGTAATTCCAGTCATAAATTAGGTTTCAGTTTAAATTGAAGTCAGAGATTAATGCATTAGCTTTTTCTTTTTTGTAGGTTCTAGTTATAGAGCAGAAGAACGAGGATGGAACGTGGCCTCGCGGTTCCTCCACGCCAAAGTAAGTGACTAGCATGCCGCTCTTTTCTGCTTTTCACCATCCATCATAGGTGGACGGAGTGGAAGGATGATCTGTGTGGGCGATTGTTTAGCGATAGTGCTGGGTTTATGTCATTCCCAGTCGGAATGTTAACCTATTAGAAAGTTTCTATGTGTGTACCATTTCCTGACCATTTAACTAGATGATCAAAAACCCTATCGCAGACCTCAGAGCTCTTACCTTCTTTTGTTCTGCTTCTCAGTCTCAGCTCTCTCCCCCCCCCCCCCTCAGCTTGTCATTCATCATATACTTGTGCATATTTACTACGCTTTATATATATACTTTGCTTCAGTTGCTTCCATAACTCATTCCATTGTTTTTGTAAGAGTGGTAACACTTGCTTCAATTTCTTGAGGCTAAAAAAAAAAAAAAAAGGCTTTGATTTCTCCTAACTCATGATATTCTTATCTTTTGAAGGTCATCTGGTGCTTCCAATCTCTCTGCTTTACCAAAGATCTCCCCTACATCTCTCACAAACAATCATAACAGCAGCTTCAGCAGCAGGAAGTAAGCGCCAGTTGGGCGTGGCTCAGTGGGAGGGACTTATGGGAGGGAGGGTCAAATGTAGTCGCAACATACTAAAAGTACAGCATGAGTTTGTGTGTGTTTCTACTCTTCACGGCCATCCAAGTACACCAAATAGCCTCCTTTCCCTCGTCCTAGCCCAATGCCGATATTTCCTTTTGGAAAGTTCATAGGAACGTTTTCCCCCTCTAGTTTCTTAGCCGTTTCGCTGCTTGTATAACTCGAAGTGCACTAGGGAAAGGAGGGAGGGAACAGTTTGGAGTATTGGGACAGAGCCTCTGTGTTCTTCTGCCCAGCTTGAGGAGTGTCTGTGTGTGTGCTGATTACTTTTAAGGTTTGTTGTTGTTGAATCCACATTTAGCTTGGTGGATTGTAGAAGTCTCCAGATCAATCTAGATGCCTTTTCCTGTATTTCTCCGCCCTTTTGGTACAGAGTTTCCACACAAATTGAGAAAAATGTATTTCCCATGTGGCACTGTAGCTGTGTATTGTTCTAAGGTGATAGAGAATGCTACTTGGGCTCGGTTTGCTCTGATAAGAGAATGTAGCTTCATGCTTTGCTGTTGTAGGTGATAAGTCCAAACCAATGATACAAAACAGAGAATGTCTGTTGGGAATTACAATGTAAATATGCTGAAGTCTTTGCACAGAACCCGTCTCCATAATAAACACACAATAAATAGTGGTTCAGACGCCCGGAGTTTGTACATGGGTTGGTAGATTCACTGAATAGTAAAGGTCAACTATTTGTTGAGCTTTGCTTTCGGACCTAATTATGTTTAGTACTGTGCAGAAGTCAGAGACCACCCTTGAATTATTTCATTTCCAGTCATGAAACCTTGTCTGTCAGCAATATGTCAGCATCAAGAAGAATGGAAAACACATACTCAAGAAATTACACGAAAGCCAAAAAAGCTAAATATAATCTATTTTTTGTGTATTTAGTGTGGCCACCTGTTGTCTTTGTTACAGGCTCTGTTCTTTTTTGAAAGACTTACTTTTTCAGTTTTTCAAAGAAACCTGCAGGGTCTTTATCCTCACACTTCCAAAGTTTGGTTATAGAAGTTGGTTGCATTTTCTACTCCATCCTAGCAATCCCAAACATATTCGGTGATGTTGAGGTCTGGGCTCTGGAATGACCACTCAGTTGTTCTGAGAAGACCAGGTTGATTTTCTCCTTTTTGTCTTTGTTCCTTTTCTCAGTAACAGCTTCTTGACGGCTATGTGTCCTTTCAGACCCATGGTGTTGAGTTATCTCCCTTACTTTTTCTGCTTGCTTACTACTTGCCTAAATTGATTATTTTGTACCTAATATTCTCAGAGATATCTCCTGAGAAGTTAATAAGTTGTATTTAATGGCATGGACTGGAAATTAAATAGAAGAAGGTTGGTTTCAAACTTTTGCACAGCACTTTAGGCAGCAAATTTGGTCTGACAGGTGGAGGGACCGACATGAGTAGACTACACCCTACATATAAGAATTCAAGTGTAAAAAGAAAAGAAAAAAAAGTACACCTGCAGTTACAGTTAACGTGTTACTGTATATCTGCTGGCTTGTACAAAGGAAGTCAACAAACAGTATTATTAACGGGGATGATGTCATGCTTTTTTAGATACATATCTATCAGTCTGGTGCTTTTTATGGTGGAAGGTTATGTTCTATATTTTGTCACTGAAATGGACAGAAATAAGTGCCAAAACTATGTTTTTTAGTATAGTATAAATGCTACAGATTGAAATACTCCAAAATGTCTGTTCTGCCTGTTGGGATTAGAACAATAATAGAATAAAAGAACTGACTACAAATAATGTCATAAGCCAATAAGTGATTATAGTTCAGTTAAACTGTAATTTAACCCATTCCCTTATTTTGCACCAGTGACTTTATGTAATATCTAAAAACACATGGGGGCGTCTTTAGCTTCTTTGGTTTATGCTGCTGTCAGTCTGCACACTAGTTCATTTCATTGTACAGTCTTGAGCAGAAGTCTCCTAAACCGGACCCTAAATCCAGTTTCCAGTCCTGGATTGTAAACAAAGTCCAAGAGGAGAAACTGGATTCAGCATTTGGATTTAAAGAGCGAAATAACTTAAGCCCAATAGGAGAAGAGCTGAGGGACAGTCCTGTTGGATGATCCTTGTTTTTGGGATTAAATAATCTGTTTAACTGAGAAATTTGGATTTGAGAAATATCCCCGTGTCTGGAAAGTGTCGAGGCTTTGTATGGCCATGCTAGAACAGTATTTGTGGTAGAAATGATTAAAACATTTTGAATAGTCCTAAAATGATAAATTAGGGCTTTTGGTAAGCACGGTAGCTTTCTTTCCAATGTTGCACGTGTCTATACTCCACCGGAGGGCAGTGTGGAGTCCGTCTCTCCCTTTTTGCTGGGAGTTTCTTATCTGTTTAGTCCAGAGAAGGAAGCAAAACTACTGCTGCCAACTAAACGCTACCACACTCCAGTCAAGAAGCACCGCACAATACAGCAAATAGATAGCTGCACAACCTGTTTCGTATGGTTGTTCACTATGGACAGTAATCTGTGGTACCGCTCACTATGGTACTCATTCGTACCATGCTTCAGATTCTTCAGAGATTAGGTAGAATAACGTTGGAAGTGTTTTATTTTAATAAGCCAGCAGGAAAGTGTATGAGACTTGCTAGTTGCTTTTATGGCATACAATAAAAAGTGCTTTTCTTGCTTAAAAATTACAGAACGACTTTTACTGGTCAGTGCACACACAGGCCCTCCAAGCTGCGGGTCGGAGGGGCACCAGCAAATTTAGCTCGTAGTGTCAAGTAGATCACTAGTTTGTGTGTGTTTGTCCACTCTCCTGCTCCGTTGCATGCTAACGCAGGAAAAGGCTTTGAGGGGAAGCCCTCAAGAGCGGATAACATCCATATCCAAGATCTAACAATGTTGGGGTGTTCTTTTTTTCACTTTCACCTTTTTGCTTGTTTTTTGTTTTGTTGCCATTGCATGCGTTTGAGAGTGTTGACTAGGGCTGTGACGGTATGAATTTCTTTCACTGCAGTGATAAACCAGTGTATCTCACAGTGATGGTTTAGTTTAATTATTGGCGCAGCTCTCAGGTGAGGGGGGTTGGTATTATATGCCTTTCAGTCATAAAGATCAGAATTAAGGGAACACTTGAAACACAGTTTTAATTCTAACATCTGGAGAAAGGCGATAGCGGTGCCCTGCAACTTTTAGCACTGTTTATTTGGCATTTTGTCATTACCATGTTCAATCAAAGCCACATCGAGAGCGCAGAAAACCCCGGTAGACGACGCTTTATGTGCACAAAGGAAGGAAGTCAGTCTTTTAGGTGAACAGATCTCGGCTAATGCTCACAGAGAGCAGTTAGTAAACTAGTAGTAAGTAGTAAGTTCATGCCAACCGTGAATAATGATGGTAAATCAACACCAGTAATGAGACCCACCCCGCAGTAGCCATCGTATGACCGTGGTATCGCTGTAATGTGGTTATCGTCACAGCCTTAGTGTTAACTAGCATCAAGTTGCATAATTCCACACTTGGAACCCTTTAATCTCTGGCTCATTTAACGGCTGGTGTAATTGCTATTATTCTGATGGAGGTAGAATTTCTTTGTGTGCTGCATTTTTTGGAAACACTCTCCCGAAAGATGTCATGTCAGCTTGCAGAGGCATCATGTGAATTAAAATAGCATCCGATGCATAATTTACCACGGATCCTGTAGCAAGGAGTTACGTAAGGTTGAACGGTGTAGATGAAGACAGATGTTAACTTAGTTGGAGCTTTGCTAGAGGCGACCGAAGACTGTTTGGCCTCTTTCTCCTTCACTTTCTCTTTCTTTTTCTCTTCCTCCTTTTTGTCTCTCTTCCTTTTTGTTCTGTATATTCCCCTTTCCCTCAGTTTTTCTCCTCTTCTTATCTGTCTCGTTTTCTCTGTGTGCCTCTGCATACCCCTGCAGTCTTCGTGACCTTCATACTGTATTGGAACTGTTCCCTTGGTTTTTGTGCGCAACCCAGTGCAGACAGTAGATGTGCTACCGAGTGGTCACTTATCATCCGTTGTCCATTAGCCGGACTATAGCTAGCGAGCTGGGGCTCCTGAGGAATAATGCTTAGTCACACAGTAAGACTGCTGTACTGAGTGTCGATTGCTTAGCATAGTGCAGCCTCAGCTAGTGGTACTGTAGCGTAAGGTTTGTCCTCTCCTTCTCTTTCTCTCGCTCTCTCTCTCTCCCGCTCGCTCACTTTCTCTCTTGCTCCCTCTCTGACAGGCTCTCTCTCTGTTCTCCCCTCTCTTGCTTTCTTTCTTTCTCTCTGTCTCTCTCTCTCTCGTGCATTTCTCCCTTTCTTGCCGTTACTCCTTCACTCTTCTTGCTCACTTTCTCTCTGTCTCTATTCTGCTCTTTTTCTCTGTTTCACTGTCTTGTAGGCTTTCCCTTTCTCGCTTCTTCCGGCTGTCTCTCTTTTTCTTTTTTGCTTACTGTTCTCTCTCTCTCTCTCTCTCTCTCTCTCTCTCTCTCTCTCTCTCTCTCTCACTCTATTCTATCATATTCTCTCTTGCACCTTCTGTCTCTCTTCTGCTGCTCTCCCATTCTCTCTCTCCCTCCCTGCTCACTTCTGAAGCTGCCTTGCTAGCTTTATGCTGCTGCTGTTGCTATAAATATCCTCCCCCTTTACCCCATCTCTCCCTCTCTCTCTCTTCCTACTCTCTCTCCTTTTCTC
>CM067474.1:17940818-17969765 GCA_034552555.1 Semaprochilodus insignis | reverse complement strand
ATATATATATATATATATATATATATATATATATATATATATATATATATATATATATATATATATATGTATATATATATGTATATATATGCCCTGTATATACCCTGCATCTCTCATCTACCTCAGCCTTACCATAGTGCTATATGGAAATGTGTACATATAGATATATCATAGTTTTTATTCATAACTTTATATTACTGTTTTATTTATATATATATATATATATATATGAGAGAGAGAGAGAGAGAGAAATTTATAATGTATATTAGGATAGAGAGATTTTGTGCTTAGTATTGTATATATTTATTGTCTAATGTATATTTTTGTATTTAAGTACTGTAAGGGACTACGCACCTAAGTTTCTAAGTTTTTCACTCACCTTCACACCTGTGAAAATGTGATGTGACAATAAAAGTGATTTGATTTGATTTTGATTTGAAAAATGTGTTTATAAATTTAGTAAAACAGCCAAACCTTAGTGGAGCACTGTGGAAATATTATACCATAATGATGACAAATATGTACAGTAAGCAAGAACAGAGGTCAAACTAATAGCTCTAGCTGGCCATTATGTGTTTTCTGTCTGCCAAAGTGCCTGTACTGGGTCATAAGTCTCATAAATGCATTTTGTCCATTCTTATATGTTGTTTTGTGGTCCTGTTTAGTATTTATTGTCTTGTGTATGTATGTGCTGTATATTTATTGCCTGGTGTAGTCATTATATGTTGTCTGTCATGTATCTGTACTCTATGTAGTCCTACAGTGTACAATGCGCTGCTGTTCTGTGTTGATGTGAAAAGCCATGTTATGTGACTGGTTCAGATATCTTCTGTAAAACACAGCAGATCTCAG
Source organism: Semaprochilodus insignis (assembly GCA_034552555.1). NCBI lineage: Eukaryota > Metazoa > Chordata > Actinopteri > Characiformes > Prochilodontidae > Semaprochilodus > Semaprochilodus insignis. The sequence goes on along the minus strand of CM067474.1, from coordinate 17,968,913 downwards.
TTCAGCCAATGAAACTAAAATACTTACTAGAAATTTTACAGATGGGCTGAATTAATAGACAGTGTGAACTGGTGCTGGGCAGGGGATTCTTAGGGATTTTATCTTAGCCGCAGCCCCCCTTTCTACTAAATGGAAAGCTCTTTAAATTTACACGACTCATGTGACATTATTAAATTGGCAAAAGTCAGCGTGTTCGTGTTTGAATGTAATCCAGCTGGTAATGGTCCTGTGTTTATAATGTAACTGTAATCTGATTACTGTCTTCTTTACTCTGATGGAATTTGTATTCTGATTATGTAGTGCTGGTACATATATTTCATTACTTTTTAAGGCTGCGCATGTTGCACATATTTTCAATATCTATTATTAAACAAGCATTGATAGCGATTGATGGATCCCAACCCTGGTCCTAATTTACAGAATTTCTGATTACAGTAAAGCAAATGCCTTCGCACCAACCTAAAGGAAACAGCCCGATGCTTTGTAGAGCCACTAATTATGGTACCGTTATTTAGGAAATGATGGTACCGTGTGTACTTTGTGCATTTATAAAACCCATGTGTAACACATTTCTGTGTAACTGCATTTCGTCTTTTCTACCAGCCACTTGTCTAATCTCTTTCTCACTGTAGCCCTTGTTTGTGTCCTGCAGTGTTTAAGCAATATCCCTCCGCTCACTGAGTACTTCCTAAAAGACAAGTACCAAGATGAACTGAACGAGGATAACCCTTTAGGAATGAAAGGCGAGATTGCTAAGGCTTATGCTGAGCTCATCAAGCAACTATGGTCTGGCAAATACAGCTATGTTACCCCTAGAGCTTTCAAGGTACATATGGAGTAGTTTAAGAAATGCCTTAATTAATTTATGCTTTAATTTATCTCTTTTGTAAATTTATTGTCTGCATATTTCTGCACCACAGACCCAGGTGGGCCGCTTTGCCCCTCAGTTCTCAGGCTACCAGCAGCAGGACTCCCACGAGCTGCTGGCCTTTCTCCTGGATGGCCTTCATGAAGACTTAAACCGCATCAGGAAAAAGCCCTACATTCAGCTCAAAGATGCCGAAGGCCGGCCAGACAAGGTATCACACATCGCTCGCATGCTTCTAGCAGTTAAATGCCCTTCAGAATATGTAAGTGATCCTAGCACTGGCATAGATCACTGCTTTAAAACTCTATTTTAGTGAAATAAATAAAGAAATAATTTTAGTCTCTGTGTTTTAATCATGACAGACAGTCCAAAGTGCTACTGTTCGCTAAAAGTAGCTCAGCTAACCTACGTGTTATACCCTCAGGTAGTAGCGGAGGAGGCTTGGGAGAACCACATCAAGAGGAACGACTCCATTATTGTGGACATTTTCCATGGCCTCTTCAAGTCCACCCTGGTCTGTCCTGTGTGCTCTAAAGTTTCTGTAACCTTTGACCCTTTCTGCTACCTGACGCTTCCACTTCCCATGAAGAAGGAGCGGACGCTGGAGGTCTACCTGGTGCGGCTAGACCCCCTTGCCAAACCCACACAGGTAAAAGGGTGTTCAAAAAAGGGTGTTTATATTTCACATATCTCTTCAGCCAGAAAAGTGCACTGTATGTCCAAACATTTGTAGACACCTGCTCATCTAGGGTTTCTTATGATATCCATAGTATTAATCGAGAGTTTGTCTCCGTTTGCTGCACTAAAAGCCTAAACTCTTCTTGGAAGGTTTTGTACTAGATGTTGCAACAATGCTTCGAAGATTTGATTGCATGACCTGTCCTGGGTCACAAACTTTACTTCAACTCCAAAGTTGTTCCATCAATCAAGAGAATGCTGTTTCACTGCTCCATGGCCCAGTGCTGGGTAGATACTTTAGCTATGGCCATTCTGACCAGGTTTGTGTGTGGTTGCTCCATAACATCCCATTCGATTGGCAGTGTTTTCCTCTTTTTGACAAATTGGATCTTAGTGCCCGTACCCTCCACATATATTGATACCCTGGTAAACATGAGCAAAATAGGCTGTGCAAAATATTCTTTGTCTATTATCCTTTAGATGTTTCATGCAAAATATTAGCAAAATTCTAACTAATAAGTACTAAAATACTAATAAGTATTTTTCCCTCAAAGCTTCATATTCCACAATTGTTGGAACCCCTTTATGTGAGTTTCTCCTAAAATGCTAAATGAGACTGGAGAATACAAGCAAGGGATCTATTGGACGTTCCTGCACATCACAATCTCCAGATTCTTAAAATCAAATCAAATCACGTAGGTCACGTCACATTTACACAGGTGTGATGGTGAGTGAAACACAGGTGTGAAGGTGTCCTTTGCAGTACTTAAATACAAATGACACATTACATATACACAGTACCAAACAGCAGAATCGGTATGCTAAGCCAAATGTACAGTTTTATATAACAGTAATATAAAGTTCTTAATAGAAGCTATGATATATACACATGTACACATATGCAGTTTGGGAGTCTGAAGTAGATAAGAGATGCAAGTTATATACAGGGGATTGAATAAAATCTATATATTCCAGATATACAATTATTAGATTCCAAGGTCCACATTTGTTGCCTCTTTAGTTCATCCCACGTTTTCTAATGGGTTGGGAATTCTGTAGTTAGTGAACCATCTATGTGTCGATTTTGAGATTTTCTTTGGCTTTTGTCAAGCTGGAAGATCCACCATGCCCCAGATTTAGCTTCCTGGCTGGAGCAGTTAGGTTTAATATAATATCTGTCCAGTATAAATCCTTGATGACATGTATCCAAACATGTTGTCCAGAGCCTTTGGAAGAAAAACAGCCCCACAAGACCACAGCTCAATCACCATGCTTTAGATTGGGAATGAGGTACTTTTCTTTCTGTTCTTATCCATTCCTTCTGATCATCAAGAGACCGCTGAGAGGCTTACCAGTCGAGTCACATATTCAGTGTAACACATGGTGGATGTGACAAGATTACTCACTACTAACTCTGCAGTTCAGAGAAAGCTTCACTGTGAGAAATCAAACTCTTCAGTATTGGATACTGTCCATAAACTATAAAACCTGAGTTAAATCCTAGAAACTATTGCTCATTTTACTAAGCTTCCTAAGAAAACAATCCGTCCTCTACAGCTCGTACAAAATACAGCAGCAGGGATTCTAACAAAATTAAGAGCTCATATCTCTCCCAATTGAAATAACTCCCTGTATTCTTTAGGCCAGATTGTTGGAGTTATTTTACTAGTTTTTAAAGCACCTGCACATCTTACAGAAAGTCTGTTTATGTTCCAGTATGATCTTGGATCTGCAGATTCCTGCTTTCTGAAAAAACCTTCCATAAATTGCAGAAAATGTGGAGAGGGCTCTTTCAGTTATTATGCTTCTAAACTGTGGAATTCTGCTTTTTATTAGGTAGTTAAATTTGGTGCACAGTTTAAAGTAACATTTGGAAATTATTATCTTATAAACAATAATAATGTAATAAACATTCTACCTTAATTGTCATTGTAAGTTGATCCATGTCATTACTTCATATTACGTTAACTTACATAAAGTCAGTGATCATTAAAGTTATTATACAAGCTGTGTGTGCTCAGTTGAATAAGTGTGTTAACAGGTCGTGCACTTTAAACTAGCTGGTGTTCACTCGTTTGTCTATATGAGCTGTCTGTAAACCTTTGGACATATAGTGTAAGGGTTACGTTCTGAAAGAGCCTCTTACCCTATGAAATGAAAGCAGATTGGCTAAAATGAGATTATGCAACTGTCCAATGTGATTGGCACTGTATTTGCTTGCTTTGCAGTATAAGCTGACTGTGCCCAAAGTGGGCTACATTTCTGACCTCTGCGCCTCTTTGTCTGCACTGTCTGGAGTACCTGCTGAAAAGGTAAGTCATCACACGTTTTCTCAAGCACTTCATCAACATGAGACAGTGCTGACATATTACTGCACTGAAATCATTCTCTCTGCCATTCTATACAGATGATTGTCACAGATATCTACAACCACCGGTTCCATAGAATCTTTGCCACTAATGAGAACTTAAGCAGTATAATGGAAAGGGATGATATTTATGTGTGAGTATTATAAACAAAAATGCCGTATTTGCTGATTATGTGGCTATTAAATATTTAGTCGAAAGTCCCGAAGCACATTTTTGGTCCTGATTGCACATCCTTGTTGCCCCTGTCGTACAGGTTTGAAGTGGCAGTAAACCGGCTAGAGGACACGGACCATGTGGTGATCCCTGTGCACCTTCGAGAGAAATACAAGCAGTCAGGTTATAACCACACCAGCACCCCACTGTTTGGCCAGCCCTTCCTCATAACCGTCCCACGTACTCTCAGTGAGGAGAAATTCTACAACCTGCTGCTCTTACGCCTGTGGTATGCCTCCCCTCTGCTGCCTTCCTCACCCCTGCCCTTCAACCCTTCTTTTCTCCTGTTATCCACAGCCTCTAATGTCTATTAGAGATATTTTTTACATTAATTCATTTATGTAAAATTGTAACTGGTTTACAATTCCAAAACACTGGGACAGCAAGTTGAATGAAAATAAAAACAGAAAGTGGTCACTTATAAACTTTTACAGGTATTTAATTGAATAACAGCACAAAAAAGAGAGAGAGAGAGGGAGAGAGAGTTCATATTTTACCTTATCAGCTTTGTTGATTTTTTATAAATGCACACTGCTTCTACATGTGATGCCTGCAACACATTCCAGAAAAGTTGGGACACTGGCAGTGTAAGGCTGGAAAAGGTTTGTGACATGATCAGAAACTTTTTTTGAAGCTTTCAGACATTTTACAGGTGAACAGGTGAAGGGTAACTGGTGATCATATCGAAATTGGGTGTAAGAGGTGCTTTTGTTCACTCACCTGTTTGTAAAGCACTGCATTAGCGTAAAGGTTTCAGTACTTTAAAGAGCAATGTTTCTGCATGCATGGATTACAAGGAATTTACCCTCCACAGTCTATAATGTTATTAAAAGATTCGTATCCCTTCGTAAGGCCGAAAATCACTAGTCTGTGCTCCGCATTAAAAGTAGACATGCTTCTGTAATTAGTGTGTCCGCATGGCCTTGGGAATACTCCAGAAAACACTTGTCAGCAAATAGTTTGTTGCTGCTTTTACAGACACAGCACTCTGCTATGCAAAGCGGAAGCCGTGTATTAACAACATCCAGAAACGGGCTAAATCTCTTTTTGAGGTTGACTAATTTGGGTTAAAGTAGAAAAAGACCATCCGGATTGTAATACTGTGAGAACACACTTTCGAAAGCGGACGGCCGTCATGTTATAGGCATGCGTGAATAGCAAGTTGCATGTCTATGAAAGCAGCTTTAATGTTGACGGGGTACATAGACTTTTGGGAGCAACATATGTTGCCGTCTACACGACATCTTGTTTTCAGGAACATCCTTGCTTATTTAAGCATGTCTTTGTAGTACGAGAGTGTAGGTGCTATACTTACCTGTCTCCCATTGAAAACGTGTGCTGCATTATGAAGTGCAGTATATAATAATAGTAATATATAATGAGGAGCCCGGACTGTTGAGCACCTGAATTGTTATTTCAAACAAGGCTTTTCACAGCTACAACAGCTGCTGTTCTCAGTTCCCAGACGATTACTGAACATTAAAAGACAAGGTGATGTAAGACAGTGATAAACATGCCCCGGTCCCAACTTTTTTGGAAGGCATCAAATTTAGAATATGTGTGTATATACAGAAAAACAATAGATTTATTTTGGTAAAGCATTAAATATTGTGTCTTTTGTACTGTTTTATATTGAATACAGGTGAAAAAGAATTTACAAAGCACTGCTGTCTGCTTTTGTATATATATTTTTATTTGGGTCCCTTTATTTGTTTTTTATGTATTTTAATCATAGTTCTGATGCCGTGGTGTATTTCACTTGTGAAGGGGGCCTGTTAGAACAAAACTCAGTTGCGTAGCATTGTTGCTCACAAAACCCCAAAGACTATTTCCATTTTCTTCATTTTCTGATGTACTTTTGGACATGACAGTTCAGCAGCGGCCCTTTACAAGTTTCGTGATAAACTGACTAACAGAAATGCTCCAAAAATAGCATGCTATGAAATCTCTGTACATGAACTTCAATTAAGTAGCATTCAACTGAATGTTTTTTCCTTCTACTATAAAGTGGCTATTTTCTTCAGTCTCGACATCACGGTCTGAAACACAGAGTAACAAAATCAGCTAAGGAGATGTTGAAAAATGCTCATGTGAATGATTTACAACCTTTTTAGGTGCATAAAAAGCACAGACACTTTTAGGAAAATCGATGGGTCTTTGATGGGCCTATGGGGTTCCAATTAATACACTCTCACTGTTTAGAGTGGCATGATTGACTGTCAAAGCAGAGCGCAGGTAAAGTTTGTTTTTGTGTTCTGGGTGATGAAGTGTTTGTTCTGTGCTTCTGTGTTTACAGTCGCTTTGTGCGCTCAGCACTGGAAGAGGAGGAACCTGACGAGACACACTCATCCAAGCAGCATGCCATCAATGGCAACGCCACCAATGGTATACTGGAGGAGGGCTCGCCCAGTAAGCATGCTGTCTGACTGCATCTTTAACCTTGCGGCCCTGTGTCCATGAAAAGCACATTCAGCTGTTTTCAGTCCCGGGGCAGTGCCCCTCAAGCAAATAAGCAAACTTTTCTCACAGAGCACATTAAGATGCCTCCCTGTAGAGATTTTACATTAAGATGTTCTGCATTCTTACGAATCAGAAAACTGCTCTTTGTTTTTTTATATGTAACAACATTAAAGAGTGGTGGAGGACAGGACTGGGTCCTCGAACATGATTAATACTGCTGATAATGAATTCCTGACTGTGGAAAGCCAGTCGAATATAACTGGGATAGTTAATTGAGAGCACAACACAGTAAACTCTTCAGCTGCCAAGCACCCTCTACATTTCTACAGTTCACTTTTTTTGTCCACCTGCTTTAATTTGCATGAACAGAAATATTCTGGCTTGGTAACATCGAAGGGTCTGTGTGATGGTAAGCACTGGATTAGTGAATGTTAAGCACGCAACAAGTTAAAAGTAACAAGTTATATTTAACCATTGCTACAGTACATCTGTTATAAACATGCCTACTTGTTTCCTGCAGTAGACTCCAGAGTAGCATGTTCTGGTTTAAAGAGTAGAAAAAAAATCTTTTAATGGTGTACATCTACAACTGCAAGCAATTTAGGGTGAATACCTGGAGGCAGGGTATGCCCCCCCCCACAGCTAGCTGACAAATGCCGAAGGAAGCCAGATATTCTCTGCATGAGTGATACACCGGCAGCTATGTTATCCCTATCAGGGGAATTACCCTGATGGTGGTATACAACACATTGACAGTACCTCATCCAAAAAGTGTTTTGATGGTCCAACTTGAAAAAAAATTACTTCATGTTGTTACAAGCAAATGTTCTTGGTTTATTGGTTTATTTAAAAAAGTACTTTGTGTGAATGGTTCTTTCAATCAAAGTCGTTTTTGTTTTGTGAGGTGACTAAAACTTGTTTAAGTGCTTATAACAGCATGAAGTCATTTTTTTAGGTTGCACTTTTTACAGTAGGAGTAGGCTCTCATTACCACGCCGCTTTTTGGGGGAAACAGCTGGTGTACATGACTAGTGTAACAAGTCGATGTTTTGTTGGTTGTACTAATGACAAATTGAAAATCAGTGATCTCAGGTTCCTTCCCCTTCCATGTCCTCATATGGACTCAGGCTAGATGACCCGGCTAACATAGCTAGTCAGGTCTGTTGTTAGACCACAGTGCCTATTATTCATATTAATTCTGTCTGCTGAAATTTTAAGATTTTGAAACATAACATCTTCTAAGATATGGCTTAATTGTTTGGACTGCAGAGATACTAACAGCGCATGTGCCAGTTGTGATATGAATGCAGGCAGAAAAATGCAAAACTATGGATCTGTTTTACCAAATCTATTTGAAACTGCCCCTGCATTTACAGAACAATCCCTCCATTTTCAGGTGAAATGGAGACTGATGAGCAGGATGACGAGTCTAGTCAGGACCAGGAACTTCCTTCTGAAAATGACAACAGCCAATCAGAGGATTCGGTGGGCGGGGACAATGATCTGGAGAATGGGGTCGGCCCAGAGAACTCGACCAAAGGCCAGCAGCTCACAGGCCACAAAAAGCGACTTTTCACATTCCAGTTCAACAATATGGGCAAGACTGACTTGAGTTTCATTAAAGAGGAGCCACGACAGATCCGATTTGATGAGGGACACCTTCGACTCAGTGGTATGACAATTAAATCGTTAAATCTTAGCTCTGAAACCACTTCAGGAAGTGGCGTAAGATGCAAATTAGCCAGATGTAAAAGCAAGCTACATTTGACAACCAGAACCCTTCCAAATATAGTGACGGTGCCTCACCCTGCAGTTCTGCAAATAGGAAATAGACTGTCCCCGGTCTGCCACCACTAAGCAGGGGCATTGCTCCTCTTTAAGTTCAACTCCTGATGCAAGTTTCCCCTCTGAGTGTAATTCAGTGGCCTTGATCAGGCTGACGCTCCATGTCTGTGATGACTAGGTGTAAAGCTGATGCTGGGATATTATTAACACGGTGCAAAAGTCACAAATTAAACAAGAAAAGGAATTATGAATTAAACAGGAAAAGGAATTATGAATTAAACANAATTAAACAAGAAAAGGAATTATGAATTAAACAGGAAAAGGAATTATGAATTAAACAGGAAGAGGAATTATGAATGAAACAGGAACTAGACCGGGGATTGTTGATATTGCATATTACACAGCGTAAATCATACACTGAGAGAATACACTGCCCCTTTTTAATTGTTGTAGGTAATTCTGTTGTAGGTAAAAACTGCTGGTTTCTAGTTATTTCAGTTATGCAACATGGGCCAACAAAGTCTTTTCTTATACATAGACCACAGTGGTGGTAGTCACATATCGAATAAGGTAAAACATTTCTGTTAACCTCTCCCCCACAGACAGATCCTATCTCTCCTTGGACTGGGAACCAGAGATTAAGAAGAAATACTTTGATGAAACCGTAGCTGAAGTAAGACCCAGTTTTTATCTTTTGCTATCATCATATCAAATGTGTTTATGTCATTCATGACCAACTTCTCATTCTCTTGCTGCAGGACTTTGATAAGCATGAAAGCATGGAATACAAACCTCAGAAGAAGGCCTTCTTTAAACTGAAGGACTGCATCGAACTGTTCACTACCAAAGAGAAGTTAGGAGCTGATGACCCATGGTGAGCTTAAAATCCCCGTGCTGTTTTCTTTATGAATGTCCTCAGTATTTTATTATTTTTGGGTTTTACCATGTTATTTTCTCTCTGTTGTATTGTGGACTCTTTTCTGCCTTTGAAGCTTTGTTCATGCTAGAACCACAGTTAAAAGTGATCTATCTATATATAAGCTAGACACTAGATTGAATGTGTGCTTGGCCTGTGTTTTAGATGTAATGTATTTGTCTGTCCATGTGATGATGGTAAACTACTTGCTATTTAGTCATATAAATTGTCTGTTTAGAGTCAAGAATGTAATCTCTGCTTTTTATTCCTCAGTAGTTGCCTGCGTATTGATTTCTACCTGCTTTTGAGCACCAGCACGAATGTTGGATAAAATGTGTTCCCTGTTGTGGATATGCATGAATGGTCAGTCTCATTTGTGCCTGTGTGTGATCCCAGGTACTGTCCCAGCTGCAGGCAGCACCAACAGGCCACTAAGAAGCTGGACTTGTGGTCTTTGCCACCAGTATTAGTGGTCCATCTTAAACGCTTCTCCTACAGCCGCTACATGAGGGATAAACTGGACTCTTTGGTGGACTTCCCACTTCGGTAATGTTGTACCGACATTCACTAATGTTGACAGTCTGCTGTCTAATTCTTTCTTATTCACTGTATCTTAATATGTGCTATTGTTAAATGTGTGTTACAGGATGGTCAGCTTATTATTAAAACCATTAAAGAATCATGTATATCCCTTGAAACACACATAATAAAAAAAAAAGAAAAAAAGTTCACCGGTTGATCGGCCAGTAACCGGAATTGGCTGGTATTCAGCTTGACCGGCCGTGACCGGGGACCAGTCTCATATATCTGATTCTGTGCTGCTCAAATTTACTCATGTCCTGCACAATAGTGCACATTGCATAATAGCGGCATGGATACATCCGCACACACAGCACACACGCACAACACACAGTCAGTGTGGAAGTTCTTCACAGTAAGCGAAAAACACAACTTTGCTGTGCTGAATATGTACAATTTGAAGAAGGCTAAGCAGCTAAAACTAAAGCTAACGAGACTGCAGAGGCTCCAAGCAGGCGCTTCTTTCTTCCTTCAGCAAATAAAAGACCCATTGCACGGAAAATGATGTTTAGTTTTACAACTGACATCCTGATATCTAAATGTAAATTAGGATATCTTGTAAAAATTTGGATATCTTGATGTCAGTGTTGAGCCTGACTGTTCAGTGGGGGGGACAAAGATTTCTAGATACACCATATTTTTATGTAAGAACCTAAAGGTGCCTTATTACAGTGTCTTGCTGCATGCATTCATAATTACATAGGAGCAGGTCGTCTTCTTACAGAGGCTGCCATGTTGAGCTGCAGTGTTGCTACAGTAGCCCAGCACACACAAACCACACACCGGCTGTAGAGACTGCCATTCAAGCTTTTTACTTTTTACTACACCACCATTTGAAAGACGTAGAAAGAAAAAGAATCATTGTCCTTGTTGTAGCGCCTTTTGTGGTAGTTTTGTGTAGACAACTATTGGTAGGATATTATCTGGGTAGGATTATTACAGTTTGTAGTTATTGAAACTACTACTACTAAAGCTACTTTCTTGTTCATGTTTTCCTGTTCCACCTTAAATAGTGTAGCAGTTACATTTTGGTGCTGGTATGCAGCTTTTTGATAAAATTATCATTTCTACCTTAAATGGTGCAGCAGTTACCATTTGGTGCTGGCATGCAGCTTTTTGATAAAATGATCCCTTTCCACCTTAAATGGTGCAGCAGCTATTACAATGTTTCAGGGGCCAGAATGCAACTGCAGCACCATTTTAGGTGGAACAGGGAAATCTGAATAAGAAGGTGGCGAATCCTAATCGGAAAATGTTACCAGGGTTATAGGTTAATTAGAATGGTTTGATGGTCTAACTCAGCTTATCAGGTGGAAGTAGCAATATGGAAGGTTGGAGGGTTGAGTGGGTTTCAACCTCACCGCTAGAGGTTTACAGATTGTTCCTTTAAAGTCCCCAATCCTAGTTGTTTTTTCATTATTACTGTAGTTCTTAAAATATTATTGAAGGTCAGCATTGACCACAAATGTATGTTCTACATCTAAAGTGTTTTTTCATTGAATCATTTCATGTTGTGATGCTTGTACATATTGTGAGACATATTGTATCAGAACGTGTGAAGCTGCTGACAGTATCCAGCTCTAGTGACAATAGGCAGTATAATGAGCTTTGTTTATCTGCAGCGATCTGGACATGTCGGAGTTCCTCATTAACCCCAACGCCGGGCCCTGCCGCTATGATCTCATTGCCGTTTCCAACCACTACGGAGGAATGGGAGGGGGACACTGTGAGTACTCCCACACACATGCACACATAACAACACATGACCGTTAGCGCCCACTTCAATTCAGCTATATAAACACAGATATCTGTTGTGATCGTCAGATACTGCATATGCCAAGAACAAGGACGATGGCAAGTGGTACAACTTTGATGACAGCATCGTATCTCCGGTCAACGAGGATCAGATTGTGGTTAGTTTGTGGTTTTTACATTCAGCTTCCTCAGCTGCAGTCTTTGCATGATGTTTCACCTGAAAAGAGGAGCAAGTCAATCTAATGTTCTCCAACAAACCCCAACAAAAGCAAACATTGGGTTGGTGTAACATCATTGTGTACGATTGTGTGAAGATTTGTCCTCCATTTATGCTGTTGGAGAAAATTCAGTGTACTCCCCCAATCCACTTTTCTAGAATGTTCTCCTGCGTTTCCTTTCACACTGTTATAGAATGTTCTGCACCCAATTAACTCTATTATACAATGTTCTTGCCTGTTAACACAGTTCTAGAGATTTCTTACCCACCCCCATGGTTCTAGAATGTTCTCCCTGCTATTCTTTCCAGTTAACATTGTTTTAGAATATTGACTGTTCTCCCCATTCATTGTTCAAGAATGTTCTCCCCTGTTCATGCTGTTCTTGAGTGTACTCCCCTGTTCACACTGTTCTAAAATGTTCTTCCCCATTTATGCTGTTAAAGAATGGTCATCCCAGTTTCACACCGTTCTAGAATGTTTTTCTCAATTCACATTGTCTGGAATATTCCCCGCTCTACAAGGATGAAGTCGGCTACTTTCTCACCAGCTTCTTGTTCATGTTTTCCCGTTCCACCTTAAATGGTGCAAATGGTAACAATTCAGGAGCTAGAATGTAACTGCTGTAGAATATTGTCCTCTATTTACGCTGCTTCGAAATGTTTTCTCCTTTTAAAATGGTCTAGAATGTTCTCCCCGATTCATGCTGTTCTAGAATGTTCTTCCCTGTTTATGCTGTTTTAGAATCTCCATCACGGTCTAGAATATTCACTGTTCTCCACATTCACGCTGTTCCCGGGTGTTCTCCTCTGTTCATCCTGTTCTAGAATGTCCTTCCTGATTCACATTGTCTAGAATATTCACTGTTCTCTCTCATTCATACTGTTCATTCAAAATGTTGGCCCCATTCATGCTGTTAAAGAGTGGTCTTCCCAGTTCACATTGTTCTAGAGTACTTACTGCTCTCCCCCATTCACCCTGTTCTAGAGTGTCCTGTGTTGTTCCTTATCACTGTTCTAGATTTTTTTCACTGTTATTTATTTTTTTTTTTTGCTTGTTTGGTGGAGAATGCTGAGTCAGTGTGCCATAGCCTTAAAAAGCTGCACAGACTCATGTAATTGGACAGTTCTTTTTGGCCCAGTGTTGAAGTTTTATTGTGAGAAACACTCAGATGAAAGTCTTCACTGGTATTTGACGTGTGTGTGTGTGTGTGTGTGTGTGTGTGTCTGTGTGTGTCTGTGTGTGTCTGTGTGTGTCTGTGTGTGTGTGTGTCTTTGCAGTCCAAAGCAGCATACGTCCTGTTCTACCAGCGTCAGGACACAGTAAAGGGTACAGGCTACTTTGCCCTGGACCGCGAGGACGCGGAGGAACAGGAGAACACCTCAGCACAAGGGGCCAACGGCCAGAGCGACGAAGACGAAGAGGAGGACGAGGAGGACCTAAACGACAACGAACAGGATGAAGAGCTAGAACCTAACCACGACATCACTATGAACACCAACTGAGTTGGGACAAATGTGGGGCGGCGGGTGATGGGGGTCATCCAAAGCCATATGGAGAGCGAGCAGTCCAGAGTCCAGTCAAGAGCCTTCGTCCTCCGCTTCAGCAGTGCCTCCAGGTGCCAGAGCGGCCGCGCATCGGACTGGAACGTCCAATCAAGGCCTTGTTTTAATGGCCAGCGTAACAGGTTGATTTTTTTTTTTTTTGTCCTCTTTCCCGTTCCCGTATTTAAGTTTTCCATGTGGTTTTCCCCCTTCCTCCACTCCTCAGCCAAATATAGATGTCCGGAGCCGGGATGGCGAAAAAAGCCACTGATTCGGATGAAGTCACGTCGGATTCACAGAAAGAACGAAACACAAATCCGGAAAATGTTCGGCAGTGTCGCTCCTCGGATTTCCCTCGTTGTAGGTTTTTTTTTTTTTTATAAATATATATATATTGCAGAGTGCAAGAGAGATGCATTTATAAGTAGTGCTTTACTTTTATCATTGTTTTTGCCTTGTACATAATTTTGGATGGACATCGAACCTCTGGGTTTTAAGGATATTGGACTGTTTTGTTGCACAATCACTCCATTCGTTTTTTTAGCTAGTATTAGTGCCACGCATACTGCAGAGTTTACAGTTCCCCAGTGTCCCCTCTATCAGCTGCTTACATAACTGCCTTTAAAGCAGTGGCAATTGCATCGGCAGGCAAGTTGTCTCGCGCCACAAGAGCACTAATATGTATTGTACAAACTATAGTGTGAGTTGAGCTTCTGTATGGTTGGTTACAGATTTTTAGGGTAACTTAAGCCTGGCATATAATGGTCTCTTGATCCCCTGACTTTCAGCTACATCAGAAACCAAGGCGTCTGATGAAGGCGTGACCCATAGCTTTAGCATTGCTTCAGGATCTAAGCCTCATTCTTCACACCTCGTTCATCATAGAGGCTTATTTTGAGATAATAATGAGATTATGAACTTTCTGGTGATGCAATAGATTGTCCGTCTTTTGTCTCCATCACCTCAGCCTTAAATCTAATCTCAGACTGTTGCCTTTACTTTGCACAATCATCATCACACCGTCTGTCTGCGTTTTCCCCCACGTACACACCCAAAATGCACACTAGCACCTAACACACAGACACGCATGCGCACAAACTCACTTGTTCATCATGCTCACTCTCTACATTAAGCCCTACAAACACAGAGGCACCGATTGACTGCTGTAATCAGACAGAAGTGAGCCAGTTCTCCAAGACTGGCAGCCAGGATGTGTTTGACAGAGATTTGTTTGCCTGCATTTGGATTGATGCCTTCCTGTACGTGTAGGGAATGAGAAGTGAGTTGCTTCTTCTTTTTGTTTGCCTTTTAATTATTGGTTGAATGTGTTTTTGGGGGAGGGGGGTATTCAGATCATTTCATTGCCTTTTATATTTGCTTATATAAAAAGCGGGGATACTGCTGTATGTGTCTTCTGTCAAGGGGGAGAAGTGGGCACAGGGATAATCAGACTGAGTGAGACTGATTGCATAGGCTTTATAAATACTGTATATAAGAGTTCACTCTGTGAGTGCACATTTGATAAATTTATTTATTTATATGTAAGCAAACCAATGTATTTAAGACCACAGGAAGACAGAATAAGTATGCTAGAGGGCTTCGGCCCAGCCATCTGAAAGTGGCTGGACTTTAGGTATGCTAAAGGATGCTCTTATTGCCCAGAGGGTTTTGTTTTTTTTCCTTAAAGGTTCATTAGGACATCCTTGCATGATGAAGGGGGTTTCAGCGTTTGGCTGCACTTGAGTTCACTTGGGTTTACATTTGAAATGTGCATGTGTATTTATATACAGACTTCAATAAAGTTGTGTAAAGCCTTTTGCTGTTGTATTGCTTTTCATCGTGCTGCACATAGAAGTATAGTTTGCAGAGGTTTCAGTCACAATCAGAATCAAGCTTTATTGGCCAAGTATGTTCACACATACAAGGAATTTGTCTTTGGTTACATTAGCTCATAGATAGTTCAAGATAACACTTATAAAAGCACAGTACAAGATGAAACACCAATCTGAGACATTCAGTACAGAGTATGGAGTGTTGCACAACTCCATCCTTCTGTGGCCAGCAACATATGATACATACATGTAAATCTTCATAATGTTAATGCAGGTTCTTCAGGGCAGATTTGGATTCTTAGCCATATCATTGATTTCCACGTTTGGCCAGCAGGCTTTGCATTATGAGGTTCTTTCGATTTTATAGAAACTTGTACAAAACTTTTCTCTGTTTAGGGTTTAGGTTTATGTACTGTTTGGACCATATTGGCCCACATTTTTCATTGTAGGTTTACAAAGTGAAAAATAGAAAAATTGTTGCACATATAGTTGAAACTTGGTAGGTAGGTTTGACATTGTGATACACGAATGATTCAAGTGTAATGTGTGGCTGCGCATGTGACGAAAGCCAGGACGCGCCTTATCGCTGTACCTGACAGCCACGATTGCGGACATTCAGCAAGCAGTGATGCCCTCCATGAGTCATCCTGTTAGTGCCTGCACCTTTGGCAAACAGCTACACGATGCAGGACTAAATGCACGCAGACCGTTACGATAACTGCAATTACGTAGTTCCAGACTGTCGTGGAGTGGGCTCAGAATGGTAGCGGGTCATCTTCAGTGACGAATCCCACTTTTGTCTTGGTGAAGACGACCAACAAATCTGTGTGGAGGCACGGTGGTCAGTGGGGTCGAGTAGGACCGGTATCATTCCTCCATGGATTATCCCAGTAACCTCACCATTAGGAGCCTCTACAACTACATGCCGAAACGTCTGGCATGTTACATTAGCAATCATGGTGGTCAGATGCCAAACTGAGAGACGTGTGTGAGAGAGGATGGGGAAATGTTGCCCATATCAGTCTAAATTGATCATTATTTATTGTTCCCGATAAACTTTATCTTCCTTACGAATAGCACTGACACTTCTTCCGACACTTCCTTCTGGGTGAAACTATTTTTCTGATGAAGAGTGTATTAAAGGATGTTTTTGGCATTTTGATTTTAAAACATGGTCTTAAAACGAGGTCCCGTATTTTTGTTTAATCACTGATAAAGTACCAGTTCTGATAGATGTCTGGCTGTGATCATTTTGGTGGCCCTGAATTGTATGCCAGAGGAATGACTGGAATAGGGATATCCGGGATGAGAGGAGTGAGCTGTTTGCTGACATCTGACATTGTAACAATAGAACAACCTTTCTGTATAGGGCTCAGCCTGACTTCAACCATGCTGAGAACACCAGCATACCACCATCAAACCTGGTTTAAGCTGGTACAGTGCACGTCTGGTGCTGGTTTAGCTGGTCACCCAGCATACCACCATCAAACCACAACAAATGCTGGTTTTGATGCTGATGGTGACCAGCATATTAACATCCATTGCTGCTGAGCATCATACCAGCATCTGAAACACAACATGTACTGGTTTTGCTGGTGACCAGCATACTAACTTCCATTGCTGCTGATGAGCATAACAGCATCTGAAACACATGTACTGGTTTTGATGGTGACCAGCATGCTAACTTCCATTGCTGCTGACCAGCATACCAGCATCTGAAACACAGCATATTCTGGTTTTGCTGGTGACCATTCATGCTGCTGTATGCTGTGTTTTTCAAGCAGGGAACATGTTCACCATCAATCTAAAGTCCCCTTTCACCATACATACAGACATACATACATTTAAGCATAATGGTAGAACTCTTGTTTCTAAATAGAACCACTGAACAACCTCCAGGGTAGTCCATCCATGTTGAGTTGAATCAGGCTACAGCTGAACCCAAGAATGTGCGTTGCAGGTGAATTTATTGCCTTACTGGGTTCTTTTCCAAACAGTGCTTTATTTTGCGGTTTACATTTGTGTCTTTGAGCCTTATTTGAAAGTGTCCCAATGCTGCCATCTTCTGGTAGGAGATTGTTGTGTCAGCAGCATTTGGGAAGCTCTTAAAGTGTAGGCCTTTACTTACTGTCCCCCACAATACCTACAGATACATCCATTTAATAATTCCTTTAAACTGATTTTCCACCATTATTGTGTGTGTTTCCCCCATCACCCATTTCCATCTGCCTATCTGATGTAGGATTACTGTACTGTTATACACGCATGTATAACCAACTTGCACTGTCAGGAGCTCACGATCTGTGCTTTTCCACACAGGTGTCAGTACCATGTGTTGTTGTGTATTTTAAGACACAAGCTTTAATACAGTGTAAAGCTATAAAACAACCTTATTTGAATCTACCTGTGATGTTTTGTCTTGTTTGGCCCTCAGCCAACCACAAACTCTGAACTCCCCTTTTGACATGGTCTTGGTATTCAGGAAACCACTTCTGAATGTGCTATAGGGGCATTCTCACCCTGAAATAACAGAACAGCATGAGGGAACATGGTTTGCACCTGGTCTAGTAAATTAGCCTCAGGTTGCTTACTCTTTATAAGAACATGCCTACTGGAGATGACTGGATAACATGATGAACCCACCAGCATGTTTACCAGTTATCTGCACATACTGTATCCGTGGTTCAGAGGCATCCTTTGGCTTTGCAGATGGAGGAGTAAGGAGGAAAGAT
The DNA here is from genome assembly GCA_034552555.1 of Semaprochilodus insignis. Lineage (NCBI taxonomy): Eukaryota > Metazoa > Chordata > Actinopteri > Characiformes > Prochilodontidae > Semaprochilodus > Semaprochilodus insignis. The sequence goes on along the minus strand of CM067474.1, from coordinate 17,950,967 downwards.
GACTCATCAGACCACATTACTGTTTTTTTTTTTTTTTGGACATGAATGAGGATCCAGGTTTTGAGCCCCAGATCCCTTTTTTTCTCTTGGGTCAAAGAAGCTTCTAGACAGCAGTCCAATCATAAATTCAAGCTCATACCACATAGTGTTTTGTTTGAAGTGTTGATTCAGTTCTGAGGCATTTCAGGAAGGCTAGCATTGTCTTGCATGACTGATGCAGTACTTTTGGTTGCGCTGTACTAAAACTGCCTGTAATAGGCTTAATCATAGGGTGGCCTTGCTGCCAGTGGATGCTCTAAAGCACTGCTGTGACTGATCCACTCACACCAGCACAACACGCACTACCACACCACCACCACCACGCCAGTGTCACTGCAGTGCTGAGAATAATCCACCACCCACATAGTACCTGCTCTGTGGTGGTCCTGACCTACAGAGGGGCTAACAAAGTAGACAGAGAATCAAATGGACTACAGTCTGTAACTGTAGGTCTAGACAGTGCTCCTACATGCTAAGCAGAGCTGATACAGTGGACAGTGAGTGCCTGTACAGGGAGGTGTTTTCTCTGTTACGGCTGATCGGTGTATTTGTCTGTTTTCACCCTCAGATCGAGCCGTTTGTGCGGTATTCCGGACGCAGCCAAATTGTTCCACACTGTCCGCTTCCGTGCGTCACAATCTCTGCACCCAAGCGATCCACCAATGAGCGCGCTGGCCACGCCCTCTTTCCAAGAACCCCGCCTACACCGTTGCCAGACGTTCCCGCGAATTTTGGGTGATTAGTGCGGCTGGAGTAGCGAAGACACGCGCTCTGTCTGAGGAACCTTATAAGAGCTCCAAAGACGGTTTTAGAGCAGACATGGCGGTACAGCGAGGCTACGGGGGACGTGTCTCTGTTTACTTCAACAGGACCACATTTCATGGCATTTAGAGCCTGTTAGGCGGTGTGAGAGTACTGAGACGAAGGGTCTCACACAGTAAGTAGCTAGCGTTGCGTTATGCTAAGGCTCATGCTACGTGTTTCTGTATAGCAGCTGTTGGTGAGGTTATGTGGGGCTCTTGTATCGCCTGTTTTCGTAATGTCGCTCTGAGGATGGACAGTCTGGATATAGTTAATGGGCGGTCGGTGGGTGGGTAAGTGGGCGCCTCCAGCTAGCTGTTAGCTCGTGATCAGCTACACGGTGCATTAGTCCATTCGCGTGCTGCTTTCTTCTCCCCCTCTCCCAGGGATGTGACCGACTGACTGCACCACGTCCTGGCTGAGGTAGTAGTTTGTGCTGTTTGTCGGGTCGCCACACTGCCCGCTATGGAGATGACTGCGCAAACCACTGCCTTGCTAGAGCTGGTGATGCACCACCACCACCATCATTGGACACGGGAGGTTCTGGTACTGTGACAGAGGTGCGGAACGGAGAGCTCAGGTTTCTAATTGAAGCTTAGTATCTTGCCTGAGCTGCATGCAGTAAAGTGTGAGCTGTGTGTTGTGTGCAGTATTCCACTGTATGTTCTTCAGGGGGTTCGGTCCCAGTCTGTGTGTTCTGGTGCAGCACACCTGGCCCAGGTGACTAAGCCCTGTGGAGTAGTGATGACCTGGCTCCGGAAATGGAGCACGGCCAGAAATGAAATTGAGCTGGCCAGACGTCCTTGATGCCTGGACTGAAGCCTCTGCGTGATGTTGTGTTCACTATTAAAGGGGAACTCCAATTTTTCGAAAGTTCTCCGTATTTAAAGGTTCAGGGTGTAAAGAAAGTCGTTCAGAGTGGTTTGGTGAGACATGCTTAATTTCTAGAGAAAGGTACCCAGTCAGCTATTCACAGTGGTGGTAACCAGACGTCCATCTCCAAATGCTCCCTCACAGAGAGTTCTTTATGGTTATGAAATGGTTATGAATATGCTTCCCGATTCCTAACTTTGTTTTGTGAAAGTTTTGGCCTAAAATGAGCTGTTCATTTGAATCCATTCATTTTGGAGAGGTACATGCGTTAATTTAATGCAATTTATGACTGTTTTATCATTATCAGCATTACAAGTCAACATAAAAGTCAAAGGACATGCAGATTCACTGTTGGTTTTGTATAGTAATTTTAATATTTGCACTTTAGGCATGAGGTTTCCATCACCACTGTGAAGAAATCTCTAGAGTCTCTACACTGAACCATTTGACTGTTCACATCAGGTCGAAGGAATTCTGCAAAAAATCTGGTGGGATTCCCCATTAACCATGTCACGTTGCAGGATAACGAATGGAGATGCATGTCTGTTTGAGTGACGGGTTAATGAAGAGACTGACCGGTGTAGGGTATTTCACTACAGTATTCGGGAAGGGAGTAATTAATGAATAATTACGGGGTAGTGATGGAGATTAGACGTCCCAGAATTGAAATGGTATGTCACAGAGGGCTGTTGAATTAAATGGTTATGATTTATGCTGCCCGATGAGACTCCTGTTTTGTGAAAGTTTTGCATATTATTTACAAGTCTATTCATGGTGGAACGACACATGCCAACCATACCAAAATTCTAAACCTAAAATATATATTTAGATTTACTCGTATCTTACCAGCATTAATGCTGCATATTAAACCCTGAGGACATGTAGGTTCACTGGTGCTTTTACATAGTGCAGAAAATGAGTACATCCCTCACTCCCATCACCACTACTGTAAAGAAGTGTCAGTAAGTACAGTGAACCACTTCACATCAAACCGCTCTTAGTGACTGTATCACTGCAGTGAATTCATTATTCAGATGGACGAGTTTTTGTATATTCATTTTGTATTGTTTTACATGATCACCATTGTGCATAAGCACGTGTTACTGTGCAGGTTTTTTTTTTTTGTTTTTGTGCTGTTAAAATAAATAAATGTAGTTTTCTAAGCCAGACCAGTCTGTGTGGCATATTACTAGAGAACCAACAAATGAAATAGTAAACTGAATCAAGTCCAGTCAAACAGAGTTTTTGCAAGCAATAAAGAGTCTGATATTTTACAGTAGTCTACACTCTCCAAAAGAAAGAACGAAAAGAAAAGGTGGCACATAGCGTTCTTTGAGCAATGCCATAGAACAGTGGTCACCAGTCCTGCTCTTGGAGATCATCTCGTGTTCCTGCAGACTTCAGCTCCAATCCTGATAGACCCCACCAGATCCATCTAAATGCTGCTTTCAGAAGACCTTGATTAGCTGGAGGAAACGTGTTGGATTTGGGCTGGAGGTAAAACCTGCTGGAAGGCAGGTCTCCTGGAGGAGGGCTGATGACCACTGACACAGATGAACCACTTTTGGTGTCCTAAAGAACATCTTTGAGAGAGATTTGTGAATGTTAAGAAGCTTTTCAATGTTTAAACAACCTTCACATCATATACCAGATTAAGGGTTTGATGTGGAGGTTATTCAAACTTGAACAAGGTTTTTCACTAAAACAACAAACATGGTTCTCCAAAGAACCCTCCACAGAAAGGCTCTTTAAGGAACCAAAAGTGGCTAATTTATGGTATTGCACAGAAACTTTTTCATTTTAAAGCATGTAAACATCATGCGTTAGAAACGGGCATCAATTCAGAAGCAATTAAAAAGATAAAGGAAACGAGCAATTTGAGTGACCACAGTGTTGAGTTAATTGTAGTAGCCTACGCTTTCCAGAATGGCTGTGCATCATCAGAGTGGGCAGCAGCAGCGGAACTGGCAAGTGTCAAACCGCCTCCAGAGGCTCCCCAGCGTGTATAAGAGGAGCAGACCACCATAAAAACATGCCTACAGCCGGAGGTGCTACACCTAAGACATATGATGGCATAAAAGTGGCCTTTTAAAAATGATGGCAGGTAATGGCAAGATGATGTTGGATAAGTCCAAACCATAAACACACACGGGGAAGAAGCAAATGGTTTATATCCTGACCAGATGGCTCCCTGATCTCTGTTGAATTCTGCGTCTCCGTAGCAACACTCAGAAGTCTCCCGCCTCGCTGATGCCATGCAGTGAAATTTCCACTAGCACACTCAAACTGTTCCCTCCGCGGGCAGCGGGCAAGCCCTCAAAAGAATCGAGAGCATGGCAACTGAAAGTGAAGACGTCAGTAATGAGCAAAACACGCTACCCAACAGTTTCATTTAAGGAATATCAGGACAGTTTTCACCATAACAGTCAAATCCATCTCAGCTTAGCAGCTCCGAAGCCATTTCAGGCATTCCTCGGAGAAAAGCTGCTTCCCTGAGAAACATATGTAGAGGCACTCTGGTCAAAACAAGCTCAAAATCTCACCACTGCAATCAATTTCTGTTATAAGCATGCATATTGGCCCTAACAGAGATACTGCAGTCTTCAAAGCAAGATTTTCCACACTCAAGACCATCACTATACGCGTCTGATGATGTATCTTGAAGGTGGTAATACATTTTGAAGGATTACAGGTGCTTTGGTGTGGATTACATGGGGGCAGTTTGAAATTCAATAGCAGTGGGTAGCAGTCATTCACCGCACACCCTAAGGGTTGTGTGATGTATTTGTGCATTGCATGCTGGGTACTAAATAGCAAGAACAATAATAGACAAAAATTTAATTCTGTCAATCCAATCACACTGACGGATTCAATCCTGAACTACAGAATATTACATAACGTAAAATGATAGTCTCGTGCTGGAATGAGTGTTTAAAGGAGCAATATGTAACATGTTTTAGTTTAAAACCTTCGTAAATTAACTGAAATTATCAACAAAATGTTTAGAAATGGCTGTTTCACAGCAAAGACGTCCATGTGTTGCATTGCAGCAATATCTACTAATCAGCTAGCCCTGGCCCATTCTGTCTGGCAATACCACTTTGTAAATCAAGAGGTGATGAGTCACTGAAGTGTTGAATCAAATCCATCCAGCATGAGAGGATGATGAAGAAGTAGCACCGCTGCCCCGAAGGCGTATTCCAACCGCTTGTAAATCATGTTGAAGTTGCTGCTCCCAGTTAGATCATTTTAAGGACTGATAGCCAATGAAAGGAACAGTCAGTGCAACGATGGCTGAAGCTCTTGCAAAGCAACCATTGTAATGACCCCTGCCACCCACACTATGCACAGATCCAGGGTCAGCAGCAAACACAAGAAGTGATCAAAATAGAAGCGTCTTTCCACCACTGGAGACGCTCTTTCAGAGTGAACAGATGAAGTTTGATGCTGAACTCTCAGCTTTCTTGCTCCATTAAAGAAGATGGTAAATAAAGGTATAAAACAGAGGCCACTAGCTAAATGCAAACAGCCAAGCTGTGTGTTCATAACAGTTCAGTTTTTATTTTTGGAAAAACAATATGAGGAGGTAAACATTTTCCCAAGTCATTGCACATAAAATACATATCAACATTAAAAATATTTTTACTTCATCAACTTTACAAAATGTACATTTCACATTCACAGGGGAAAATCAAGTGTAACATTTGTCCAAAGTCATTTATATCTAATGATCTCATACAGTACAGCAAATAAATACCCATCCCATTCCCACACCTCAGTCCCACCTCCGAGTGTAGAGCTACGTAGTCAAACAGTGAAGGAATGAGATACAGCACGTGAGAAAAGGGGCGAAACAATCAGCTGAAAATATGTGACCAGTCAATACGTATCCGGACTGACTCAAGTTTTGTGATTTGACGGGGAAAACAGCATTGTATATCTTAAACATATCTACATATCAAACATGAAACCATCTATTCTGAGATCTCAATGGACATCAGCTCGTACTGTAATGTCCAATCAGGCACGTCCCCAAAAAACAATGCATATACTTCATTTTATGTAGTGCCAACTTACCTTACAAAACACTAGTTCTGACTGCATATAAAGGTCTAACACTCAGATTCTGCTGCAGAAAAGGAACCACATACCTCCAAGGGGAGGAGCAAAAGTGTGGGCACGCCTGGTCAAATTCCAGGTTGATTTTGTAAGGTGAAAATGTTGCATGAGCAAAAATGCCATGTTCTATGTTTATTTTTCCCCAGTACGTTAAGTATAGCAAATTAATACAAATCGTGCACTACAATTTGCAGAAATGTGTCATATTTAAGTTTTATTTGCAATTTATTTTTTGACGAGGGGTGCCCAAACATTTCTATGGGACTGTAGAGGAGCTGGACTCTAATACTCATACATCTAGTTTTGTAGACATGGATAAGCCTAGTTTGGGACTAAACAGCAATGTCAGTGGTTTCACCACAAAAAAAAAAAATTCCATTCAGTCTAGGTTTAGGCTTAATCTGGGTTTTGGAAACCAGCCGCTAGAACTTCACAAAACTAGTTCAAATGGTATATGACCAACTGCATTTTCACGCTTCTACTTTCCACTCGGTAAAAACCCTGAGTTCAGTTTCTCTTATGTATAAAGTCAGAATTGTTCTTTCTGCATGCTTGGGTTTATTGTGGCACAGAGTTCTGAAGAATTAACATACTTCTGTTTCTCATCCGTCCATTCCAACATCCTTTGTTCTCCTTCTCTACAGAAAAGAATACCATCTTAAAGACTCACGCATGCTTCAAAAATGAAGCAAGCGCATGTCAAAAAGAACAATTAACCTGCAGTCACGCTCCAGCCAGCGGAATTCATCCCATAATGACTCAAGCGCAAGTAAAACTAACAGCAGTTTCCATGGGAACCCTACTGTTTTTTTTTTCTCTTTCTTGCAACCTTGGATTAACATACATGTACGACCCATCATTCTCTCAAAGCACGTCCAGTACTGCACAACGTAGTAGCATATGAATGCAACCTGCGTGATGGAATGTTGCTCTGAGCCTCTCGCAAAGGAAGGTCACTAAATGGTTCTTCTCTTGGATATACAGTTCCAGGAACAACCTTTGCCTTCAAATTCCGACATCCATGGAAAGGTTCTTCAGGGATCCAAAAGGTGGTTCTTGTACACCACCGCCCTAAAGAACCATTTTTGGCAGCTTGGTTTTTAAGAGTGTGTGCACATGTGCGGTAATACATGTACAGTAGACTTCCAGTTTGCTGAGAGGCCATCATGAGCATTACAGTTAAGGTTTCAGATCTATCTCTAATCTGATTGAGAGGATTGGCTGGATCAGAGCAGGAGTGAGGGCCAAATGCTCCGAGTGTTTACATGATCCCAATGGAACATCCTCCATCAGTAACAAAACATGGATAAACCCATCACTAACATTTACTGCACGTTCTGCACATGTATGCTGGAGGGAAACATACTGCATATATTGCAAACATGTACAATTACTGTCACTGACTAAATCCTAATAAAAACTGTCTAACAAGCGACGACAGCATGCACAGAATAGCATAGAAGAGAGTGACAAAGATGTAAAGACAAGAGCACTGGAGGGTGTTTCACAAAGCAGGCTTTCTCGAGAAAGCTGTATAACCTTACCCCAAAGTGAGGACTGTCCGGTAGCAATGATCCTCTTTTCCTATTGGACGGGCTACAAGGTGACCTAGTGTTTTCACATGAAATGTTCCACTATAGACATACTTAGACCCCATTTATACCTGGTCACTATATGCATCTTGAGTATCATAGAGGATAATATCCGGATAATGAAAGTGTAAATGCAAACAAGATGCATTCGAAACAGATTCTAATCCCATCTCTTACACCGCTTCAGAAGATGGTCTAAGACGCATTTGATCCACATGCTATAACTGTGTAAGTGCATCCGTCTCTCCAAGACAGCGGGTTAATGGCACTGGGAGACAACGACCCCTCCCAGTACACCTAAACAGTAAACCAGACAGACGGCACTGTGCAAAACAAACTGCAGACGATAAGGGCTGAATGAAAAACATAACCAAACTACTGGTAATTGGTTATGTAACAAGCAAATTTGCATATTCCGTCCCACACAGCAACCACGGATTTCAGTCTGACTAACCGGAGACACTTTTCTCTACCAAGTATAAATGCCTGTGGCAAAAATCTTTATCAGGATTCAATCCAGATACTAGACACATGAAGTGACCAGAATGAAGCATTTCACATCAGACCACTCTGAATGACTGTTTACACAGCCACTTAAATATGCGGAGATTTTGAAAAATCAGTGGAACTCCCCTTTAAGTTAGCTGATTCCCTGGGAAATTCTGCTTACACTGCCAGCAAACTAAAATAATTCAGTTCTGAAAGGGCCATGAGAACAGAATGATTAAAACGGCATTCTTTTTTTAAAACGGATTATTTAATTACCAAAACGGATCATTTTCTGGAACATGCCCAGTCAAACTAATGAAACAACATACACATACACCCATCAACCATAACACACTACACATCACAGTCCATTTAATCAGCTCCACTTACCATACAGGCGCACTTTATAGTTCTACAATTACAGACTGCAGTCCATCTGTTTGTCTGCATACTTTGTTAGCCTCCTTTCACTTCAATGGCCAGGACCCCCACAGGACCACCACAGAGCATGTATTATGTGGGTGATGGATCTTTCTTAGAACTGACGTGGCGTGACGTGACGTGACGTGACGTGACGTGACGTGACGTGACGTGACGNACTGACGTGGCGTGACGTGACGTGACGTGACGTGACGTGACGTGACGTGACGTGACGTGACGTGACGGTGTGTTAGTGTGGGTTGTGCTGGTGTGAGTGGATCAGACACAGCAGCGGTGCTGGACAACTCAGTGTTACTGCTGGACTGAGAATGGTCCACCAACCAAAACTATCCAGTCAACAGCATCCTGTGACCACTGGTGAAGGACTAGAGGATGATCAACACAGCAGCAGATGAGCTATCATCTCTGACTGTACATCTACAAGGTGGACCAGCAAGGTAGTAGTGTCAGTGTCAGTAGTGTACAGAGTTGACAGTGAGTGGACACAGTGTTTAACCACTCCATCAGCACTGCTGTGTCTGATCCACTCACACCAGCACAACACACACCAACACACCACCACCACGTCAGTGTCACTGCAGTGCTGAGAATGATCCACCACCCACATAATACCTGCTCAGTGGCAGTCCTGTGGGAGTCCTGCCCACTGAAGAACAGGGTGAAAGCAGCTAACAACGTATGCAGCGAATCAGATGGACTACAGTCTGTACTGTAGAACTACACTGGACATCTATGTGGTAAGTGGAGCTGATAAAATGGACAAAGAGTGTAGAAAAAAAATGGAGGTGGTTTTAATGTTATGGCTGATCGGAGTTATTCTGCATGTTCTCTGAGGAGGGTGTATTAACTCATTTTCAAAGGTGGGCAGAGACGGTTCTCAAGCCGAAGACAAATACGCTATTTCCATGACAATCAGTCAATAAAACTTTACAGCATTCTTATAATAAATACAAGCGGATTTAATACAGTGACCAGATTTGGACAAAGAACTGAGATTAAAGACGATTAGAGAGCATTTACAGATTTGGACATCATTGCACTTTGCTCATACATCCTTGATTCCTACTGCATAACAACACAGGAACAGAAATAAATGCAACCTAAAAAATAATGCTTGGGGCCGACCGGACAATAAATAAGATTTGCCTTCATTTGGCATAGAACGACACAACTCTGTCCTCATACAACAAAGGAAATCAAAGACGTTAAAAATAATAACTACATGATCATGCAGTGGCGAAGTAGAAAGTGACGGCGCTCAGTCTGAGAAGGGTCTCTTGTACATACAAATGTTTTTGTTCTTCTCATGCCAGTATAAAGAACACTGTACACTGTACATTACAGGGAGTGGAGAGTTAACCCCTTACTGCACTGCACTGAGAGGAACACAACAGGATAGGTAGAGCTTTTGGGGCTGTGCTATATGACAGAGAGAGAGAAAGAGAGATAGCAGGGCTCACCAGATATAAAGGCCTGCTCTACGGTTGACGATTACCATACATAAGGGGGATGATGTAAACGGAAATGTCATCTCCGGAACCCAGGCGATCGTTGGATATACGCCAGCCTCGATCCCTGAGAACACCCCTAGCACGCATCACCAGATCCTGGGCTGCCATGGTATACCTGGGTGGAAAAAGGGCGAATTTTTAGCATCACGGGTATTGTGTCCAAAGCTTATCCGATTAGAAGTAGAAGTATGTATGCTTGTGTGGGGGAAAAAAAAAAAAAAAAAAATAAATTAAAAAAACAAAAAAAAAAAAAAAAAAATATATATATATATATATATATATAT
>CM067474.1:17775529-17940431 GCA_034552555.1 Semaprochilodus insignis | reverse complement strand
TATATATATATATATATATATATATCTTTACAGGAGAAGGCAAAAACCTAATTTAATTGTAATATATGTCATTGGAACCAGACTTTTTTCCAAGTGATTATGGGTCATTTCTGTTGGTCCATTCATCATAACATTTTCACACAATGTAAATGTCAGCTCATGTGATCAAATGATGCATAAAGGTAAAAACAAAAACAGAGATACATATTTTTCTTTGGACAGCGATGATATACACTCCAACACTCCCAGCCTGCTTTGTCTTAGAGGTTGTTATTAAATGTACTACTGGATGTGCATCCAAGAAATGCTGGCGTGGGCATGGCTGAACAGACTAATGAACATTCCTGCTAGCTTAGTTATGCTTGCAAGGTTAGCTACGTTTCTCTGACTTCAACAGAGAGACCATCAGGTGAACATAGCATTACATTAAAGATGTTTTGGTAGGGGAAACCACATTAACCTTGTGATTGCTAAAGACATTTCTTATGTAAGTTTTGGAGGAATGCTGGCTAAAAGCACTGCCTATTTATTGATCAGTGGAAAGTAATTCACAGCACATACTTTGTACATGCATATTTTGTGTCCACAAGAGCAAGATTAACCTCTTAATAAAGAAAACCGGGATTTTGGGTCCCTGGGGCTTTAAGGTTTAAAGTTAATAAGTAGTAGAAGCGTATGTATACCAGTTAGCGCTGTATAAAATGTTTGACTAAATCAATACACACTTGTATCAGTGCTGAGTGTTAGGTATTCTCCAATAGAGCTGATGTGATTTCAGATATTGTATGGCATGCTGTTGTCTATAAAATGGTGAAAAGTATGCTGCATGTCTCAAACAAAGAGTAGCGCTATCTTACCACATAAGCAAGTCAGGGGACAAGTTGGGAACACCCACACCTGTGTAAGTTCTGGGGTGTTATCTTGTGAACACTGGCCAGCGGGCTAATGGCAAGGAGTTTAAACAAGGCAACCTCACCTGGGCTTGTGAGGTTGCTAACTGGACTTTACAGGACTGGCAACATGTGGCGTGGTTCAATGAGTCACGGTACCAATTATTTCAGGCTGATGGTAGGGTTCATGTGTGGCGCAGACCGCACGAAGCCATGGATCCCAGTCGTCAACAAGGCACTGTGCAGTGGTTCCATACTGGTGTGGGGTGTGTTTGCTTGATATGGGTTGGCTCCACTAGTCTAAACACATCATTGACTGGTGCCCACCGTTTCACCGCTTGGTGACCATTTGCAGCCCTTCATGTACCCCCACAATGATGGGGTATCAAGCTCAACTTGTCCGGAACTGATTCAAGGAGCATTCTGCAGAGTTCCGACCAATGGTGTAGCCTGCGTGTTCATCTGACATGAGCTCAATTGAGGCATTCCACCGTCGTGCCTCGCTTGAACTCTGATAATCTATGTTGCGCTGGCCAGTGTAAGATACTTAACAACTCGACGCGGACATGATGAATTAGCATGATGCTAGTTCTTGAAATAAAACCTTCCTTACTTGTTGCCTATATTAGCCTCGTAGCTCCGGCTAGCTTTAGACACCAAACATCCTAGATGATCGAGTACATTTGAAGTGAGGCTTTTTTCTTAAAAAGAGGCTTTATTGATGTGCTGCGTAAAGATCAAGCAAACTGACATTAGGCAATTAACTGTCTAGACAGGTGTTCTATACAGCTGCTTCTAATTGCTTTGAGGGATCATTACTTTTATGCAAGTCTTGCATGGAACTGTATGGAAGATTACTGAAGCAGTAAAGCACGCACAGCACTTCATGACTTTCTAAAAGATCAAAGGAGTGCATCTGTTTAAAGCTTAAGAGGGAACAAGTTCATAACCATTATATACGTACATACTGCTACATCTTTCAGTGGTGTCCACACAAGTTTTTTTATTTATGTGCACTGCAGATGACGGTGCAGGAAAACATACCTGTGCAGGTCATCTGGGTCACAGTTGGCGAGGAAAGAGGTGACCGACTCGGCCACTTCTTCATTAGAGAGAACGTCCCACAGGCCGTCAGTGCCCATCACCAACACGTCATCTGCTCCGTGCTCGTACTGCGTTAGGTTATACACTCTCACCTGCACACAGTCCTTTTGGTTAAGAGCTGAACGATCTGGACAAAACATCATAATCATGATACTCCCAGAAAATGTGACTCCTAACAACCATGCAAAACCTGGTAGACCACCAAAATACCACCCATCAGATAAACTAAAGCACTAAAAGCTTTCATCTCTGAGAGAGAGGTGAAAATCACGCTCTACTCTTGCTTCAGATCTGAAAACATCCACAGGTAATTCTGTCCATCCTTCCACTGTGAGAAGACAACTCAACACTATGGATCTGAAAGGATGTGTAGCTGTCAAGAAGCTGTTACAGAGAAAAAGATATATTTTTTGCAAATCATACAAACAAACAAACAAACCATAGACTGTCCTTCCCAGAGTCTAGACATCAACATCATTGAATGTGTTTGGGATTACCTGAACCATGAGAAGCGGAAAATACACTGAGACACAAAACTTCTAAGACTGAACATGTGAAAAATATCCCTGCAGATTTCTAGGAAAAATATTAAGTAAGAATCTGCAAAAACTTAAATATTAGTTATATAACATACAAAAAGGTGTTTGACTTTTATATAGCACTTCATGTAAATGTTGAAGGAGGTGTTGGATTGCAATGCTACTGGGATAGAAAATAAAGGTACCAGGAACGATAAATAATGATAAATTTAGACTGATATGGACAATATTTATTGAGCTACACATACAAAGCAGCGAAGCAGATGAAATCGGGTCGCCATGTTTACTAACGCAAAATGCCAGACGTCTCGGCATGGAGTTGTAGAGGTTCCTAATGGTGTCCTACGATAATCCATTGCACACAGTTCCTGCAGATATTCTGTAGGGGTGGAGGTTGTGAATGTAGGGGTGGAGGTTGTGAATGTCCTTCTGGACATTCACAACAAAACATTCACTGCTGACCACACTGACAATGTTGATGTGGTGTTAAGGGCAGTCATCGTAACGGTCTGCATGCACATAGTCCTGTGTCATACAGCCGTCTGCCAATGATGCTGGCACCAACAGGATGACTCTTGAACTGCTCACTGAATGTGCACAATCATGGCTGTTGGGACACTCAGCATATGTTGGACAATCTGTCGGTTCTCCATCTCTCTCTGTGGTTCATCTAGGTCTCCCAGATCCTTCATGTCGCTGGTGCATGCCTTCTTCCATCCACTGCCGTCAACAGAGTGCTATGGTAATATCTGCACAACCGGTATGGCGGGCAATACGTTAAGACCAACCCGCTTCCCAAAGCCCTATGATGTGACCCCTTTCCAACTGTCCCAACTACTTGAATTGCTTTCTAACTCTTCTCCGAGGGATACTTCACTCGCAAAGAATGCTACCCACACAACCTTATACAGTCAGTCAGGTACCGCGATAAGGCCCATCCCATACATGTATTACATATTGGCTTTCTGTTATAAGAAACGTTCATTTACAGATGGAGGAATGAGCTGAACTTTAATTTTGTGCTGAGCCTATTTAGAAGGCGCTTTTAACCACTGAGCATGTCCGGGTCATTTGGGAATTATACTTTAGGCTTAACATCTTATAACTATGCACGTATTTGGTGAAGCAGGCATTGCAATGGCAAGAAGAGGTAATATTTACTTGTTTATAAACAGATGGAGAAAAAAAAAACTAAAACTATGTTTTTCTAAAACTACTTAATTTTAGTACATATATTTTTTCATCGTTATTAAGGATAAAGTGGCATGCATGGCAGGCATTCACCAGCATTTCCAAATCATCAAAAATAAATAACCATGTTTAAAAAGCTCTTTTTTCTGCCTCCGCCACATTAGTGCTAAAACTAAGATGGGTTTTTCACATCCTTGAAATAAATAACACACGAGTGCCTAAATAATAAACAGAATGTATATACAATGAGGCAACAGCACAAAAGAGCAATGACTTCCCCTCTGACCATTTTATGGCAGTTAAAAGAACCACTCCAGTAGCAGGCAGGGGACAGACACGGGCAGCGCTTTGTTAACAATCCTTCCAGCTTCTCGGGAGAAAACGGGTCACTGAGTATTCTGATGAAAGGAGCGCAGGGAGGAAAAGTAGCACAGCTAAACTCGAAATCAGGGCAACGCATGGGGTAAATAACAGGCTTGCCGAATGAACTCCAGCTGAACTCCAGAGTCATGAATTAAAAATCAAAAGAGGTGTCTGAATGGGAGAGGCGAAGAGAAACATCAGACAGTCTGAGGCGAGACGAGAGACGGCGAGGCTTTGAAAAACTGCACAAGCTCCTCGGCAACAGGGTGTCAATAAGGTAGCAGGGAAAGTTCTTATGCTTTGAGTTTGGATCTCAGAAAATCTCTCCGCAGTCAGATGAGGGAGGGCAAGCCTGCAGATCCGCACTCAGATGTGCACGAGATTACTTCCACTTAGCTGGTTTGTACAGGCCACTTTTTAGACAGCCCTAGCTTGTAGGTCCATTTTGCTGGCATGAGGTTATGTAGCCTGTCTGTTGATGCACAATGTCTTGGCCATCCTCTAGCCCTTTATCAGTGGTCAGATTCTGACCACAAAGCTGCTCTTGGCTGGATATGTATTGTGGGGTAGACTACGCTCACCCCAGGAGAAAAAGTCCAGCAGCACTACTGTAGCATGATACACTTGCACTAGTCGCCCACACACTACCATGGCAAAACCTTGTCAGTGTCACTGGTATGTTGAGAACGGCCCACAACCCTTAGATTATTATTTCAACAGCGGCCATGTGGTCAGAAACTGAGAGCAGCTGACAAGTGCATGACAACAGATGGTGACACGTTTACACAGCTGTCTGCAAAAGTTTGAACACCCCTGCAACAAAAAATGTATAAATGAGTGATTACATTTTCATAAGCCACATTTTAGGTTTTATTACTTGCTCCAATATAAGTATTACGTTCAGAAATTAAATTATAATTGTGCATTAAAATATGCATTAATGTGTTTCCTGTATACATTTTCAGCACATTGCTGACGGATAGCATTTTTCTAGAATGTCCTGCTTTCTGTTTGGGTCTTCAGGCTTTTTCCGTCAGTTTGGTGACAGCTCCTCTTCTCCTTTTTACCTTCAACTATTACAAGCAACATTGTTTTTTTTTCCAGTGAACTGGCTCCTGTGGAACACCAGCAGCTTCTTTGTTTGATCTGAAAGTTCCTTCTTTTTCCTAATCTATTTTCTTTTCCCAGCATGGAATTCCTGACATCTACACACCCTTTCAGACACACAGTGTTGTCCTCTCACAGTGGAGAGATGGACAGAAACACCTGGTAATTTTTTCAGATCTGAAGCCAGTATGGAGCTTGATTTTCTCCCAAGAAGCACTGCCTATCTGACGGTGGCAGGTTTTGTGGTCTAGCGGGTTGCGTGTGGTTGTTAGGAGTACTGCTAGGATCATTTTCTTCTCTATAACAGTGTTTTTACACTCATTTACCTCTGACTTTACTTTTCTTGATCTTACTTCTAAACTCTTCAGAAAAAGGAATAGCTTGTACTCAATGGCCATTTTGACTGGAAATCAGAGGAACTTATCAAATGTAAGTACACAGTTATTTGCCAGGTTTAGTAGATGTGTTGGAGCAGTGAAACCACCAACTGTGCTGGACTCTAGTCCTCCAGGACCCAAGCTGGGTGCCCATATGAAATCATATAGATAGAAAGTAAAAACTTCTCAAATGTTCTTTTAGCTTCAGTCCTGGTCTAGAAAAGATTTGATGAGGAATCTCAATTAACAGTACTCTCCTTTACTCCTTAACCACTTTACTACATATTACATATCACCATGGGGCAAAAAAATCTTCAATGCATTCTTAATGTTTAACTTGTTAATGTAACAAGATTGCATTGTGAGTTATTCTGGACCTATTTTCTACTGGTCATCATTAAACGTCCACAGTATAGAGACAATATATGAAAGTACAGACCTCAGTAAATTGTGTGATTTAGCCTACCTCTGGACAGCAGGACAGAAATGGTTTAATGTAGATATTGGAGTCATGGACTTTGAGGTCATGGTCACCCAGACCACGAGTCACTCCTATTGTGGCCATCACTCGAGCCTGTGGATAAAGGCAATCATTCTTTAGCACGTTTGTTAGCATTTGATAGGTATGGAATCATTGCTTTCAATAAAGTGTTCTAGATAACTACTGCAACTGCACAACTTGCAAATAATTCACTTGTATAGCTTCCTATCAAATGTTTAGGAAATGTTGTCGATGATTCTAAAATAAGCAAGAAAGCTCCATTACGTCACATGCAATAATGTTTTACAAAATTGTTAATAATGATAATATCAATATCCAGCATGTCATAGATTTTAAAAAGAGTCTCAAGGCAGAGAATTGGACAAAAACTATCATTGAGCAGTATAAAACATATATTTTATAATTTAAGTCTTTAAGTCTGTTGTTGTTTCCTAAATACCAGAATTGCTGAATAAAACTCTAGGAAATCTCATATGGTGGCTATTATCAATATTTACATCTGCATTGTTTAAGTACATACAACGGTAAGCGGTTACTGTATGAAGAGTAACAAAATGAATTAATAGAAGTGATCTCGAACTTTTGAACACTTCCTCCCATATAACACAGTATGTATTTATTGTACTGACCCTGTGCCACTTTGCCTTTTGAGTTTGTCCATGTACAGTGTAGATCCAGTATGTAATGTCTCTGCCTGTCAGTGCTACACTTGTCTTTATTTCTCCTCCTAAAATCATCCACCAGTCCCCACCAGTAAAGACAGAGCTGTCAGAGCTGTCAGACAGAGCACTGCGAGTGCGTGTGCAGGTTTGCGTGCAGAGATCTGTGGTGTGTTTGACAGTTGAGGTATCAGAGACAGTGTACTGCTTTAACGCTGTGCAGTCGGGCAGCCCCACTGGGAAGTGGTGGGCTGGCTTTGTGGTTTGAGTGACAGCTCAATCTAATGACAGTCAGCTAGAATGCAGCGGCTTCCTGCTGAGAGCACTAAGGCAGAGTCGAATGTGACGGTGCCTCAGGGAGATATGGAAAAGCTCTCCCTCCCTCTCTCCTTGGAGTCCACAGTTATAAGCAGTTATGCTATACATTCAATTTACATAATTTTTGCATGTTTACATTTACACTACATAATTAATCACATAGTTACATACATAATGAACTACATTTACATTTCATTTACATTCTGTGTCGAGTCTGAAATTCCAGTTTCTTTCTAAAGGGACAAGAACCTTCTCCGCTGTGTACCAATCAAGCCTTTTCTTTGTTTCAGTCCATATTAACAGCTGTGCAAACTCCTCCTAACATGCACACTCAACATATGTACAACCAAAAATTGCAGGACCAGCTACATGTCTTCTGGTGGGAACCCGTTTTTGCAATTGCCTTCTCCATGCGATTTTTGATAGACGTTAATATCATTCCGGCAGCATAAGCTGCTGCTAATAACGGCAGATGAGAAATAACATTATAGCAAAGCAAAGCATTTGTTTTTAGCGCCTGGATCTGAATGTACGATTCCCTCTGTATCAGCAACCCGATAAAAAAAAGCATTAAATTCAAAGTGAGAAATAATACAGACATAAAGACGCAGTGCAAGGTTTGTTTAGATTGCTGTGACAATGATTGACATATGTTAAGTAACTTGTGTAGGACAATACATTTATATCAAGAATAGGACAACGGATAGATCTGGGCTTTATACAGGGTATGTGATGTCAGCCACTGGGTGTCAGACATACTAATTGAGTGGCAGCGTTCAGTGTAAATGCTGTGAAAAATAAAAACACTGTAAATTGATGAGAGCTGTTGTGCGACTGACTATGAATAGATTCAGCAATATTTCGGACATACTACTGTACCTGTACCACCATTATGCTCCATAAAAATTGATTTATGTTATTTAAATATGCAACTGACTTCTCACTTAAGGACTGAAAATGCCTGTTTGGCTTATTACAGAGCAAATAATTAGTTCTTTATTTTATGGCTTTGGGTAACAGAAAGTAATGGAAATGTGCTAGTGTATTTCTCATGTTTATTTAGCCCACAAAGTGTCAGTTTGTGAATGTAATGAAAACACTGACCATAAAAAGTCATCACTGATGCATATCCAAATAAAATATCTCGTCTTCTAGCTTTGAAAATAAAATGTGGTATTATTTAAAACTTAATAATCCACCACTGATAACAAACTGAGGCTTCCATGTGTTTAAGGTTTCTTCTCTTCTCTCTCTCACAGCTGTTCTCCCGAGCATTTAGCATCATTTCTCCATATTTCAGCATCCACTGTTCATCGTTTGACTTCATCTCTTAGAGTTACTGTAATCTATTTTCAGGAACAAAACCCTTTCTGCACTCTCTCTTGCTGGATTAAATCCATCTGCCTTTATTCAGTCCATTCTTTCATATTTTCTCACTTTGAATTTCCCCTTCCACTCCTTCTCTTCCACTTACCTTCTTTCCTTCTCCATATATTAAGGGGAACCGGAGGTCCTCATTCTCAATAGTTTTATATGCCCTGCAGACAGGAGGGAAGAGAGGGAAATAGTTCTAGTAAGTTTGCATAGTTAAGTTTACACAGTAAACAAGCTGTTTGTGAACTCATATTGGCTGATGGCAGATTTTTTTGTTGCCTGATTTGTCATTTACATTCATCATGTTCAAGTACTTTCAAACATTCATGGGTAACACTTTACATTAAGTACTGACTAACTAACATGAAGTAATTCATTAGTTAACATGAACAATGTAAACATGCAGTTGTTATATGCTTACTTTAGCACTGTAAGCACTGTTAATGTATTACTTCTAATGTACTACTTCATGCTAGTCAGTCAGTTCTTAATGTAAAGTGTTACCCTTCCATGTAATGAATTAGTGAATCAGAATGAAATTATTCTCTTAAATGTATAAATTATAAATCATTTATTCAAAAACAGCATCTTAATTTAATTATCTTGGTACGGCTTCTGAATTATTTTTACTTTTCCTGCTTCATGACACATCGGAGTAGTTTTTACAACCCTAGTTCCATGGCCTTGTGTGGGTCAAACATCTCTAGAGATGATGTGCAGTGAAAAGATCTCACAGCCCATACGGAGCTCTCACTGTGTGATGTTCCAAACGGCCATGAATGCTGAAGTCAGTGTGAAACCAGAAGAACACAGGATTAAATAGATTTGTGGATGAAGATGACTCATATTCGCTCGTGTGCGTATGGAATGTTGGTATATACTATGAAATAGTTTGAAGTCAAGGCCTCTCAGGGAATCAAGCAAGAAGCAAAGCACTAAAGAAAAGGTCTATGGTTACAACGTTACAAATCCCTCCTATAACACATTCTTCCCTCCGTTCACCCATCCATCCATCCGGCTCCCATTCTCTTACCCTTACAAAGCCTGCTGTACTTTCTGATGCACACTATTTCTATCATAAACCTCTTGAAGGTGCTACCTTTTGGGCTTGGTTAGCCCTGTTTTTCTCACACAACTTGGTTCAAATTCAGGTTTGTTTTCTAAAGAGCAATTTTGTTTGAGTTGTAGGTGTGTTTTTATTTGAATTTAAGGAAATTTTGCAATTAGCAACCGTGATCAGGAAGGCAGAAACTGCTATCTGCCAGGTATATATTACTGTTAGTGTGTTACAGGTGTGGAAGTTCGATTTTATTGAATGTGGCATTAGCAGTGATGTTTTCACTACTTTGGAGATAAGTGTGGGAAGTACAGTTGCCTGGATTTAATAATTGGAAGTAGGTGAACATGGTTTGCATGAAAGCAGCTGAGCACAGCACACAGCATTAGATAAACACAGTAGCTGTAGTTATCCAGCTCTGAATGATTCACCATCATTAACCAGCTCATTTAAAAAAGCCATAAATGTTAGAATTACTGCACTGTGTGCAAACAAGAGATACATGTAGGAGTAAACGTTTTTTATAGAATAAGAGTTTTACAACCATCATCAAAAGAATAGTTGTGCCCAGAAGGAAGTGTCAGATAGCAATGCTATTCAGAAGGAAGATAAAGGTTACCAGGGACAATAAATGATGATAAATTTAGACTGATATGGGCAATATTTATTGAGCTACACACACAGAAGTAGTCTCTTAGTACAGCGTCGGGGAGTCTTGTTTGCTAATGCATCATGCACATGTCTCTGGAGTTGTAGAGGTTCCTAATAGTGATCCCATGATAAACCATCCCATGCAGATTTAATATTCTCACACAGTTCCTGCAGATTTTGCAGTAGGAGTGGAGGTGGAGTGACACCAGGCACCTTCTGGACGTGTAACGTATGACAACGAACCGCTCATCTTGGCGCTGACCACAGAGTGTCCCCACAAGGATTTGTTTATTGTCTCCACCAAGGCAAAAGTGGGACTCGTCACTGAAGATGATCCGCTGTCATTCTGAGTCACTCCATGACAGTCTGGCACGATACTATTAAAGTCTTTGGCGACATTGACATGGTGTTAAGGGCAGTCGTCGTAATGGACTGCGTGCTTGTAGTCCTGTGTAGTGCAGCCGTCTGCCAATGGTGCTGGCACTAACAGGATCAAGCTCACTGCTTGCTGAATTTCCACAGTCCTGGGGGTTGGGTCAGTCAGCTACAGCGATAGGGCCTGTCCATGCTTACTTCACATGTGCGGCCGGGCGTGAAACTTGAATCATTCACATGTCTCACAACGTCAAATCTACCCACCAAGTTTCATTCCTGTTGGTTGATTCTTTCTGGGTGCACCTATTTGTGCAACTATTTTTTGATGATAAGCGTATGCGTTCTGTTTAAGCTACTAAGCCTGTGTCTCTCATTTCAGTTTTTATCTACTGAAGTATCTGAAAGTAAAGTAAAGCTTAGTAAATGCCTCAGGTTTGTTTCTGGAGTATATGTTCTCCATCCACAGGAGGGAAATTCAAGGTTCGGCCCCCCAGGCAAATTTGTCGTACCCCAGAACAACAGCCCTGGAGCTGTAGGATGTGGAGAAAACATTACGATCTAACTGCAGTTTTGTAAAACTTACTTTTGCTTGGCTCAGTTATGTGAAAAAAAGAAGTTTCAAGACAGCACTCAGGGTGGCCAATCACATCTTAGGAGAGACCAGGTGACATCAGCCACTCTTCTGTGGGTTTGGGTTGAGTTTGGTCTTCGTACTGGTCGGCATCAAAGTTATGGTACAGGTCGGGTTTGGGATTTAATTTCACGCCTGTACAGACCTCTAACATCTTTAAAACATATATCCAGTCTCCTCACCAGCCAGTCATGGTGAAGTCCCTGTACAGCATCTTCTTGCCCACTTCGTTCCTCTGGACCCTCCTGGGGAACTCCAGGTGTGTGAACTCTCCGCCTAGCAAATGGGGCTGCATGTAACCCTAAACTCAAACCAAACACAGAATGAAAGAGAACTCAACACAGCACAACACCTATAACCTTCGCTTAAACATTCAGCACTTAACGGAAGACAGAAGACGGTCACAGTTTCTCCAGAACTATAATTGCCCACTAACAGTTTCGGTTTTAATGACTGCAGTGAGCTGCACTTGTTATGTTATTACTAAGACGTGTTCATTAGTTATTGGGGATGTTTTCCGAAAGGACTTTAAACTCACCAGGAACTGCAGCCTCTGTCTCTCTGATTCAGGAGTGAACTCTGAAGACACTGGAATGATCTCCCCATTCCTGATTATGATGGCTCTGAGGGGACAAAATGTAAGTTACACATTTTTCAGTAGTTCAATGTAAAATGAAGAGTAAACAACAGGAAGAAAAAGCAACCAAAACAAGCTAATAAGCTATATGAGTTATATTTAGATCAGCTATATAAGTTAAGATAATACTAGTGATACCGCACATTAGACCTGCACAATACTGGAAAAAACTGATACTGCAATTTGTTCCCTGTGATATATTGCAATGTTAAAATATTTGCAGGAATTTTCGGTAGATGACTTGAACAGCATTATTTAATAACAGTATTAACTGTGTGGAAATAAAAATACAATAATAAAAAAGCTGGGAAATTACTTTTTAACATTGTTGTGAGTTTGAGTGTAAACCATCTTTTCTAGAACTTTGATGCTCTATAATCGGATTCAGTGCACCAAACACAAAAGCAGGTGAGCGTTGTGACTACTCTTCTTTGTGTACCCAGGAAGGCTTAAATCACAGCCCAGGAACCGTGCAAGTTTTTCTTTTGTGTCAAGCAGCAAAAAAAAAAAAGTCACGTGACGTTTCATTTAACTTGTCTTACTTAACATAGCACGTCCTGCGACGTGAGTATTGAGCATGCGCACATTGCGATGACTACGCTGAAACAATTATATTGTGCAGTCCTACCCCGAACATCCATTCATGGTAAAATCATAACGTGTTTTCACAGTAACAATATACACTCATATCGCCCAGCCCTTAGTAAAATGACTACATTTGTAAAACATCATTACAGCAAAGTTCAACACTGCAAGGCAGGTTAATAAAGCACCAAATACAGTTCAAAGCCCAAGTGGCCAGCTCCCATGAGAAAAACATATTATTCAGTGCTCCTTCAAACTGACTTACTGAGTTTTAATAAGCAGGCACGCTTTGTTTGATGCCAGCCTTGGTCTTGCTTTGTGGTGTCTCTGTCTCCAGGGTGGTTCTAGCAAAGAGTCAGTAGGGCTCTGATATTTTTAGGCCATTAACGACCTGCCCCACATAACTACTCATTAAGAGCTACTATCTGCCACACACACTTAGAAAACTAGAGAAGGACTGATCTACTACCTTACCACTCTCATGACTGCTGATTATTATCCCGTTTAGATGTGGATTAACATTTTCTGGTTTTGCATAACTTGGTGTTTTAGATGATGGTGTCATTTTTGGGAACCACATGACAGCTATATATTACCGCTATATCCCCAGTTTCAACACAACCTCAGTTAATGACATTATAACAAAATATATTAGTATAAAACAAAACAAAAAAACATGTTTTTATGGGGAATTGACAGGGCTATTTTATGGGGAATTGATGGGCATTCTGAAATACCCAAAAGATGTGGATTGTGTTTTTTTTGTTTTTGCATAACTTGGTGTTTTGGATGATTGTGTCATTTTTGGTAACCACATGAAAGATTACAGTTACATTTCCCAGGTTTAGCCCAATCTCAGTTAATGGCATTATGAAATATAATAAAATATATTAGTCAAAAAAAGAATCAAAACATAAAAACCAAACGTCTTTTATGGGGTATTGACGGGTATCCTGAAATAGCATGGGTGAGTAGTTTAAGCATGATGGCCTGCTGTTTGCATGATGGCCTATTATTGTGCATAACTTGGAAAACCACAAGACTGAAGGAAATGTTGCATCAAGTTTGGTTTTTACGGGGTACTAACGGGTATTTTATGGGGTATAGACGGGTATCCTGAAATAGCACTAGTTTACACTGTGCTATGTGATGTTGTCTCCTGAGGGGTGGTAGAGTGGTTGAGTAGTTTGACAGCCTACTGTTAGAAGCTCACTTGAAGCAAATTGCTTCAATTACAAATAGCTCTTTTTAAAGCTTAGTGGTTTTTAAAGAAGAAATATCATATCGGTATCAGCCAGTCCTTAAGATCTCAATATCACCAGTGGTATTCCATCATCTCTATACTTAATTCACTTTATTTAATCAACACAACAATCAACGCACATTTTCAAACTGGGAGTTGCTAGTTAATCCAGTATCTCTAGTTTCACAGGAAAGAAAATGCATGTCTCTTATAACTGTGAGTATGCAATGCAGGAAAAGACAGCATGGAATTTCA
Organism: Semaprochilodus insignis; assembly: GCA_034552555.1. Classification (NCBI taxonomy): domain Eukaryota; kingdom Metazoa; phylum Chordata; class Actinopteri; order Characiformes; family Prochilodontidae; genus Semaprochilodus; species Semaprochilodus insignis. Next base: position 17,926,573 of record CM067474.1, on the reverse strand, counting down.
TCCTGCTCATAAAAGGGTAATTGTAATAGGCAAAAAGCCTAGTACAAACCTCCCAAATGCAGCCTCAAAGCAAATCAGCAACTAAAAAAAGAAGGTTGTTTTGCTATTGGTAGGAGTGTCACTATCATCACTAGCCCTATGGTGTACTAATAAGAAAACCAGCACGAGTCCCAAGCTTAATAGCTGGACATACTGTGTGTAGCATAATGACCTAAAGGCAGCGTGACTCACCTGCTGTCCCCTGCATTGGCCACGTATAGCTTTCCGAGAATGAAGGCCACCACAAGTGCAGTGCATCCACCAGAGATACTATACACTGCTTTCTCCCTCTCGATCTGGGCATCCTGTGACACACAAACAGCACACAGGAAGTGTAAGATACAATATCAGATTTTTATGAGATCTACATTTTTATAAGATATACATTTGTCAAAAACATAGTTGCACCCAGAAGGAAGTGACAGATTGCAATGCTATTGGGAAGGAAGGTAAAAGTTAACAGGAACAATAAATTATGATAAATTTTGACTGATATGGGCAGTATTTACTGAGCTACACATACCGAAGTAGTGTCTCTCAGTATGGCGTCGGGCCGGCATGTTCGCTAACCTCAAACATGCCAGACGTCTCTGTATGGAGTTGTAGAGGTTCCTAATGGTGTCATGTGATAATCCATTGCATGGAGCTTAAATATTCTCACACACTTCCTGCAGATTTTGCAGTAGTGTATGCTATTAGAGGTGGGAGATGTGACAAAAAATATAATACTGCTATATTTTAAGAATCTTTCATGATACACAATATGCCACAATATTTATTTAATTAAAGGTGCAGCCTTCAGCAGCTTAGAAAAGCACTGGCAATAGAATGAGATGTTCTGGAGCAGGTCAAAAAGCAGATGTTAATGACTGGCTAAAAGGAGCGATGCATTTGGGTGTGCCAAAGGACATAGTGTGAAGGAAGCAGCTGAATCTGCAGGCGTATGGAAGCGTACGGTCAAACGGGTCTACCAGCAGTAGCAAAAATCCCAGTCTACAAGAATTACCCTCAAAATTGTGCCACGGAGGGCATCCACCAAATCTGGCCCAACTGTGCAATTCTTTGATGCAAGAGTGTCTGAATATTGATGTAGCGTACACCCAGAAACTTGTCCAGTCAATGCCAAATCTAATCACAGCTGCTATTTGTGCTCATGGAGGCATTACACGTGATTAGGTATATTTCAGTCACAAGTGACTCATTTTTTTGTTCAGTGAGCTTACAACAGGCACACCTGACCTTCCAAATGTGCTTGTGGCACATGTGAATGCAATTAAATCTTCACAGCAAATTGTTCTAACATCAAACGTAACAAAACAGAACAGCCGAGGCTGTTACTACAGCAAAGTGAAGGATAAACTCTGGATCAATACTCCTGATTTCAGGATGTGTCCATAAACCTTTGGACACACAGTGTAATCTATTGTGATCCCACTCATCACGTAGCCCACTCCTAGTCATGATTAGTTCTGTCAGTTACATTAGCAGCCAGCTCCCCTGAAACCCTGGAATAAATAATGCATAACAGCTTGATATACATTAAGCACTTCAGTGAAATCCCAGACATTATATCTCCGATATTCCTTTCATCTTAGAGAAGACACAGTCATAAAATCCTGGATAATTGGAGACTGTAACAGGTTTGTAGCAGCTCCTTGCTTGAGGATGAAACTGTCAGGATGCAGTGAAGTACTGAGAAATGAACCTAAAACCTGACACACACTCTCTCTTGTAGTCTTTGTAAAGGTCTCCTGCTAACTGCTTAGAATAAGAAGAGAAGAGTGAATTCATTCATCTCTTCTGTGCTGCTGGCCTCCATGCTGACATTCTCACACACTAAGAGAAGTTTAATGCACTATATGAACGGACCCACACTGTGCCTCTCCAGAGTCTACAGCAGCCCCTGTCTACTGCAGGAGCATCATTAGTTGTGCTGTACTGCTGCAGTCTGCTGGTAGTTTTAAGTGAAATCGCAATGAAAAACAGCAAAGAAAAGATGCATCCATGGCTCACGCTCGATGGACCATGAGCTGCTCGATGGACCGGAAGCTGGGAAGATGATATATGGTGAAAGAAAGTGATACAAGAAACCGTCTGATCAAGAGGCCAACATTTTAGATGGCCATCAGTAAGATTCAGAAACTCACACCAAGCTTTTACCCTGCTTCATGCTTATGGAACTAATTTTTCAATTTACACTCATTTTAATCATCTTATGAGTATCTTCAGAGCAATAAGTGTCCTTGCCCAACTGGGGCTGGTATTGTTCAATGATGTTACATGCAAAACCAAAACAGATACGGATACCAATATAGATACTGAGTGACAGACAGTGTAACTGCTGAAAGACAGGGGCTTAACCAAGAAATGAGTGTGAGGTGTTCAACATACTGCAGACTAGTCACACTAAGCACTACTGTTAATAATATGCATGTAATTATACAAACAATCAGCCGGCAAAATGTTGGAACAAGCACGCTCACTGGCTCATGGATGCTCATAAGACTGCCTACTTATGTACTGAGATTTGGATTTGAATGATGTGGAATGTTCGATGCTTGGCAGAACTGAAGGATGTATCATAAAAGTACTGAATCTTGATACTCAGCCTTAGACAGATCCTAACTATTCACGTTTGGACTAAGGTCTGACCAATATTCAAATTCTGTGAATATTTTAAGTCAAGCTTAGCTGTTAGTTAATTAGTTGCTGTATTTTCTTAGCTTGAACAGTTTTTTTCTTTTCCAAACGTTCAAGTTTTCCAGTTCATCATGCATTGCTGACAATTAAGAAAAATGTTCTTTGCAGATTAGTGTTCATGGGTGTCTATTATAAGGGAAGCCATTTAAAATTTTAGTGATTCTGAAATGTATACTCTCATCAGCAAAAGAATAGTTGCACCCAGAGGAAAATGTCAAATTACAATGCTATTTGGAAGGAAGCTAAAGGTTTAGACTGGATTAGGCTAAACCTACAGAATTATAGAAGTAGTGTCTCTCAGTATGGCAGATGTCTCAGCATGGAGTTGTAGAGGTTCCTAATGGTGTCCTATGATAATCCATCCCATGCAGTTTGAATATTCTCACACAGTTCCTGCAGATTTTGTGGTAGGGGTGGAGGAGGAGTGACACCAGGCCTTCTGGACGAGCATGGAACTTGAATCATCTGCATGTCACACAATGTCAAACCTACCCACCAAGTTTCCTTCCTGTCGGTTGATGCTTTCTGGGAGCAACTGTTTGTGGAACGAGTGTATATATTTTGCTGTTGGACAAACATACGTAAAATCATAAATCTCATAACTGTTTTATGTACCTCACATCCATTATATCATCCAAACAATATATCGGCTGTGTCCCAGTGCGGGCTCAAATTTCAGGTTTGGCTTTTCGATTGTCAGCCTCCTGCAATTCACAGACGTTGGTGTACTTTTGCCTGTCCTCTCTTCCATGTTCTTATATATACTGAACAACTTTAAACAACAATTTTTAATTTGTCATGCTTTGGTCATTTGGGCTGCTGGTCTCAAGGTCTACAAGGCCAAAGTATGCTCCATGAGTGAACTGAAGCTGTGAGTGTAGCAAAACAGTCCGTCTGTGTTGGGTTTGTAATCAAATCTAGGTGTTTTAAGTTGAATCAGACTCGAATTTCTCGGGCAAGATTCAGATTTAGATCAGAATGTCAGGTCCGAAACACGCTCTAACGTGGGTGTGTAGAGCTCAGAGAAGCAGTGGGTCAGCTGAGAGTGCAGTGGGTAGGTGGAGAGCAGGCAGCTGAGTGGGCAGAAGGTCTGAGGGCAGGGGGGAGGAAGTAGAGCCCAGTTTCCTCCTGTGCCTCCTAATGAACCATCTGATGAGTGTATTAATACTTAGAGTGAGTGTGTGTGGGTGTGTGCATAAAGCTCCAGACCATCGCCATCAGCCATCCACAGACAACTAAGATATGAAACGTGTGGCGATATAAGGGATGATATAGGTTTTGGGACGTCTTCAGTGGAGTAACTAGTCTTAACAGATAAAAAAGAAATGACTCTGCTGAGTCAGTGTTGTTCACAGTCATCTGAAGTATTTAATCCCTCTTAAATCGCCCCTTAAAGAAAGTTATTACATGGTTATGAATGTTGCATGATATCTAAGACGCTGTTTTAAGTTAGTTTGCTGTATAAGACAGGTCCACTGGTTGTTCAAATAGTGAATACAATGAGTTTATTTGGGGTCTACACATTGTGACCCCTGGTTCCCATCACCACCACAGTAAAGAAATTAGTGATTAGAAAAGAGTTAATAAGCTCCTCTACAGTGTACCACATCACATCAAACCACTTACATCTTAGCCCTTTTCCACCAACACTGAACTGGTTCTGTCGTTCTGACACTCCTTCATTCAAACCCTGACGGTACTGCATCGACCACGAGCATCCGTTAGGTCAGGTGTACAGAACGGTAGTGCATACTGATGCTGTACAATGTTTGTGTGACTGGCAGTCAGAAAATGTGTCTCAGAGGAAGAGCATGTTCGTCTTCACCCTAGACGTACTGGTGCCGCATGACAAAGTAAGATTTAAACAGTGGGTGGGAGCTGGCTATGATAACACAGGTGAGATCACTTAGTTCGTAGGAGGGTGAAGACGGAGGTGCTGGCTATATTGTGTAATGATTCTGCATACTGATGATGAAATACTGTGAAGTTCTGAAGGTTTACAGTTATTTTTGTTTTTCTATCTAGTTACAACATAAACTAACACTGCTTTGTTTACAAATTGACTTTGATGTAGCATATAAACTTTGTTAAGTCACAAAAGTGGCAATCTACCGAATCTACTGCTCATGTGATAGAACATCAGCTACTTTACATACAGTATCCATCCACGTAGCCTACATCAGTCTAGCTCTGCCCATCCACAGTTGCTGTTAGGTTATATAGTTGCTATGGTTTCATGATGGCACAAATATGCTGACTGAGAACTAAACAGAACAGCAAAACAAAATAAAGTTATTTCATATTTGAGATGGTGACTTCAGTTTGGTATAGAGTTTGTGATTCCTGTGATAATGTGTAATTACAGTCTTAGACAGAAGTTACTTATTCTTAAGTGCATGTGTTTATGTTTCCTGTCAAACACAGTCTGTTGACAGAAAAATAAAAAACTGGCTGCACTATGGGATACACATATCAGCGAGTGGGATACAAATGAAGCACTGCACTGATAAGTGCTACCATCTAGTGGTAAAACATTATATTTCATATTCATAGAGGGAACCGGGTAAACTCCCTTTAGAACTGTAAGCAAAAATAATGAAGTAAAATAAACAGTGGAAAAATGACTTTGCTGCAAAAGGAAAGCAATGACCCCAGAACTTCGGGAACTAGGTGACCTACAGCAGGAAGCCCGGACATAGATTATTAGGCCAGCGAAAACTCAAATAGAGGAGAGTGAGTGGTGCAGTCAATGGGCTTTTAAGAGCACTCTTATCAGAACACTGCCAGCAGAGAACTATTACATCTCCTGGTAAGCGTATGCTATGCGCTTATCTAGCACACAGTGTAGTTCTTTGGGCCTCATACATTAATATGTTCCTGGGTTTTTGCTTAAATATGTTCTTGAGAGAAAGTCTAGACAGCAGAACCGTTTGCACCTTGGTGCTCTTCAGTGTGCATAGATTCTGTTACCCAAAGACAAATAAGAAGACACTGGTGACTGTCAGAATCTTCATGAAATCTCCTTAAAAAGGTTTCAAGAAGAAATTTCTACTTAAGAATGGCTGTTGAATGAAGCCCATTTCTGACATCCCGCCCTGCATGAACTTATATGACATTTTGTTCTCTGGAAATAAGAAAGAAAACACTATTTAACAAGTAAAGGTTGATTGTGTGACATCATTAAAGCAGTATTAAAGCTATACTGCCAATAGTAACTTATACACACAACTGCAAGCTCAGCCACACTTTGAAATGTGTAGAAAATCATTAAGCAAGCTTAATCATAGTAACAGAACATGATTAGAGCAACAGAGACAATTTTATGACACAGTAAAAGTTGCACCACAGTAACTAGATTTCAAGTAATATCACAGCAGAAATGTCCTGATATAGAAACTGGGTCTTTACTAGTTTGTCATCTGTCCATACAGTTGATGTGTGTCACGAGCAGAGAGAGAATACAGAAGTAAAGGGTCAGCTGCTCATTGTCTGGTATCTGAGGTTTGCTTCTCCAGTTTTCCAATGAAGCTGTAGGGTTAATGTAGCCAAGTAATGGAAGCTTATAGCCACCAGTTTAACTGCGTAGGTTGTTGAAGTTGTGGAAATTCCAGTGATATTTCATAATGTCTACATGATTAAATCATCTGTTCAGAGAGGTTTGACATGAAATGATTTGTTCTACACAGACTTCCCCATTCAGAAGGTTTCACAGTGGTGGTGATGGGAACCTGACCTCTAAAAGCTCCCTAACACAAAGCCATTACATGAAATGACTTACAAACATACTGCTTATTGGCTACAATGGTGATGTAGGTTTAGTTTTTTATATGTCAGGTTTTGATGTAAAACTTTAAGATTTATTCATGGTGGAAGGATTCATGCAGCCAAAGAAAACATTTTTTTTTTCCTTTAGATTTACAACTTCTTATTTTCATTTTACTTCATTTTATCATTATTGACTATATGCACCAGTCAAAAGTTTAGACATGGTTACTCATTGAAGGTTCTCCTTATTTTTAGCTTAATGTTTTACTTTAGAATAAAAGTTAAGACATCAAACTATAAAACAGCACTCATGGAACTATACAGTCCACCTTAAAAACCCTAAGAAAAACCCTAAGAACTTTACAGGAGGATAAAACAGCTTTCTTAACTTGCAATGGAGGTTGATTTAACAAGACTTCTTTCTAAGCAACTTTGGATGAATTCTGTTGGTCTGTCCATCATGAATATTCATAAAATTGAAAGAGTAACTACAGCTTTTAAACAGAGCCAAAGTTAACTAAATACATATCAGAGGTCAGAAAAATATAATATTATGATACATTAAGAGTATATGTGGTATATCAGGATATTTATTTTTTTCAGACATCTCATCAGTTGGAACTGTTAAGTGTAAGTCTGTAGATATGTTTAGATCAACCTCTTTGACTGGTACTACACACGTGCACACACACAGACATACATATATATATATATATACAGTATATGGTATAGTTTTAGATATATACTGCATATATACAGAAGTCAGAGTTGGCAGAATTCTCTACTGTCAACTAGTTTGCATCAGCTATATTTTTTATTAAAGCAGAACTGTTCAGCTTCATCAGTGGAATTCCTGTTTATTCATAAAAATAGACTCGCTTATATAGTTCTAATATTACAATATACAGTTATGCGTATAAATGGACAGGGACACAAACAAAATGCCACTAAGATCACAAGCGTTTTTAGCCCTGGTACATGCTTGTGCCATGTTAAAAGATGGCAGTAGGTGACAGAGCATCAAAAAATACATAAGCAAGACTTTTTGAGATTCCACAACATAGTGTGAAGCAAGTGTGTGGTGAGCTAGGCATGCAGTCTGCACGATGCTTGGTGGGCTATAACGTACTTGTTTGTTTCCTAATTGCTCTGGTGCAAAACTAAAGAAGAAAACACCAAACACCCAACACCAAACACGCCTTACATAACTGACCACATTTGGGGTAACGGGAGAACTTTCCTTAGCAGTCTGTGTAATCTAGGTTGTGCAGACCTTTCTGGCTACATGTCCTCATTAGCCCAAAGGATATGGAAGAAACTTCAAATCATGAATCTGTTTCACCAGCCGAGGCCATAAAAAAGAGGCCATATTTAGCTCCCAAACAAACCACATGCACAGCCTCTCCCATAGCTGTGGGTGCTGGAACTCACCATCTCTTTGAAGGCGTTCTCCAGTGCTCCGATCACCAGGCTCTCGTGCTGGATCTTCTTTTCAGTGAAGAAGCGGGGCGGTGGGGTGCAGGGTGAGCCGGGGGCACCGGCAGCCCCGCGGAGGGACGCAGCCCTTGTCAGGGCACGGTGCGTGCCAGGGGTGACCTGATGGTTGGGTTCTTCTCCCAGCACAGTTGGGGGAAGCGAGGCCAGGTTTCGCAGAACGTCCAGGATGGCTTGCAGCTGCTCTACAATGTGCTGCTGGAGCAGCTTGGAGGCCACAACCGCAGCGCCCGATCCTGCATGCCCGTCAAACAGAGCCCAATAGTGGAAGACCAGCCCCTCAGATTCCTGCAGAAGACATGAATGAATGAGGAAGTAAATTAGGGGTGGAGGGAAAACAATCATTACAACATATACTTTGCATGGCAATATTGTATCAACTCACAGGAAATAAAAATGTTACTTTTAATTCTAGAATAACAAAACCAATCGCTTTGAGAAAAGCAGGAAAAAAAAAAAACTGGCGATGCATGGATGTCAAGGGCAAGCGGATTCCTATGTGACTATAACAGTGCGAAGTTTTTCTCTGGGGACATAATTTGCAGATGAAAAAGGTAATAAATCACAATATAACAATCAATATAACCCCATCACAGTCACAAAATCATAAGAAAATTGTCCTGTGACATAATTATCGTGATAATCTCATATCACGGGGGTCTCTACTGATTCCCACCTCTAATGTAAATAAAGACATGGAAAAGTAATATGATACTACAAGACAATTTCACACCAATGACAGGTGTAACAATATATTGTTTTTCTGAAGTGGCAAACACGAGTGCCACAATTACTCGTACTAACAAAACTGTGAGAACAACAATACAAGCTTGAGGAGCCATGTCTGTCTACAAAGCAAGACACGAAAGAACCAGTTAGTTATGAAATTCTGGATTTCGAGTAATTTCTCTTCTTGCTCAAGCAGCCAACTCTCTAAAACGTGGCTCTAAGAACAGGCATCTGTATTGCTTCTGTTTCACTCATTTTGTTTGTGCATTACTCATTGTAGTATCCGGTGGCGTGCATTCCTGCTCAAATAGGCTAATTTTAAAATTGAATTCAGAGATGAAATTCATACAGAGATGAAATGCTCTAAACTGGCTGCACCCTTATCCCAGAAAGAACAGTGTTGTGGCAGACGCAAGGGGAGCTCTACGGTTTAATTCAGGAGCCCTCTCATGCATTTTCCCTCTCTATCCCCACTGAAAATGTATAATTGAATTAAACTAATTTGTGAACACGTACTCTTATAACCACCAGGAATGTGGAGAATCAAGCGTGGCAGGTACTCCACTTGCATGCCTCTACTTCACCTCTTTTTAATGCAACATTCGATTATGCAGTTAAGTACTGAGGTTTCCAGCTAGATCCTGAATGTAGAAACAGCTCCAGGATTTTATGGATTGATGATTCACCAAGTTTTTAAAATCATCATTGTAAACCTACTTATGGTAAAATAAATAAATCTAAATCTCATAAATCTACAAGAATGTTTGTGGCATGTGAAGTGTGCTATGGCTGGTGCTATGGCTCAAGGCCATGCCTTCCAGCAAAGCATCTGTTTGTCCCTAGAGAGGCATCCCTAAGAGGATTAGCCGCCCCACACACACACGCAGCGGACTCTATTGAACAGACATCAACTCACACGAGCGCTTCTATATATAGTCCAGTGTCTTCCTACCATCATTGAGGCATGAATGAGCTTGTTATAAAGGATGTGCTTGAGCATAGGATACAATTGAGATGGTGCTTTTGATGGTTTTATTTCTCCACTTCAAATACAGGAGCAGGCCTCTTTGCTCAGCTGAGAAAACACATGCACACAGGTGCATGCACGCAAACATACACCCACACCTACTACACAAACCCCACTGGGGGGATAAGAGATGACGACTAAGCAGAAGGTTAGGTGAAGGTTGCAGCAGGTCAAGGAAGACAGTTCAAATGTGTGTACAGACGTCAAACGATCAACATAATGAACCGTCATAACTTATGGGTTTTATTTTGATAATAAATCCTTGAACTTGACCATATTTTTTGTGCTAGGCATTTGAGCGAACAAATACACTCATCTTCAAAAGAACAGCTGCACCCAGAAGGAAGTGTGGGATTGTAGTGCTATTAGGAAGGAAGATAAAGGTGACCAGCAACAATAAATGATGATCAATTTAGACTGATATGGGTAATATTTATTGAGCTACATATACAGAAGTAGTGTCTCTCAGTATGGGGTCGGGGCACTATGTTTGCTAACGCAACATGCATATGTCTCGGTATGGAGTTGTAGAGGTTCCTAATGGCGTCCTGTGATAATCCATCCCATGCAGCTTGAATATTCTCCCACAGTTCCTGCAGATTTTGCGGTAGGGGTGGAGGTGGAGTGACACCAGGCCATCTTGGCGCTGACCACGGTGCCTCCAGATATGGATTCCTTGGTCATCTCCACCAAGACAAAAGCAGGACTCATTACTGAAGATCAGCTGTTCTGAGTCACTCCATGGCAGTCTGGAACAACACCATTGCAGTATATGACGACGCTGATGTGGTGTTAAGTGCAGTCGTTATTACGGTCTGCCTGCATGTAGTCCTGCGTTCTGCGGCCACCGGCCAACAGTGCTGGCACTAACAGGATGAGTCATGGAGGGCATCACTGCTCGCTGATTATTTGCAGTCATGGTTGCTGGGTCAGTCAGGTACAGCGACAAGGCCTGTCCTTGCTTAAGTCACATGCGCAGCGGAGCATGAAACTTAAATCATTTGTATCATGATGTCAAACCCACCCATCAAACCTACCCACTGTCGGTTGATAACTTCTGGGTGCAGCAATTTATGCAACTATTCTTTTGATGATGAGTGTAATCTTCATAAAAAGTAGGTATTATAATTCTTATTATCTTATAATTTAATAAAATTATTTGGATTATGTGAATGTAAGGTTCACACAGAGCTGTATGTAGAAATGATGAGATTTCCAGAGAGTGAACACCAGTTTTCATCACCACTGTTGCGTGAGCTGTTACATTTTACAATATGCATCCATGTGGACATGAACCAACGGGCATTACTCTGGGGTCAGGGGGGCAGTATGAGGATATTTATCACTACTGCTACATCTGGTTCACAACTCTTCTGTGTGATGTGGAAACAATGAGTAAAAGCAGACTAAGTGTTTGAACATATCACCGCCGAGATTTATGTAAGACAGAGCCACAACTACTGTCTCTATATATGTAGGACTTCATTCAAAAGTCTTCCAATTTTAAACACTATAAATAGTGGAATCTATATTTGCAGTCCTTTCACCCTGTCATCACCTCCTTGAGTCATCTATTCACTGACCAACCCAGAGGAAAAGTGTGTGTGGGGGGCGGGGGGAGGGAGGTAGGGGGTGGTCTAAATGCATCATGACTCATGAGGGCCAATACCATGCGTGGGAGCTGGAGAGGTCAACCCAATCAGAGACTGCGTGTATGATGTGACTGCAGGGGCGCGTTCCGGAACAGAAAGAACCTCACTGATAAAAACAGACAAGCGCAGGAGCGCCGGGCGTGGGCTGCTGGAAATATAGATGTGGGTGAACTGTAGGAACGGAATGAAATAATAATGGAGAGGGCCGCCTGTGTGTATAGATAGAACATGACGTTAGTGAATTTAGATGAAAGGAGGATGAACTAAGAGGATGGATGCATCTCTGGCAAGGAAGTTATAGAATGATGCAGCAAACAGAAAAGACATTCGGTGATTTGGCTGAGAAAGTTACATCCAAAAAAAAAAAAAAAAAAGATATGGAGACTCTTGGTCAAAATACATTTTTTGTTGACTCTCTAAGCAAAATAAAAGTCAACACAGGGAAAACATTTCTGTATTACTGTTTATTAGCTGAGGAAAAATGACACATGAAAAGTGGTATTTGCAAAAGTTATGGCACATTTTATGTTTTCTTTTTTCCCCCCTCAAGTTTGTTACGTATAGCCCAAAATATACATATATTGCACACTATATATAGAGAAAATGCCATATTTAAAAAAAAAATAAAATTCTTTGTCAATAATGTGTTAACTTATTTTTTACTTAGAAAATCAACAAGACATGTAATTTGACCAATGGTGTTTAAACTTTTGCATAGTCTAATTCAAATGCCTCTACCAGCATCATTAATCCATAATCCTTCTGTGAATAACTTTACCAATCCCAGTTCCGGAGAAATGTTTGTGTATTCTGATTAATCAAGTTATTTATGTAATGCAATATTTATGTCAATTATTTTGGTCAAAATAATGCAGGTCAGTCTTTGATTGATTTGCCACTGATCTACTTGAAGGTGTATCACAATTGCACTCCAAAACACAATTTTAATTCTAGTATGCTCTCCATATTATACAGCTCTAGGGCAATATTAGAGGAATTGTGTGAAGAACTGAACTTACTGAACTCTCTCTGAGCCCCAGACCCTCTCCGTTGGGCAGCGAAGACCTCCTTTTGGCTGTGGGAGTTTTGCTTGGTGTAGACGATCCTCCGGGCCTTTTCTTCACCATAATGACCTCACAACATGCCTGGTCCTCATTCAGAGCACTCTTCCCTGCATTTATCACCCTGAAAACACAAACGTTTTCCATTTTCAGTTTCTGCTTCCAATATTCTTTTGTGTAAAGGTTAAATAAAACTTAGGAGATGTTACTGATTGGCAAAAAGGAGTAATTACATTTGGACGTGCCAAAGGCCATAGTGTGAAGGAAGTAGCTGAATTTGCAGGTGTATGGAAGCGTACAGTCGTACGGGTCTATCACCGGGTCTTCAGTCCCAGTCTAGAGGAAATTTTCTTCAGAACTGTGCCAGGGAAGGGATCCAAATCTGCCACAACTACACAATTCTTAGATGCAGGAGTGGCTGAACATTGATGTGGTCTACATTTTAGAAACTTGTCCAGTCCATGCCAAATCAAATCACAACTGTTATTCGTGCTCATGGAGGTATTACACGCTATTATGTACATTCAGTTTTTTTTGTCTGGTGAGCTTATAATTATGCATATGTAGTAAAAAATGAATTGCCTGGCTCCACAGCAGACCTACAGCATACACAGCGAGTCCTCCATGTTCATACACAGAGAGTCCTCCAGGTTCCTACACAGAGAGTCCTCCAGGTTCCCACACGCAAAACTCGTTTCCTCTCATTGTAACTTGAGGGCAGGATCAGAGGACCATCATTCATCAAAAACTTGTCAACTAGGACTGCAGGATATCATTTGCCAATCATTATCTCAATACTTGACTTGTCGATAATGCTAGGACATTATGTGCAATGAAGACCTCTAACAAATCACTATTATCTGTGAAATTATTGTTTTTTTAGACCACAGAAGATCCGGATGAGCTTCTGCGGATGTTCTCTACCAAACAGTAATGCAAGCTGATCTCTAACTCCATCAGGGATCCATTAATGTGTTTGTACTAGAATGCAAAGCGGATCATATTCGTAATATACAAGAGCATAATTGCAACATGGAGGCTTATTGTGAACTACTGTCAAGTATCCAAGACTGCCTGAAGACTAAACCACAATCAGAGAGCTCTGCTAAGTAATGACAGCTTAGAAAAGCAACTGTATTGTTTCGCTGTTCTGTGCTGTGTCTGTGCAAGAATAGCAGGCGGATATCGTTCGTGGAAATTGCAGTTTCTGGCATGGTATCTAATTAGATGCCTTACTGCACTCAAATTTGATTTTTGGATTACAAATGCATCTGGTCCTCCTGGCCCAGTATACAAGCACAAGGGGTTGGGGGGATTTGGGTAGGGGTTGGGGGGAGTTGGGTAAGGGTTGGGAGAGAGAGAGAGATATGGCTTTGGAGAAAGAGGGATAAGGACTGGGAGAGAGAGGGATAGGGATAGGAGTTGGGAGGGAGAGGGATAGGGGTTGGGGGATAGGGAAATCAACCGAACCTTACAGAAATTCATGTTGAGCAACACAGTGATGCCAATACCGTGTTTTTGGTTCTTGTAAAGACACTGTCATAAGTAGTGGGGTCATGATCAGCAACTGAGAACAGCTTTGTTTACTGTCCAACATTATGATTACTATTCCGTAAACCACAGTTCTCACACAGATTCCTGCACAGTTTAATGATTTACCTGCTGAGGGACATGTGATTCAACTCAATAATTAACTGTCAGGTTTAGTTGGTGTGTTGAATTCAGCAAACTGTGCTGGACTCTGGCTCTCAGTTCCCCAGTGCGGGCTTAAATACCAACCAAGTGGCTAAAAGAGCTCTATAGAAAAACTAAATAAAAGAGCAGGAGTGCCATATTACCCTGCAAGCATCTCTTATCTTGCCTGAAGGGGCTTCTTGAGGGGACAAGGTGGCATACTTGGTTACTAACTTCAGAAGGCCTCCGTCAGGTCACAACTGCATTTAAGTCCTCGTCATCCACAGTTAAGCTCCCAAAGCACAGAGCAGACAAATCAGTGACACTAGCTCCACTCTGCCTAGCTCCTGGATTTGATTGTCTACACTCTACATATGTGCTCACTGAAAGCTGCATAACCAAAAAAGCCAGAAACAATAGCTTTCACCTGCAGATTTTCCCCCAAAGTCAACCATCATATCATAACATGCTGCTGGGACTCACTGGATGAAATACTAGTCACCTTATATATACCTAATACACCTAATAGTGTGTAATAACTCCACAAGCATGAACAACAGCTGCGACTTGATTTGGCATGAACTGGAAAAGTTTCTGGATGTAGGCCACATCAATGTTCAGTCACTCTTGCGTCAAAGAATTGCACAGTTGGTGGATGCCTTCCCTGGAACAATTCCAAGGAGAGTTTCCTGTAGACTTGGATTTTTACCACTGCTGGTAGACCCGTATGACTGTACGCTTCCATACACCTGCAGATTCAGCTACTTCCTTCACACTATGGTCTTTGGCACGCCCAAATCACTCCTTTTAGCCTTTCATTAACATCTGCCTTTTTCCACACTTAGAATGAGTTTCACTGCACTGTACCACCTCTTCTCAATCTATGCATTCCGTCATGCACCCCACAGGTGTTTATGTTTTAACTGTGCACACAGCGTCGGTTACTTGGTAATGGACATAACAGCTGATCATCGACCTCAATCATGTAGTTCAGGATTTCCCAACTTGACATAATATGCTGTAAGATGTGATTCCTAAATTAAGACAGAATTTGTTTCTGTATTATGAATTTGTGAAACATCTCTTCTACACCTTGTCAGATCTTAACTTAGGACAAAAGAGAAGGTTCAGCCCCAGGTTCACCAATTCAGTCTGGATTCAGTCTGGAATCTGGCGAGTGCCAATTATCGGTTCTATTTTCAGCTGATCCTGATAATATTGGCACATAAAACAAACCAACCTTAGTTTCCTAAGGGAGGCTGAAGTTGGGTTCATAGCTGTAGATACTGGTGCAGTGTTCTGTTCTGAACGGCTGGGAATTGTGCACCACCAAAAAGATGAGTGAGCTTGGCTACCCTCATTAACGTTACCTAAATGTTCCTCAGCTTATGAATCACAATCAGTGTACATCCGGCCGATGCAGTGATCTATGGTACAATTCCAATGGTTCACTTCAGGAAACTGTCCCTATAATTCTTAAAATCACGAGGAAATTCCTTCATGATTCTGCCAGGAAATGGTCGACTACATAATAGCGTTATGTAGTAGATGGTGATGCATTTTGGTTGCCCCCACTGCCGTTTTGTGGCACATGTGGTAAAGGAAAATCCAATATTACAGCACATGCAGAACGTTGTTCAACCAATCAGGCTGGAGCTAACGGCTGTACAAAATAATTTACAGCCAGTTAATATAATAATACAACTGAGCAAGAGGAAGTCTGTCTGTGTTTCGCTTAGAAGAACTGAAAACATGTCTCAGAAGCCTCTACAGGCTGATGAATCTGACCTAATATAACAATGTCATTAAAGGTAACAGGTCTGATGGAGGTAGACTTCCTATCGTATTTATTGAGTCACTTCACCACTGAAACACAGAAAGAGGGTTTCAAGCCTCCCTTAAAACCAGGGACTGCATAAAGTTCTCTTGCTCTGTGCATCTCAAGCTGATGTAACAGAACTAGCACATGACAGCCTAAGGGAAGCGGTCAAGCACATGATGAGTTGCCGTGCAAACAGACTCGCCACGTGTCAATATTGCACGGCTCTAACAAGAATACTGAACTGTTGCCTTAATTCTTCCTCTAAACACATCATTTCCATTGCCAGAGTGATAATCAGCTCCATTTGAAAACAGTTCCGGTTATCACAGGGTGGCTTTCTTAAAGCATCATCTAGCTCTACCGTGCACTTAAATAAACCTACATTTAAAGCACAACCAAACCAACATGGAAAACATGGGTGATATTATCAGCCAACCAAAGTATCTATTGGGCTCTAATCTAAAAGAAACAGAATGTGTGTGTGAGTGAGTGAGAGAAAGAGAGAGAGAGAGAGAGAGAGAGAGAGAGAGACAGAGAGAGAGAGAAAATCAGTAATATATTAGTTGTATCCTGCTACATAACATTGACATAACTATGCCATTAAAATGTCAGGACAGATCTTCTTTCATGTCATAAGCTATAATGCCAGACGTTGTATAGTAATGTAACAGTGTCATGCTACCATGACCTGTACCTGCCATTACAAATGCTTTGATGTTTGGTGTCATAACAGTTTATACCATGCTAATTTTTGCTAATGGTACTCTAGTGAGCCGTTAGCTGGCATCAAATATTACCATATTATATAGCACTTTACTGTAGGTCAAGTTCACACAGCTACATGACAACAACATATCTGCTTATAAGCCTTTTTTGACAGCTGATATAAACCCACTGTGAAAGTGGAGAGGTAAGGCTACTGTGACCAACATACATGTGCAAGTTGCTCCTCGACTTGATCAGGGACAACTGCAGTGAATTACAGGAGGAGCATGGACAGCTTGAAGACTAGCTTTCTCCAGCATGGTGCAAGAGAGAACTCCATGGAGACACAGACTTGAAAGGACTCTAAAAAGAAGTTATATAAGCTTATCAATGATTTTGTTCACTAATGTGTAAATTAAGTGTGTTTCTGGGGTTGGACTCTCGTACCCTGCCCAGGCTGCCTCGCGGCCACACTGCATATGCATTCATAAAGACTTATTCCAATGAACAGTCATTGTCATAAAAGCTGCTGTTGATTTCAATGTCAAAATGTCAAACTTACATAACACCTGTGTAAAGTGACGTGTTTATGTTGATATTTGATGATTGTGTGTTAAACAACAAGGACAGAGTTCTGGTCTTAAGTAATGTGAGGGTTATGTTTGTGATCATAAGATCTTATAAAGCCAAATAGCAATAATACGACACTGTGATGTATACTTTCTCTGGACCAAATGTCATATTTATTCATACAAGATTTATAATCATGATGTAATGCCATTACATTGCAATGACACATTTACACATATCGTCGTGTCCAAAGAAAAACATGCATTTACATTTTGGTCAGTTTTTACTTTTGTGCATCATCTGAACACAGCAGCTGCTGTTTAGGTAAAATAAATCATGATGAATGGACCAACATACATGGCCCAAAATCACTCGGAAAAAAGTCTGGTTCCATTAGATCAGGTTTTTGCCCTCTCCTGTAAAGTTGCCATTTTGGAGATTTTGGATTTGGACTTTGGACTTTTTTTCCTTGGACAGCAACAATATGCTCTCTGACTCCTGAGTAAAAAAAGTTAGATTCAGAAGTTTATAAGATCCTATGAATTCTGGCAATGCCAAAACACTGACATGAGTTAAATGTAGTCTTTGTTTTATATGCCTTTTTAGTGAAATGAATACGTTTGTGCAATGGTGTTTTTCCTGAACATTCTGGCACTTACAACGCTGCTTCATGGAGTCGCGCTTTTCCTGTCTCTCTCAAAGGCGGCACAATAAGAAATGGCTTCCTAGATGAAACCACCTAGACGTGGGATAATTTCAGGCCATTTTGTGTCATCTTCTTGCTTTTAAAAATCTTGTCAGGATTAAAATGTGCAGTTTAGTATTTTGTAACTGTACACAAAAGTGCCACTAAAAAGTCAGATGTCATAACATGCTGTTATATCACCAAAGAAAGTGTTACTACACAACCTAACATCAACAATAACCTGCCACCTGACACAGATGCTATATCAACTTAACACTGAAATTGACAAAAGCAGCCTTTGTCACAATTACAAATGCAATGCAGTGGAATAACCCCCTTATAAATGTAGGATAACGTCAGCTGACATGAAAAGCTTAGCTAACTATCATGTAGCCTTATGAATGTGACCTAGAGTAAAGCAATATCACATACACTGCCTGGCCGAAAAAAAGGTCACCACCTGGATTTAACTAAGCAAGTAGGTAAGGGCCTCCCATTGGATGATTACTGCTTGGGTGATTATGTTTCAACTGGCAACAAGTTATTTAACCCTAACTGATGCAGTGAGTAGCTTCTTGTTTGTTAAACAACCATGTGGAAAGACACATCCTGTGGTCATGGAAAAGATGTTAATCTGTTTCAGAAGGGTCAAATTATTGGCATGCATCAAGCAGAGAAAACATTAAGAACTGTCCAACACATTATTAAAAAGTGTAAGGACCGTGGTGAAACATCATCTTCGAGGAAGGAATGTGGTCGCAAAAAAATCTTGAATGATCGTGATCGGTGATCACTTAAAAAACAGCAGTAGAACTCAGGGAAATGTTTAATAGTGAAAGTAAGAGCATTTCCACACACACAATGCAAAGAGAACTCAAGGGATTGGGACTAAACAGCTGTGTAGCCTTAAGAAAACCACTTCTCAGTGAGGCTAACTGGCAAAAACAGCTTCAATTTGCTAGTGAACATAAAGATTGGACTCTGGAGCAATGGAAGGTGGTCATGTGGTCTGATGAGTCCAGATTTACCCTGTTCCATCATGACCAGTGCCTACCGTACAAGCCTGTGGGGGCAGTGCTATGATCTGGGGTTGCTGCGGTTGGTCAGGTCTAGGTTCAGCAATGTTATGTACCTTAAGAATGAGGTCAGCTGACTACCTGAATATACTGAACCACCTGGTTATTCCATCAATGGATTTTTCCTTCCCTGATGGTACAGGCATATTCCAAGACGACAATGCCAGGATTCATCGGGCTCAAATTACAAGAGTGGTTCAGGAAGCATGAGGCATCATTTTCCCACATGGATTGGCCACCACCTGAGTCCAGACCTGAACCCCACTGAGGATCTTTGGGATGTGCTGGAGAAGACTTTGCGCATCGGTCAAAATCTCCCATCATCAATACAAGATCTTGGGGAAAAATTAATGCAACTCTGGACAGAAATAAATGTTGTGACATTGCAGAAGCTTGTGGAAACGATGCCACAGCGAATGCGTGCCATGATCAAAGCTAAAGGTCCAAAGTCCAAAATATTAGAGTGTGTGACCTTTTTTTTTTTTTGGCCAGGCAGTGTATTATGACATCTGCCATTACAATTACCAATAAAGTACTATTACTGAACCAAGTATGTCAGGACAACTAATGAGAGCATATGTCTTGGACTGACATGGTTTATAATAAGGCTCTGTCAGCAAAAGACACAAATCCACTCCCTTATTCACTTCCTCCCTTTCAGCAAGCAAAAAAGGAAGTCAGTGTTTTCCCCAGCAGAGCTGATCTACGTCTCTCAGCGGAGCTCAATAAATCAAAAAGAGGCTGGGCAGCACTGTAATCAGTGCTAAAGAGTTCACTGAGGCTTCCTGAGGTGACATGTCTTAAGCCAGCCACTGTATGCACTACGCACACACTTTCCCTCCCACTCTCTCTCTCTCTCTCTCTCTCTCACACACACACACACACACACACACACACACACACACACACACACACACACACACACACACACACACACACACACACACACACACACGCAGTGTCTTCTTTAACTTGCATGATATCTACCTCTATAAAATGCAAGAATTAGACCCGACCATGTGACCATACACCAACTATTTTTGAATGGAAACTGTTGCGCATGTTGTGGCAGTTTCTTTTTTAAATCATGGACATCCTACATTGTTTGTTTTGATTATTTGTGTAATTTTTGGTACCAAAAATCATAATCATATTTCATTTTTGCATAACCAACTTTTCGTTATTGCTTACAAGTAAACAGGCTATTTTGGTTACTGTGCCTTCATGGCTGATACACTCATCATCAAAAGAACAGTTGCACAAATAATTGCACCCAGAAGGACTAAACCAACAGGAACGAAACTTGGTGGGTAGGTCTGACATACACATGCAAACGATTCAAGCTTCACACTAAGCCACGCATGTGACGTAGGCAAGGATGGGCCTTATTGCTGTAACTGACTGAACCCATAGCCACAATTGTGGACATTCAGCGAGCAGTGATGCCTTCCATCCCATTAGTGCCAGCAGCAGGTGGCTGCATGACACAGGACTACATGACACAGGACTACATGCACACAGACAACTGCCCTTAACACCATGTCAGCGTCATCATAGACTACATTGGTGTCATGCCAGACTGTCATGGAATGACAGAGGATCATCTTTAGTGATGAGTCCCACTTTTGTATTGGTGGAGACGACCAACAAATACGTGTGTGGAGGCACCGTGGTCAGCACCAAGAAGAACCGTTTGTTGTCATGCGTCCAGAAGGCCTGGTGTCACCCCTACTGTGAAATCTGCAGGAACTGCATGAGAATATTCAAACTGCATGGGATGGATTATCACAGGACACCATTAGGAACCTCTACAACTCCATTCTGAGATGTCCGGCATGTTGCGTTAGCAAACATGGTGACCCGAAGCCGTACTGAGAGACACTACTTCTGTATGTGTAGCTCAATAAATATTGCCCATATCAGTTTAAATATTTCACCATTTTTTGTTCCTGGCTACCTTCCTTCCTTCCGACTATCATTGCAATCCGACACTTCCTTCTGGGTGCAACTATTCTTTTGATGATGAGTGTATATGTAATTTATCACTGTTTTTATTGGCTGCCTGGTACAGGCCTCATTCAAAAAGCAGTCCAGGCTCTAATACACCTTAGAACTTCAACATGAACGGGTGGGACTAAACTGCCATAGACTGATTAAGAGAATATATGTAAATAAATATGTAAATATGTTTTCATGACATCATAGAAACAGTAAATTCAGAACAGGCTGTTTTGGCAGCATGGTTTTCATATATGGACTGGTAAATGGGCTACATTTGAAGTTTAAATAAATGTTTGCATACTAGATCAAACTCGTTTATTGAAAAAGGACATGTGTTTGTATTTCTATTATATATGGGTCCTGATCATGTTGATAATGGGATATCATTTCACAGGTAGAAGAATATAATGGGCAGCTGCCAAAACAAGCTTCACTCTATTGGGCAAAATAGCATTGCCCTTTTTGTAGGAGTAATTACATACACACCATTTAAAGATTCCCAGTCTTATAGCCAGTCTTTAATTTTGTAGATAGTACAGTTTAATCAAAATGAAATGGCTCACTTCTTTTGCCATGACAAACTTGAATGACTGTGTTTTTGTCATTTTTATTATTATTATTATTATTATTATGCTCTGTTCCTTTAAAACCATGCACATTTGTAATGAAGAGCTCTTCCATGAGACACTGTTTATAGTTAAAAGAATGCAGCCTGTGGCTCAAAGCTACAATGGACCTTATTAGTAGGACAGCTATTTAGCATGCAGGCATGTTAAGATAAGCCAGCAGAATTATTGTTTCAGTTATGTAACTGTTTCATGGTTACAAATTATATGTTGAATTATTTTTAAACAGTCATACTTGGGTTATTTAACATGTAGGCTATTACATAATAGTCCTCTTCACAGCTGAAAAAACCAGCATTGACTTTAAAGGGACAGGAAGGCTTCTGGCCTCAATAGAAGTCTATTGCCCCAAATGTAAACTAAAAAAAAGACTTTTCTCATGACAGGTTAATAATAACTACAAATGATGGTCTAATAATCAAAAACCAAAGGCTGTCGTAACGCTAAAAAGTACTGACTGTTTATACATGAGTCATTCTGATGTAATCACGTAATAAGACAACATGTATCAGCAAGTATTTCAGCTGACTGAGGGTAGTAACTTCCAACAAAGTGCCGCTGCAAGGAAAGTCAGTGATATTACAAGGTTAGGAGGTTAAATAACCCTGGCAAGCATTTTTCCCTTCAGGGATATTTAACCCTGCAATACACTAAAACCTTTCAAACACATTATAAAATATGACCCAAAAACATTCTTTATGCCTCCTTTCATCTCTACTAACAGTAAATCAAAGACATTTATTGCTCATAAAAGCAACGACCTCTGGACACGCATACCACTGACAATTATGATAATACCATCCATTTAGATGCATATGTATGTGTGTACAGAAGCCAAGTGATCTGAAATGATGGGCAGTAAGAAGGAAAGCTTTTTAGATTAGGCCTATACAGACACTAAGGTGATTGATGAAGATTATTGAATATGCTCTATAAAACATCTTGAAAGTAATTAAATTAGAAAAATGTAGGCCTGTGCCTGGCGATGATTAACTGAGTTACTGCAGCAACAGTCCCCAGTGAGGGTAAAAACTCATTTCCTGCCAGGGTAACAGCCCACTCTTCTTTTGTTCAATTATTTTATGCAAACCACAGGAGGACACTAATATTCCCAAACATGAACATGACTGAACTTTTAACCTCTACATGTTGGCCCCGTTTGGGCCATTCCATCAGCAAAAATGGAAATGGACTCAAATGCTCATTGTCAAAAGAACAGATGCACAAATAGTTGCACCCAAAAGGAATCAACAGACAGAAATTAAACTTGGTGGGTAGGTTTGACATCATGAGACATGCAAAGAACTCAAATTTCACGCTCGCCCACGCATCTGGCGTAAGCATAGATGGGCCTGACTGAACCACCAGCCACGATTGTGGACATTCAACAGGTAGTGATGCCCTCCATGAGTCATCCTGTTAGTGCCTGCACCATTGGCAGGAGGTTGGACGACGCAGGACTACATGCATGCAGACCGTTACAACGACTGCCCTTAACACCATGTCAGTGTCGCCAAAGAGTGCAATAGTGTTGTGCCAGACTGTCACGGAGCGACTCAGAATGGCAGCGGGTCATCTTCAGCGAGTCCCGCTTTTGTCTTGGTGGAGACGACCAACAAATCCGTGTGTAAAGACACACGAAGAGTGTATATTTGAGATTCAATACAATTAAATAAGATTAACTAGGACACTGTTACTCTCTCTGTGTCTGAAATGCTGTGACTCTGTTGAGATGCTGGTGAGCAACGAGGGGGCAAATAGGAAGGGCTAAGAACCCCCTGCTGTGAAAACAATCCAAACCCCTCTAAAAAGACGGCTTTACTGAGATAAAACAGACAGCACAACTGCAGCTTTCGCCTCCTAAACAAAACCCTGTACTACAGCCACAATAAAAACAGCACTTGTGAACACAACACAAGGAAAACAATGCATACATTTACATTTATGGCATTTAGCTGACGCTCTTATCCAGAGCGACTTACAAGGTTAATCATATTACAGGTAAGCCAATGTAGTGTTAGGAGTCTTGCCCAAGGACTCTTATTGGTGTAGCACAGCACAGTCACCCAGACCGGGATTCGAACCCCAGTCTCCCACATGTGGTGGCTCCCTGGTGGGTAGTGGTGTTACACGCTGAGCTACACCAACCACAGGTGAAGGTGAGGAATCAACTAAACAGCGGTGTTGACTTCAGCAGCAGAACCTGCCCAGAAATCATTGTGAACAAACATTTCCTATCGTTTTACAGCAGTCAAAGCCATTTATAAGCTATGGCAGTGAACTACTAGTTCTACATACCGATACCATAACATTTGATTTGCTGTGTTTCCATAGATTATTTCCAATATTCCACATAATTTGGTGTGAAAAGAGAGAAACTCGAGAAACTGGGTCAGCGTTGTGCACAGTGGTTCTGATAGACCAGATGTCTCAAGAGTTGAATGCCTCTGAAAGCTCCCTCACAGAAAGGTATTCCAAGAATACACAATGTTTAAGATGGTTTTGTCATTAGGTTCTGGCTTAAAATACAAGTTATTCATTTAGTGTAATCCATTCATGGCGGAGCAGTACATGCAGGTCCCCGTAAGGTAAAACAGTCACTGAAAAAAAAAACTTGGGTTTGCAGATTTATGATTATTGTATCTTCGAAAACATTACATACAGAAACTCAGACACTTGGCATGTGTAGGTTCATTGTTGGTTCTGCATAGCAAATAAAAGTAATATCTGGTTCCCAACACAACCACTGTAAAGAAATCAGAGTCTGTGCCTTTCTGTAGAGTGGACCATCTCATATTAAACCACTCTGAATGAATCTATTCACACCTCAGGGACTGAAATCTTTAGAAATTTTGATGGATCGAAATTGTAATAGTTTAAGTCTATCTGCAGACTTGCAGGCTTTTTAATATGCTATGTCTATATAGCAACCAAAAACAAAAGTAGGTCAACAGACCCCCAGCTACATCAGGTTTACAGCCCGGCAAAGAAGGCACGGTTACCCTTATTTAGTGTGTATCTGGAGCCTGTCTGTGTGACCTCTCAGCCAAAGCTCCTCACTGATCTAATGAAACAAGAAGAAACAATGAAGCAAAGCAGAGAGAATTCTCATCTCACTGCAATTAAGCGTCTCAGAGTAAGCACACTGATCGAAGGTCAGGTCTCATCAGCCTACGTACTCCTATTCAGTGGCACATAAAAGCCATAAACAGATTCAGGATCTGTTATACTGGAAAGCAGGCCAAAAAAAGGTCTGAGATGTATGAAACGTTGGAATACTATACCGTCTTTAACGTCACCTACTTTTATCACTTTTACATAAACAAATCTATGTAAAACACATATAGTTGCTGACGTAAAACCAGAAAACTTCCTTATTACATATTATAAGAGGGGGGAAAAATCTTAGCTTTGATGTATGGCGGTATAATAAGATTTTACCCCACGTAACGAAACTGGCCCATTCTAGGACCAATAAAATGTCTCGTACCATTTCCATTGGTCCAGCTGTCATCAGATGTTTATGTAGGGTAATATAATGCAGCTTGTGTAAAGATCAAAAAGAAACTTGAAATGAATGAACTTTTGACATAACGGCAGCAATAACAAAACTGTCAGCAGCTTTACGAAGAATCTGGTGTCCAAGCCCCCAGCGAGCAATCCAAGGGCGACGGAGGCAAGGAAAAACTCCCTCAGTTCAAAAGACAGAAACCTCGAGAGGAACCAAGACTCAAAAAGGGAACCCATCCTCAGCTTAACACACCTATTCTAACTTAATTGTATTTGTAGGTCATTTTTGGCTCTGGGCCCCACTCAGCTGACAGCACTGCTCAGTTCTCCTGTACAATAATGTGCTTATTAGAGAGTTACACATGTGACCATCACGCATGAGTCACTTAAAGCTTCCCACTGATCACTTCCATAAATAACAAAGTGAAGTGCAGTGTCAGTCAAAAGTTTAGACACAGCCAAGTAAATGGATGTGGTTGGTCATCATAAAGACTCTACAGGCTTACACTTAACAGTTCCAACTGATGAGATGTCTGAAGCAATAAATATCCTGACATAGCACGTATACTCTTGATGTATCACAGTATTATAATTTTGCCATATCGCCACCTCTAATATACTGTATTTTCTTGCGCCAAAAAAACCTTTTTTTCTGTACAGTTTAAAAGCTCTAGTTCCTCTTTGTGTTTTGCGAATATTCATGATGGACAGACCATCAGAATTCATCCAAAATTGCTCAGAAAAAAATCATGTTATATCAACCTCCATTGCAAGTTAAGAATGCTGTTTTATCCTGCTGTAAAGATGCCAATGTGAATGTTTTTAAGGTGGACTGCATAATTCCATGAGTGCAATTTCATAGTTTGAGGTCTTCACTTTTATTCTGAAGTAAAGCATTAAGCTACAAATGAACCTTCTATGAGTAGCCGTGTCTAAACTTTTGACTGGTCCTGTGTGCTACTGCCTCCAAAGAAGAGATCAAGAGAAGCGCTAAAAACAGTCTCAAAAACCAACTGCTTGGAGGGAAACCCAGTTCAAGATGACACAGCACCACGATCCTTAAATAACTTCAGTATAATGCTGACTGCACTGTCAGGTCAAGTTTGCTTTGTTGCTTACTTACAGACTTGCGACTTCTGGCCTGCCCTGCAGATTTAATAGAGTTCCTTATATAAAACGTTCCTTCCGGAACTGTCTTTCTCTCGTACCACACAAAGACAGAGTTTAAAGGAGGTATGAAAAAGGTACAAGAGTCACCACTTTCTGTGGGTGTAATCTTTCTAAGGCTCCCGAACATTGAAATCCACCCATCTCCCTAAAGCTTTCAACCAATTACTAAACGCAGCTGCTCTATATTTTCAGAGGTATTTAGGCAGCCCTTGTAATTAGTATTTTCAGGTACTTCATGGCACATCCACTGCTGACTCAACTGTGCAAGGCCTGTATAATCATTATAGAAAAGCACTGCCAGCAGAATGGGATGCTCTAGAGTAGCCATACATGAGCCTAGTCTTACCATACCCAATGCCTAGCATCGGCTAGAGAAGTATAAAGTATAAACACCTCGCTGATGAGTTAGAATGGTGTTTGTGATCCAGAACCAACCATCCAGCATCTGTACCAGACCTCCCTTGTCCTTGTGGCTGAATGCAATCAAATTCTGACAGCAATCTAGGGTAAAGCCTTCCCAGAAGAATAGACTCTTAGCACAGAACAGGGGAATCAAACTCCCTACTAATACCCTTGATTTCTGAAGAAATGTTGGATGACCCGGAGCCCAGAAATTGGGCATACAGTTTATTAGGTAACACTTTACATTAAGTGCTAACTAACATGAACTAATGTATTAGTTAACATGAAGTAATACATTAACAATGGTTGCAATGCTTTACTAATCCTAAGTAAACATGTAACAACGACTGTAAATATTAACATTTTTAACATTCGTTAACCATTGCTAATGTACTACATCATGCTAGTCAGTCAACACTTAAAGTACAGCCTTACTGGTTATTACTCAGACCAAGAGACACACAGCAGTTTTGAAGTCCTTCACAAGTGCCACACGTGCTCTGACGCCACAGATTAATCATGATATTTTAATATCCTAAATCAGCTCGTTAGGGGGTGAGAACAATAATAAGCATCAGAGTCTGTACAGATTTACTATTAAAAACACAATAAAACGTTTAAAACGCTGAGTCACTACTCTGTACTGCAATAACCAGCATGCTCTTAATTCAGAGCTGACGGAATTCCCAGTAAGAATGAATTTCCTGTCATTTGTATTTGCATATTCTTCAACGAGAACACCGTTTAGACCAGTTTAATTCTTCTTCTGCATGGATTTTCCCGTGCAACTACGATGTGACAGCATTATTTGTACTTGTAAGTCCGGTAAATTGTTGAACTGTTACAAAGTCTTGAGTCAGCCTTCTTTTCTGTCAGGAGGAACTGAAGAGTGGAAACACTGCTATTTAATCTATACCTTTGGGTATTATCAATTTTTTCTGAAATGACCTACAAATTAGCCAATATTACACCAATTTTGTTTCTTGTTTTCAGTATAAAACTTGCTGAAATAATTTCATTTTGTGTATCAGAACTTTTTCAGCACAATTTAAACATACCGTGATAATACAGATATCCATGATCATTTTGGTCACAATGATCGAGATGCAAGATTTTACACCTTGTTACACCTTGAAACACTACACAACGTTACAAGTTTTGTTACCCACATAGTTACAGCTGATAGCTGTACTGGGTCTCCACAATATGTTTATAACAACTCCAACCACTGGTTACTACCAACAGCGGTCTTTTCACTCTTAGCTGCTAGAACTACAAACAATTAAATTGTTAGGCTACACAATCTGAAAAATCTGTGTTATTATATTTGATATCAGCACAGCACTGTTTGCTCAGTTGACCATCGTCTGCTAAGTAAAAATAGCTGTTACTTCTTTTAAAAGAAGAAAAAAATACATTTAAAATAATATGCAGGTTAATTTGCTTTGCTTTTCTCTTTACTTTGCAACACTGTATTAAAGAAATAAGACACGTCTAAATAACACTGCAGCGCTGCTCACTCACGTTTAATCCTTTCAGTACATCACTATACATCATAGTTCGTTCTCACCTATTCCTTCATACCTATTAGCCAGAATTCACAAGAGATGCTCCTGAAAGGTTGATATACACTCATCAAGACGTTTAAATGTGAGGACTGAAATAGTTCCCACTTAAATCAACAAATCAAATTCTCTTTGGATTAGGGTGGGCAATATGAGAATATTTTATTGTTATCATGATAAATTATGTCAAAGCACACTTTGATGACATATCATGGATACTGTCAGTACTTAAAGAACACTGATGAAGCTGCACGCTTCTTTTTTTAGATTTTCTATTATTATTATTTTTATTATTGTTGTTGTTGTTGTTGTTGTTGTTGTTGTTGTTGTTATGGCACAACTGCTTTTTTTGCCTCTTAAAACTTTATAAATCTCAGAAAAATAAAACATTATGATGCACACTGTGAAAAATATCTTGAAGTATTGTGAGGTAATATTTTGGCCATATCGCCTATGCCCTCTTTGGATCCTTCAAAATCACCAGTTGTTATGCTGTAACGCTCATAATGCACCTTATCTTTAATGAAAGTCCAGTGAACACATCAGCCAAAGCCTTCTGTAAACGGTAAAACAACCTGTTTTACATGGTCAGTCAATGTTTGTTCCAAAAATAGACTCCTGTTTAGCCCCATTTGAGAAGTGGCCACTGATGCATGCTGAATGATGTACAGAGAAAGCGCAGCAGGTTTTGTCTAGTGATGCTGATACCAGTGAAGGGGGTTAACAAAACAAACAAATAAACAAACAAAATTACATATATGTCGTATGTTCCCGCAATTATTTGTAATAAAAACAGAAAACAGCAGTAATATCACATACAAGGCCTTTCCTAACGCAGATTACAGGCACTCAGTATATGCTACACCGACACGCGGGTCAAAGAGAACCATAGGGCTTGGACTTGCATGCTGCAGTAAAGCAGAAAACATGTGACATGCAGCTGGCATGTACAAATCTCTGAATTATCCTGCCCACAGCACATATGAAACACAATCTGTCACGATAACTAAGCTTTTGTGTCCTCCGCAGTGCAGGCACAGCAAAGCAGAACAGACTTTGTACTGCAAGTTTATGCTGTACATTCTATTATGATTGTATCTGGTCCTGAATGACTGCTTAAATCCCTGTACTGTATGAGACAGAAAAAAAGACAAAAAACAATTATAACTGTCCAATACCAGCTGTGGAACCACTTTGGATCCCAGTGAACATTTAGATCTACAGGTCGCCATTCCAGGTCTACACAATGTTTGGCCTCTACAGCTACAGTACAGCAGCAGCTACAACTCAAACGTTTAAGAGTGAGATTAAAATCTAAGCAGGAAATTCCAAAACAAAGCCACCTGGATCCTTGTGACTTGCACAGTAAATTAAACCGGAGGGTCCAGTTTGAATACTGTGCTGTATTCAGGAGAAGGGACATATTTAACCAGGTTCAGTTTCTTCACATTTGTGGAGGTGGGGCATTAGTGACATTCCCACCCAGCCAAATCATATTATTCTGTACAAGCAAGAACAGAAATGAAGAGAATTCCAGAGGAAAAAAAAAGTTTAAAAGAGTGGAATGTGGTTTTAAATGACCACTTGTATAGGTAAATAATTAGCCCCAGATTTGACCCAAGAGGAACCCCACAAACCCAGGAGGACACAATGTTCTCAAACAAAACATGACAGTGATGACAAAAATGTCAATTGTGCTGTAGATAACATATTACATATTAGATAACCATCCTTAAAGCTGAGCTGGAGGTAACTATATCTGCAAGTGTACAGGGGTATATGGGGCTATTTCTTCTTGAGGACTGTGAGAGAATTTGTAGCTCTGAGAATACAACTATTTACACTCATTCTCCATTTACCATATAAGTGCTCTTCGAAGTCCATCTGAATTGCTGCATACTTTGTTACCCCCTTTCACCCTGTTCTTCCACCGTCAAAAGCCCCACAGACAAGGTATTATGTGGGTGGTTGATCATTCTCAGCACTGCAGTGACGCTGACATGGTGGTGGTGTGTTAGTGTGTGTTGTGCTGGTGTGAGTGGATCAGACACAGCAGTGCTGCTGGTGTGTTTAAACACCTCAATGTCACTCCTGGACTGAGAATAGATCACCAACCAAAACTATCCGGTCAACAGCGTCCTGTGACCACTGACGAAGGACTAGAGGATGACCAACACAAACTGTGCAGCAGCAGATGAGCTATCGTCTCAGACTTTACATCTACAAGGTGGAGCAGCAAGGTAGGAGTGTCTACTAGAGTGGACAATGAGTGGACACAGTGTTTAAACACTCCAGCAGCACTGCTGTGTCTGATCCACTCACACCAACACAACACACACTAACACACCACCACCACGTCAGTGTCACTGCAGTGCTGAGAATGATCCACCACCCAAACAATACCTGCTGTATGGTGGTCCTTTGGGGGTCCTGACCATTGATGAATGGGAAAAGGGAGCAATAACAAATTATGCAAATAAACAAATGGAGTACAGTCTGTAACCAGAACTACAAGGTGCACCTGTATGGTCAGTAGAGCTGATAAAATGGACAGTAAGTGTAGATACAGGACGCAGTGAAGTGCTCAGTGAGCGAATATGCAATTGTACAGTGATGACCTACATCTGGATAATACATATGACATACATCAAAATGACATGTTGGCTTACAGACACTCTGTCAACAGGTCTCTCTTTATGTTGACATGCTGTAGATTAAAGATGGACGTGGACTTACTCTGCGTAGCCCGTAGCCCACGGTAATCTCTTCGTCTCTTTCAGGATGAGGATGGGCCGGGCGATGTGATCCGCCGAGCACTCGATCTCGTCAGGCGACAGTCCCAGGAAAGCCGGCCTCATGTAGGGGAATTTGGGCGGCAGCTCCGCGCCGCTTAACTGCTCTCCGTCCGGAGCGCCGGCCATGATGCCGCCCACGAAGCTGGCCACGGCCGATTTGACCCGGGTGAGCATGCTGCTGGCGCCGCGCCGCGGGTCCGAGCGGTGAACTGCGCGGCTCCCCTTGCCAGAGTTCCCCCCCAGCGCGTCGGTGAGCCGGAATTACAGAGCCAAGGAGGAAGAGAAAACGAAACAGGACAGACAATACATACACCTAAACACACATACACTCTCACCCACTCTCTCTCACTCCCTCTCACCCACACTAAACACACACACACAAACACACGGAGCGCTTCAGCTCTCCATTCAGCTCTGAGCGAGAACCTGAACACTCTCGCGATGAGCGGTCATGTGACCCCAGAGAGGGCGGAGCCTGGAGACGGAAAAGCTCACAAAGACACGCCCACGCCAAAAACCTTTATCATTAAATCCCTTTTGTGTCACGATAAAGTGCATTTTGATAGCCTTGTGAAATCCTTTCACTGTATAGAACAAAGCGCACTGACGCTAAAGCCTGTCTGCCTTCTGAAAGCCTATCAGGACACGCCCATTTCAAGACAGGCCCACTTCAAAAAGACACGCCCACTCAGAACACGCCCCGTTGTTAAATGCCATAACAACGTAACACACTTGTTAAGGGAAAGTTCACTGCATTCAAAGACATTAGAAGACTTTATAGTATCTAAATATTATGTTTCTAAATATTGTAAAGTGAAAATGAGCTTTATCTTTTTTACACTTACGTAGATAAAAAGGATTTGTTTACATACACCTCTCCTACCACAAATTAAAGGACTTTTTCAGGGTGTGCAGTTATTTGTAAACAAAATAACATGAAGGCGAGCATAAACTCCTCACCGGTTTAAGCTGTTCTCTTCTGTTTAAAGCTGGTTTAGCTGGTCACCCAGCTTGGGCAGGCTGGTTGAGCAGCATACCAGCATTCAAAACACAACCTATGCTGGTTTTGCTGGAGATCAGCATATTAGCTTCCACTGGCACTGACCAGTATACCAGCACCCGAACCACAACATATGCTGGTTTTGCTGGAGGTCAGCATATTAGCTTCCACTGGCACTGACCAGTATACCAGCACCCGAACCACAACATATCGCCGCTGTCTCCATTTCTATCGATGTGCAAGTTGGTGCTACCTTAAAGGCCTGGCTGGAGTCTGAGCGTGCAGAGACAGAGTTTTGTGCCTGTATTTATGAAAAAGATCTGGGTGACTATTGAGTTCTAGTGTTAAGCCTCATAGCTCCAGCCCTAAATTAAAGAAGGAACATTTGGACACCAAACATCACTTAGTTGACCAGATGAGTAGGCCAACAGAGGGTGTGTCTTGCAGGGAGCGTGTTTTACAGTGGGTGTGCCTCACAATTAGCAATTTGCAGTGGGCGTGTCTTGGAGATACAAGTTTAGTTCTATTGCTCTGTGCACGTTTAGGCAATACTCCTTCAGCCTCAAAATGCAATACTCCTTCAGCCTCAAAATGAAACCTCACTGTATTTACATGCTATTAAGCCATCTAAAACCGCAGACGGTGTGATAACTGTAGTTTTATTTAATGCTTTTGTAAACCACTGGAATGGATGTGTGTGCTCTTTTTGTAATGTTGTTTGTGAAATCATTTATATGTGTTCAATAGAATCAAACAGTTTTGACAGTGAAGGTTTTGAAGGTGAGCCACAGAATATTTGAAAGCATTTAACGTCAACTTAAAGCCAACGTTAAATCAAAATAGCCCCTTTTTGCCTTGTTAGTTTATTTTACTGGACTTGAGTCATCGTACCATATCACTTAAAAGAACATATTCATGATAGCAGTCGTACATCACTTCCCTGTCTTCTGAACAGCCATGTCCCATTTTTGGGTGAAAACAAACCCGATCAGAGTGCCAGCACCAAACTGGAAATACTAGTGGCACTATGCCTAACACATGCTGTGTTGCATTTTGCACGTCTAACAACATCATAACTTCCCCAAAGAGTTAAGAACTGCAAACGAAGAGATCTGTGGCTTCAGTCCATCCGCAGAGCAGATGAAAGTGGCAAACTGCCAGTAAATACATGTACATCTGTGGCAAACACTTTATCACAGGAAACTTAATGACGGTAATGTCAACAGTTATAATTAGAGGTGGGTGATATGGCAAAAATCTAATATTGCAATACTAAAGAAAGTTTCCTGATACCATATGTATTCGGTTCCTCAGACATCTGATCAGCAGGACCCAGTAATAAAAAGTAGTGCTATATTTCAAAATATACCATCAAAAACTGCAAATACAGTGATTCAGTGTTATTATTCAGTGTCATGCAGTATGTAGTATTAGTAGCAGTATTAGTCCAGTCCTTATGGTTAAAAAAAACATTTGGTCAGTCTTGTACATTCATCATCAAAATAAGAAGTGCACAAATAGCTGCACCCAAAAGGAATCAACCGACAGGAATGAAACTTGGTGGGTAGACATTATGAGACATGTGAATGATTCACGCTTGTTCACACATGTGACGTAGGCAAGGGCGGGCCTTATCGCTGTACTTGACCAACCCAGCAGTCAAGATGGCGGACGTTCAGTGAGCAGTGATGCCCTCCATGAGTCAGCACCATTGGCAGACGGCTGCAGGACTGCATGCACGTTTGCATGTTGCATGACATATGCATGTTGCTTTAGGAAACATGGCGGCTTACTGGCGAATACTTCTGTATGTGTAGCTCAATAAAAATGACCCATATCAGACTAAATTTATCACCATTTATTGTTCCTGATGACCTTTATCTTCCCCCACAATAGCATTGCAGTCTGACACTTCCTTCTGGGTGCTACTATTCATTTGATGATGAGTGTATGTTATATTGCCCAGCCCTAGTTATAATGTTAAACATTATTGCAGTGAATGTTGATACTGAATTGAAATGGAAGGACATAGAAAACTGTGAAAAGCCAAAGAAATCCCTGTAACAAAAGGTTATTTAACAGGATTGAATTATTACTGTCTACGTTACAGCCAAACTTGTAGTGATTGTTAGTTTACTAAGCTCCTGTTAAGCATGTTAATGTTAGTTTACAGTAAATAGTTTAAAGTAACATCACATTGGACACATCTATTCCTGTAATCTGTTAGTGAAGTGTAAGGAATACCTCAAAAAAAAAAAAATCTTTGTTTGATTATATCTCTGTGGTGCGAAACGTAGCCAAAAACATTGGTTTTCATGTTCTCCTACCACCATCCCAACGTATCGTCAGACAAAACGTTCAACTAGCTCAGTGTTTTGTGATGTCATGAAAAACAATGCATTTGTCTGCTTATTCAGCCTACAGCTTTTTGAATTAGGCACAATACTAGGCAACCAATCAGAACAGACATAATTTACTTATATCATAGAGACATAAAAGACTGTGGGACAAAAATAGGTTTAATGTTTTGTAAAATGAATTATGACTGTTAAAACACAGATCACAGATGCATATGAATATAGGAGATGAGTTCTTAGCTCTTTATGTTTTTTAAATATGGTGAGAGGAGCCCAGGCCATTGAACAGTTGAAATAGAAGCTTTCAGGGAGGCTTTCTTGTCAAGAACTTACAGTGAACTGGCAGAACTCCCCAGGGTCTGTGGATTTGGTTCTTAAACCCTGTCTAAGCCTTTCATTAAAGTCATTTGTGTAGTGGATCAATGAGAAGCAACAGTCCCTTTTCAGAATCCGTCTCACATGAGTATAGCCAGTAGCCTACTTGGCGCTCAGAGAAAACTGAACTGGAATGCCCTTCCAGCACTGATTTTGCTGGTTTCAGCTGGTGTAGCTTGCGACTGAGGCTACTACCGCAAACAAATGAATAATCTGTGTAAGAACAGTGGCTGACAATAACTAGCTGTTTTTCTGAGTGCCCATTCCATTACATGTAGGAGGCCCCGCCAGTGGACAGTTCTCTTACTCTTGCTTCAAAACCTGTCTCTGACATATCTCTGTGTGTGTATATAACTTCATAATATTAGACCACCTCCAATGTTGTTAATTTCCCAGAACAATATTGATCTATGCTAATGTTTTTTAATCTCTGCCTTGTTTGAATCTCTCCATCCCATTCAAAGGAATTATCTCAGCTTAAGGAGATGTTCCATATGTGACATCCAAAGTGAACAAATGACTTAATAGGCTTTTTAGACTTAGAGTGTTATGTTCTGTGTAAATAAGTGTCAAAAGGTGCCATATAATGTATAGTTTATAAAGTGCATATATGGACACTTAGCAGTAAAAACATCTTATTTGAATTTTTATTTTGAGTTTTTGAGAACAATGAATGAATGAATGAATGAATGAATGAACGAACGAATGATTGAACGAACGAACGAATGAATCAATCAGTCAATCAGTTTTTATTTATATAGTGCCAGACAAATTAAATTGCAATTCAGACTTTATAAGTAACTGAAAAAAAGATGTTATAAGATGTTAAAATGGAGACTAATACAGAGGCTACAATTAAAATCAAGATAAATTAGATGATAAAGATAAAATAATAAGCTAAAAGATAAACAATAAAACATAATTGCAATGGAAATAGAAAAAGTAATGGAAAAAACATGAAAAAAATAAATTATGAATTCGTAGACAGAATACATTCATAATGGTAAACCATTAAACAGTTAATAAAATAGAATTAAACAAATAAAACTGATCAACCATTAAGAATCAAATGAAAAAATAATAACAATGGTAATAATTCAAATAAGTGTAAATAGTAAGGGCACAAATTACTCATGTACTTATACGTACGTATGTAACACACTACATAAATGTCAGACTGAAAAATATCAATATTTTCACATCCTCTCACATCCAGCAGAATACAATGGCTGAAGGCAGCATCACCAAATGTTTTTGTTCTGCTTTGTGAAATAGCGAAAAGAGAAGAACTGGAGGATCTGAACCTTCTTAGTTCATAAAAATCTAAATCATTTTGAGAGGTGGTCTGACGCAGAAGAATTTAAAATCAATATGAAATCCAACAAGTAACCAGGTAATAACTTTACAGAGTAATGAATAAAGTGTGCTGTCTTTTTGGTCCTAGTCAGCTTTCATGAAGAACTTACCTAATTTATGGTATTATTCTGTAGACATAAGAATGATCATTTAAAAAGCGTGCATCAGTCTGCATCAACAGCTTCCTGCTTCGGGTTAAGTCCTAGCGCATGTAGTTTGGGGCAAAGTAAACAGTGGTATTCAGCGGTGGCTACTGCAGCATTGCATAGCTGCTGATTCTCTCGCCATATCTCCACTGATGCTAGCTTCAACAGCTGTTTGAGTTAACATTTACATTACATTTACATTTATGGCATTTAGCAGACACTAGTACTAGTACAGCAAGTACTTGAGCTCAGACACTGCCCAAACAAGGGCCAGTGCTAATACCTAGAAAGAAGAATACAAAGTTATACATCCCATTACTTATACATTACCCATAGATCCCATTACTAACAGGTGTTTAAAAGCAAGCACATAGCCATGCAATCTCCATAGACAAGCACTTGCAGTGGAATGGGAAGAAGGGTGTAAAGCACACCATAGATGGACTCTAGAGCAGTGGTAATGTGTTCTCTGGAGTGATGAACCATGCTTCACTACCTAGCAGTCTGATGGACAAAACTGGGTTTGTTAGATACCAGGAGAATGGTACCTGCCCTGCTACCTACATAATCCACAGTGGGAACAATAAAGTTTGATGGAGAATGCTCTGGGGTTGCTTTCAGGGTTTAGGTCCCTTAGTTCCTGTGAAAGGTAATGTAAATGCTACAGCAAACAAACACATTATAGACAATTCTATGCTTCATACTTTTGGCAACAGTTTGGTG
Source organism: Semaprochilodus insignis (assembly GCA_034552555.1). Taxonomy (NCBI): domain Eukaryota; kingdom Metazoa; phylum Chordata; class Actinopteri; order Characiformes; family Prochilodontidae; genus Semaprochilodus; species Semaprochilodus insignis. The sequence continues at coordinate 17,889,548 of CM067474.1, read as the reverse complement.
ATAGCCATTGCCTGTTCCAGCATGACCATGCCTCTGTGCACAAAGTGAGGTCCATAAAGACATGGTTTGACGAGCTTGGTTTGGAGGACTTCCAGTGGCTTGACCTCAATCCCATTGAACACCTTGAAGATGAATTGGAACCTGATCTCACAATTGCTTTTTTGACTGAATGGTCACGAGTTACTCCAGACACGTTTGAAAAACTTGAGGAAAGCCATCCTTGACAAGGGGAAGCTGTTGTAGCCACTTTTTGGGCCAGGCCAATGTTCAACAAAGGTGTCCACATACTTTTGGCCACGTGTACTTGGTATATACTGTGTGCTTGATGTGATAACTGACACAGAATGGCAAGCAAAGAATACATACATACTTTTGCCAGGAGTTCATACAAGTTCACTGTTAGAACTGTTCAATCGCAAATGGCATCCAGTAGGTGGCACCCCTTATCCACAATCATCAAACAGTCAAGTTCCACTGGGCTATTTCAGAAAGGTAATTACACAATAAAGATGTGCCAGACTGAATAAGGAAGTAAGTGGTTTTAAAGACATACAACACAGTAAGTATTCTGAAGGTCAAATGAGGTAGCCAATGCATGTAAAGCCTAAGATTAAATGTTATTACATGTATCTGGCAAAAATGAGCTCATTGACTGCTGTAACTGCTGACTAAGTAAGCAGCTCTACCTCATTTTCTTAAACAAACCTGTTCGATTTGAGCTACCTTTTCCTGCTGGTAAGTTTTTTTAAAATAGTCCTTTGTTGGGGTTAACTGGATTTCAGACTCCACCGAAACACACCATGTTTATGGGGCTAAATGTAAATGTACAACTAGCTGGGGGAAATACTCCAGTATAATGCTATTCAGCTGGTGGTAGAGCTGGCCCACAGTTCCACAGGTTACTTAACCTGAAATAGCAATGGAGTTTATTTGGCTCCTCCTCAGTTACACAATATGGGGGTTCAGTCTTATGAAATCTATTTGTCATAAGATTATGATCAGTTATTCATTCGAGCCTTTAAATACCCCGTTTTAACTGATCTGGAACATCTGAAACAGTTGTAATGTTTGTGCCAGTTAAAATAACAGCACTGCTTTAAGACTGCCTCGTTGGGTTGACCCCATAGTTTCATATTACCGTAGCTGCTTATTCAGAATGTGCTGCTTGTAGTGGTCTTCAATTTCAGGATAAGTCCCCACGTCCTAATATATGTATTTAAAAAAGGCACAAAAGAAAGAGGTCGGTCTTATATCTATACTTGGGTGGGAACCTCTGACTCATCAGTGGTACAATGTCCTTTTGTGGAAACCGGACAGCAATTTGACACACTTGTGATGCCAGATTTAGATCAAATGATATAAGAAGCAAGGTTCACCATATTCAAACATGAACAACAAGATTTCAATATACACTCATCGTCAACAGAATAGTTACACCCAGAAGGAAGGGTCGGGTTGCAATGCTACCAGAAACAATAAATGCTGATAAATTGGGCCACCATGTTTGCTAACGCAACATGCCAGATGTCTTGGCATGGAGTTGTAGAGGTTCTCTACAATGGCATCCTACGATAATCCATCCCATGCAGCTTGAATATTCTCACAGAGTTCCTGCTGATTTTGAGGTAGGGGTAGAGGTGGAGTGACACCAGGCCTTCTGGACGTGGTGTGACGTTGCCCCCAGAAGCAGTCAACTGATAGGAATGAAATTTGGTGGTTAGGTTTGACATCATGAGACATGTGAATGATTGAATGATGCAAGGACCGGCCTTTTTGCTGTACCTGATGAACTATATAAGGTCATCCTGTTGAGCACGCTTTCTGTTTTGACTCGTGCTGTTATGTTGGTAACATCCAAGGAAGGAATGCCTCAGAGAAAAGTTTGAAAGCAATTCAAGCAGTTGGAAGAGTTTGAGAGGGGTCGCATCATAGGGCTCCGAGAAGCGGGGTGGTCTTATCGACGTATTGTGTCCCATACCGGTTAGGTGGATACTACCATAGCACACTGTTGGCGGCAGTGGATAGAAGAAGGCATGCACCAGCGACATGAAGGATCTGGGAGACCTACATGAACCACAGAGAGAGAGAACCGACTAATTGTCCGACATGCTCGGACTGACCCAACAGCCACGATTGCAGACATTCAGTGAGCAGTGATGTCCTCCATGAGTCATCAACTGTCACACATCCAGAAGGCCTGGTGTCACTCCACCTCCACCCCTACCGCAAAATCTGCAGGAACTGTGTGAGAATATTCAAGCTGCATGGGATGGATCATCACAGGATACCATTAGGAACCTCTACAACTCTATGTCAAAGCATGGCAGCACAATGCCATACTCAGAGATACTACTTCTGTATGTGTAGCTCAAAAAATATTGCCCATATCAGTCTAAATTTGTTCCTGGTAACCTTTATCTTCCTTCCCAGTAGTATTGCAATCCCACACTTCCTTCTGGGTGCAACTATTCTTTTGATGATGGTTATATATAGTATGCATGCTGACAAGACACAGCAGAAAAACTGCATTTTTTTCATTGAATTATATTTGCATTCCGAACCACTGGGAACCATTTAAGCTGCGTAACCATTCCGTGCTTCCTTTAGGAAATGCCCTTTTCTAGTTTACACTATTTCCTTCTGTTCTAAAATTATTTTGGCTGTCATGATCTGGCTCAGCCCACTGCTGCTACCATAATTCCACTGCCGTCTCATCAAATATTAATCCTAATCAAATATTTCAACTGACTATTAAGACTTGATATGGCAGACATGTCCCAAACCATTCAAATATGTTAAACAAGAAAAATACTTTATGTATTAGTAAAAACAGCAGAAAAAACTGCATTATTTTTCTTGATGCACCAAATGTTTGTGCCCTCTTTCTTTCATCCGCTGAGCATAAAATATCTCTTTAACTCTTAAGAGATCCTTCAGCCTTTCCAGCTTCATTTACTGCTGCATTTTCCGGTTAGCTTGTGTCACAGTGTGACAATGGTGGCCTACTTGTAGAGGAATTTTTCCAATTCGGTTTATGTGTCATATTTTAATAAGATAAGATAAGGTAAGACAGCCTTTTACTATCCCGCATGGGGAAAAGTGCATCATTACAGCAGAATATACAGTAAACGGATATAGAGCAATAGGTAGACTAAAGTGCCAGTTACACAGCATACAAAACACAAAATACGAAATATATGAAATTACAAAAAATAAATTAATCTCTCTTGTTGCAAAAATAAAATAAGAAACTATACAAATGTACATGTGTAATTGCACAGATACACATTGCACAGTTACTGAAAGACATTGCACAGATACTGTATAGATATTGCACAGTTATGTTCTACCAGTTACATAAATACTGATGATCTGGCAGTCACCTAAATACTGATGGTACAGGCAGTCAGGGCACATGAATTACAGTGACATTGGCAGTCAGTACAAGATGTATACAGGTGGTATATAGGTAGTATACAGGTGATGAGGTGCAGCAGAAAATATAGCTTTGGCTATGTACTATATGTTGTTTAACAATCTTAACAGTCAGGTTTCCCTTTAAATTAGCTGAGTGTTTGAATGTGCAACTTGTTGTATGTGGTACCAAGCTTGGAAAACATTCTTACTTCTTACTGGGAAAAATAACATATCAAGAGTGCTTCAGGCGTTAACTTTTTGCAGGACTGTGACACGGTTTAAACCGATCTCTACGGGTGGTTGATTAATGAATGCAGTGGTTCTGATTAATTATGAACACTGCCATAATTAACGTAAGAAAATGGCAGCCACACCTCACGCCAGAATGTTTTGGGCATGATGAAACTGAGGTTGAATTGCTCAGAAAGAACACCCAGCACTACACATGCTGTACAAAGGGCACAGCATAGCAACATGAAAACGTCATCCCAACCGTGAAGTATGATTGAAGGAGCTTTATGATTTGAGATTACTATCATCAAGGGAAAAACTAATGCTCAAGTTTATGAAGGTATTCCACAGGATCATATCAGGGAAGCTATCTGCTGGCTGGAGTTCAGTAGAAGTTGAGTGACACACCAGGAAAATGACGCTAAACATCTGAGTAAACCTATCACAGAATGGCTTCAAAAATAAATGGGAGTGGCCCAGTCCGAGTACAGACCTTAACTCAATATCAGTGTGCTGAAATGATCTCTAAAGAAACATGCACATCATACATCAGCAGAACATGGCCGAGCTGAAGCAGTACTGCAAGGTAGAATGAAGCAATATTCCTCAGGAAACTCTGATTTACAGCTACCAGATGTGGTTGATTGAGGTTAGTGCTGCCAGAGGAGGTTTAGACAGTTACTAAATGCCAGGGTTCACCAACTTTGTGTGTATGTAGCTTGAGTGCAATGTGTTCACCGATTCATGTGACTTTAGATGAAGAACAGATCACATATTATTATTATTCAATGCAGAAAACCTGGTAGATCCAAAGGATTGGCATACTTTTTCTTGCAACCATATGTGATATGTAGTTAATGACAACATATGTGACTTGTCTTGAACATGTACAACACTAATGCTAAGCTTATCTCTCATGAACTTGTCCACTATTGAGGAGACTATGTGGTTTCATCATCCCTCAAAAAAGTTCGGCAAAGTCATTACCCTGATTAATCAGCCAGAATCAGGGACTTTAGCAGGAACTTGTAAAGAGACTGTTTTAACTCAATACTGCAATGCTGTTTGCAAGTTGGTAAAACTGAAGACACTTAAATCAAATCAATCATATATATTTACATGAGACTGCAAGTTTGCAAACATCTAGACAAACTGGTACCGTATTTCATGGGGCAGAAACCTGAGGAGCAATATTTAACACAGTACAAAGAATACCTGCATGTTTGGAAGGGAGGAACATGTGGGCATGCCAAAAGCCCACAGATTAACATCAGTGCATCTGCTGGCGTGGTAGCCTATCTGATCTGTCAATATGCATGAACGGGCTATTGAAAAAAAGGATGGAGAGTTCCTGTAAGAAAGAAAGAAAGAAAGAAAGATCAAGTAATCTCAATGCAAAACACAACTGGTTTACCAACAAAGGCCGTAATAAAGCATCAAAAGTGGACAGCAACCAAAATGACCCCATGTCCACTATAAAGCTTTTTAGGTTTATGTGAGAACAGCCATCAGAAAACAGCAATAAAATGTTTTACTGGATCTTGGGGCTTGTTGTGAGTCATGCCTGTACTGTTCTGTGCTCATGTAGTATAATTATCATAGTGGCAACTCACTCATCATAGTAATGATTTTAGTTCATGGTTAAGCTGTGGTTGGAAACCAAAGGCAAAGTCTTCCATTCAGTTTTTTCCCCTTGCGGTGGCAAAGTGTCTGCATTTAATTGAGAACCACCAATAGGGCAGTCGTGGGCTGGAGGTTAGGGAACCACCAGCTCTGTGACCAGATGCTCACCAGTTTAATGCAACAGGACGCTACTGAAGTGCCCTTGAGCAAGGCACCTAACCCAAGTCACTTCATGGATGGGTTAAAAAGAGCAGACATATTCCTGTGTGCAAACACAATTGGCAGTGGTTCTAAACTCTAATTCTAAAACGATCATTCAACTTGACATTAGTTTAGCCCTTATGTAGCACTAACACCTCTTAGGGATGCTAGATTAGCATCATTATAGAAGTGGCTTTCTGATTAGTATTTGTCTGAGAACTGAAGGCCTGTCTACAATAGGCACAGGTTGCCCACTGATTTCTATAGAAGCAGAAGGAAAGATATAATTACCCAACATTACCTAACGTTAGTAAACTATGGTAACATCACCAAGTTTATTGTTCATACATGCGGCCTATTTTCGCACCAGTTCGCTTACACGCAGCTTTTTTCTTCATTTCCTTTAATGTGTGCTCACCTACGCAATGCTGAAGCAGCTGCGTCAGTAGCTTTCGCCAGAGCACAGTGGCTGTACTGTGTTCGGTGGACAAGAGTCTGTAAACATTACATCCAAGTTTTTATCAGACACTTCTATTCATGGATATTTAAAACAGCAGGTGAATGTAGTGAGGACTCATGCAAAAGTCCTTTTTTCAGTGTAACAATAAGGTTAGTGTTTGAGTCTGAACAGGGAAAAAGAGCTGCTCTCTTGTGTGTGGGCCAATGTGTTATCCATGTTAAACACTTCAAATAGGTAACTACTAGTAACTACCACAAAGCCCCAAAAGAAACATAGTGACTATTTTTAATAAGCCGTTGCCAATGATTAATACACTCATCATCATAAGAACAGTTGCACCAAGAAAGAATCAAATGACAGGAATGAAACTTGGTGGGTAGGTTTGACATTGTGACACATGCGAATGATTCAAGATTCATGCTCGGCCACGCATGTGAGCTAAGCAAGGACAAGCCTTTACCTACCTGTCTGACCCAACAGCCACGACTGTGGACCTTCAGTGAGCAGTGATGCCCTCCATGAGACATCCTGTTAGTGCCAGCACCTGGTTGCACGACCCAGGACTACATTTACATTTACGGCATTTAGCTGACGCTCTTATCCAGAGCGACTTACAAGGTTAATCATATTACAGGTAGGCCAATGTACTGTTAGGAGTCTTGCCCAAGGACTCTTATTGGTGTAGCACAGAATCAGAATCAGAATCAGAATCTCTTTATTTCACCAAGTATGTTACACATACAAGGAATCTGTCTTGGTGAGAGCAACACGTATGACAAGTAACCAAAAAACAAATAACAAAAACACAGAACACAGATTATTTACAGTATTAAACTAAAGGAAAATTACACTAAACAATAAATAAGGTAGAGGATAAATTAAAAAGTAAAAAGTACTAAAAGTAATAAAAAGCTGAAGAAGCTGAGAGATGTGAAACAAATTTAGTTGAAAAATATTATATATAGAAAGTTACAGATGACCTGAATGTCTACAGAAAGAGAACATCTGTACAGGTGTGCAAATAATCATAGTGCAAATAGGCAGAGTGCAAATAGCTGTTCAGTCCGGTTTGGTACAGTTCAATTGTATGTTTTAAGGTTTACAGTGGAAGGCGTCCACTGTGGTTGAGGAGCGCTACAGCTCTGGGGAAAAAGCTGTTAGCATGACGTGTTGTGCTGGTTTTGATGGACCGCAGTCTTCTACCAGAGGGGAGTGTCTGGAAGAGGAGGTGTCCAGGATGTGAGGGGTCAGATGTAATTTTGCCAGCACGCTTCCTCACCCTGCTGGTGTAGATCTGCTGGAGTGATGGCAGGTTACATCCAATGATCCTCTCTGCTGTCCTGATGATGCGCTGGAGTTTGGTTCTTTCTTGTGAGGTGGAGGAACCAAACCAGATAGTTATGGAGGCTGTGAGAATGGACTCGATGATCGCTGTGTAGAACTGGATCATCAGGGTCTGGGGCAGGTTGAATTTCTTGAGCTGTCTCAAGAAGAACATTCGTTGTTGAGCTTTCTTGATGATGGAGATGGTGGTGCCCAGGAACTTGAGTGACTCCACCATGGATACTGCAGTGTTGTTGATGTGGAGGGGGGGAAGGGGGGGTGGATTGCGTCGGAAGTCCACCACCATCTCGACAGTCTTTTCTGTGTTTAGCAACAGGTGGTTGTTGCTGCACCAGGACACCAGCTGCTCAATTTCCTTTCTGTAAGCAGACTCATCACCGTTGGCTATAAGGCCCACCAGAGTGGAGTCATCTGCAAATTTCAGGATCTTTACAGCTGGATCTTTGGAGACACAGCATAGTCACCCAGACCGGGATTCAAACCCCAGTCTCCCACATGTGGTAGTGGTGTTACCCACTGAGCTACACCAACCCAAGGACTACATGCACACTGTTATGATGACTGCCCTTAACATCATGTCAACATCTAGCAAAGACTGCAATGGTGTCGTGCCAGACTGTCATGGAGTGACTCAGAATGGCAGCGGGTCATCTTCAGTAACGAGTCGAGATGACCAACGAATCTATGTATTGAGGCACCCTGGTCAGCGCCAAGATGAACGATTCGTTGTCACACATCACATGTCCAGAAGGCCTGGTGTCACTCCACCTCCACCCCTACTGCAAAATCTGCAGGAACTGTGTGAGAATATTCAAGTTGCATGGGATGGATTATCACACGACACCATTAGGAACCTCTACAACTCCATGCCACGTCTGGCATGTTGCATTAGCAAAGATGGCGGTCCGAAGCCGTACCGAGACACTACTTCTGTATGTGTAGCTCAATAAATATTGTCCATATCAGCCTAGATTTATCACCATTTATTGTTTCTGGTAACCTTTACCTTCCTTCCGACTAGCATTGCAATCCAACACTTCCTTCTGGGTGCAATAATTGTTTTGATGATGTGTGTAAATTGAGATCATTAATTCAAAAACTGAGAAACTCATGGCATCAGTATACTGACCTATGACCTAAATATATTCATTTGCAGCCAAACTGAGCATATTACCCTAGGGGATCTATAAACCACATTAGACTCAAAAACACTTAAGTTTAAACACTGTTTCATTATTGTTTAATGCTCCACCACCACTCGTCCAGCAGAAGATGGCCATAAACCAAATGAATAAATCTGAACACCAAACTTAGTTGATCGACTACATCTGGACTGGAAATCTGGAAGTGGACAGTTTGTGTGACTTTTTTTTGGACAAGAAACTAGTTCTGCAGAATATGAGGTCATCAGCTGAAGCTGAACCCAGAACAGGACAATAACCTCAAACACTGAAGTACATCCACAACAAAATGGCTTAAAAAGGAGAAGAATAATCTTGCATTCATACACAGGTCGAAACCGCAGTGGAGGAACTTTGGGCAGGCGGTAAATGTCAAAGTTGCACAGTTCACAGTTCTGTGTGGAGGAGTACAGAAGGGAGTGCATTTCTTTTTACTGCCCCTTAAAAGAACTGCTTTTCTGCTGATGCTTGTCAAATAAATCATTGCACTCATGTACTTTGGGCAAGTCTGACGTCTGTATAAGTATATTTCTTAAACTTTGAAAACAGCTTTCAACATGACATACAGTTCCTCTTCAGGCAGGTTTTTTGTCTGGGTCATCCTTAGTCATTCTGGAAAACAACAAACAGACAAGGATCTACAGACAGTCCCATAACACACTCTAAACCCTACAGTTGAAATTCAATAACTGAACGTGCTAAGCATGTTCAACATTCCTCTTATAAGTTCCCAAACCTGACAACGTTTTGACTTAGAACAGGTGGGACTTCCCAGCAGTCATAGCTATCCTCCAATAAAGTTCATTATGGGTTGTAAATGTCAATTTTGGACGCATTTTACAGGCATATGTTATATTGACCATGATGATTATATTGTGTTCAGGTTTAGCAGTTAAGACTGTGGTCTTGGCATGCAGCCATTTGAACCTCCCTGTTCAAATGACCTATTCAGTTAATTTTGTGAAAATAAATGAACAGCTTAACACACGCTCCTCAGAAAACACACTTCAATATAATAGCAACTCTTTCGGCAAATTTTAGTGCACAAGTTCCATGTCTTTGTGGGTTTAGCACATTGGAAAAAAAATAAAACAAGAAATATAAAATGATAAACTTGCAGAGACAGAGTTGTTTATAGTGGTGGTAATAGAAACCAGATGTCTGAAAAGTTTAAGGCCTCTAAAAGCTAAATCACAGAAAAAGTTATTACATGAAATAGTAAAATGCATTTTAGGCCATTGTTTGTAGGGCAAATAAGTAACTTCTGGATGTGTGACGTGTGACAACAAACCTTTCGTCTTGGCACTGACCACGGTGTCTCCACTCACAGATTCACAGGTACAGCGATAAGGTCCGTATTTGCTTATGTCCGATGCACGGCTGAGCGTGAAACTTCATTTGCATGTCTCACAATGTCAAACCAACCCACCAAGTTTCATTCCTGACGGTTGATTCCTTCTGGGTGCAACTATTTGTGCAACTATTCTTTTAACAATAAGACAATGTGTGTATACTTATGTATATATATATTTTACTCTGTACATTTGTTGCTTTTACAGTTCATATGACCTACATTGCATCCTCTCCACTCTCTCTGTACATATGTATATTATACTTTGTTTATCTGTTATTTGTTTATCTGTTATTTTGTTTATCTGTTGTCTGTTTTTCTACCACTCCACTGTCCATAATCGTACATATTATAACCTTGCATTGTCTGCTGCATTATTACTCACTTTACATGTAAACAATACTATATTTTGCACTTCTGGTCAGATGCTAACTGCATTTCATTGGCTCTGTACCTGTACTCTGCACAATGACTATAAATATATTTTTCATGAAAATTATGAACTAATTTAGAACTTGATGGCAGCAACACATCTGAAAAAAGTTGGGACAGGAGAAAAAAACAGTGAAAAGTCACATGACTGTGTATAAAAAGAGCATTTTAGAGAAGCAGAGTCTCTCAGAAGCAAAGACTGGGCACAGGACCAATAACCTGCAAAAAACTATGTTTAAAAATTCTGGAATAATTTCAGAAAAATGTTCCTTAAATAGTAAAAACTTTGTGGATACTCCACCATCTACAGTACATAATATCCTCAAAAGATTCAGAGAATCTGGAGAAATGCTGACGCTCAATATTGGATGCTTGTGATCGTTGGACGCTCAGGCAGCACTACTTTAAAAGATGGCATGATTCTGTACTGGAAATCATTGCATGCGCTCAGGAACACTTCCAGAAATCAGTCTGTGAACACAGTTTGCCCTGCAATCCACAAATGCAAGTTAAAGCTGTATCATGCGTCAGCACAATCCGAAAACGTTCTCTGGGCCAAAACTCATTTAAAATGGACTGAGGCAAAATGGTTGTGGTCAGATGAACCAAAATTTGAAATTCTGTTTGGAAACCGTGGGCACCGTGCCCTGCGGACTCAAGAAGAGAGGGACCATCCAGCTTGTTATCAACGGACAGTTCAAAAGCTTGGATCTCTTATGGTATGGGGTTGGGTTAGTGGATATGGCATGGGCAGCTTTCACATCTGGACAGGCACTATCAATACTGAACGGTACATAGAGATTTTAGAACAACATATGCTCCCATCCAGACCACGTCTCTTTCAGAGAAGGCCTTGCATATTTCAGCAAGACAATGCTAAATCAAACTGCATCCATCACAGCAGCATGGTTTCGCAGAAGAAGAGTCCGGGTGCTGAACTGTCCTGCTTGCAGTCCAGACCTTTCACCAACAGAAAACATTTGACACATCATGAAACAAAGAAGACCCAGGACTATTGATCATCAAGAATGGGACAACAACTGTCAACTGAATTTAACCTAAATAACATGCATCCATTTTTATGATTATAAGAAGTGATAGTGATGGTGGCTGGTGTGGCTCAGTGGACCAGACCACTACCCACCAGGGAGCTACCAGCCCATCTGGGAGATGGGGGTTTGATTCCCGGTCTGGGTTACTATGCTGTGCTACACCAATAAGAGTCCTTGGGCGAGACCCCTAACACTACATTGGCCTACCTGTAATATGAATACCCTTTAAAGTCGCTCTGGATAAGAGCGTCAGCTGAATGCCATGAATGTAAATGATAGTGATAATAGCATCCTGATCTGCCCTTAGGGGGATGTTTGATCCTTAATTACAAGTATAACTTCTATTAAACTATCTGGCTAAACCTGATTTGTGGGGTTCCACCTTATAAGGAAAACTGGGTTGTTACAGAGGGCTAACACTGTGTAACCACAAAGCCCCCACCACGCCCAAACTGGTATGCCCACAAAATTCTGACTTTACACATAAACAGCATACAAATGACAACGGATGATGCCAAAGATTTAATTGATGAGTAGACAATACAGTATATAACGTATGGTATGGTTTTACCACAAAACAAAATGGCAACTGCAAATCCACCTTTCCTTGCCTGGATTGCAATCGTTTCTGAAAATTGCAGCAATTCATGCAAAGCTGAAGGCTCCTTCCTGATAGCAGCATCTTGTTCACCTTTTCCCATTCCACCTTAAATGGTGCAGCAATTGCATTCTGGTGCATCAGACATTTTTGGAAGGTGGAATGGGAAAATCTGAACAAGAAGCTGGCAAATAGGAAGCATCAGACCAGTGTGTTTTCTTTATCTTCTGGCAGTCTGCAGCTCTGAGTTCTTGATGAATTTATTTATTTATATAGCCAGTCTCGCAAATGTTCTTTCCAATTACAAATGTATTATTATTTATGGCATATTTTCACACTATTTTCACTAAACGCTACTGCTGCCACTAGATTAGTAAACACTGTGAATTCTGCCAACTGTGACTCTATGTGCATGCCCTATATGCCTAGTGGCTGTCGGAACATTATTGTTGTTTTCATTTAATTACGTAATTGAAAAAATGCCAGCTGCTCTTTATGTAGTGTCCCAATTTTACAATGAATGGACCAACAGAAATAAAAATGAGTTTATCTATTAATTGTCACTGAAAGTTCAAATTGTACTGTAAAGTTACCTTTTTGCAGACCTCTTTGTGGTATTTTGTGCTACATAAATGGACACACACTTATGTATGTATTGTTACATCTGTATGACTTAAAAAAGACCAAGTATAAAGAAGATCACTAAAAAGACCACAGCCAGAACGGACACCCCTGCAACAAGATGAATAATTAAACGTACAGCTGCGTTCTGTGCAATGTGCCCCCTCTGCTGGCCAGATGGCTCATCTCAATTTGCATATGAGTGTCAGTTCACCTGTTACAATGACTTGTTTTAAGCACCAAACCATTTGAGTGTTGGATCAATGTATAGACAATCACAGTAACCGCTTCACATGGCTTGGTGCTCAGATGATACTCATATTACAATATTACAATATTACAATATTATAACACTATAAAATTAATAAACTGAACCCAATGAAAAAAGCAATACAATGAAATGTATATAAGTGGAAATAATATTAGAAGCAAAATTAGCATAATATAATAAGTATCCTATATCAAGATCAGTGAGAGAGAGAGAGAGAGAGAGAGAGAGAGAGGGAGAGAGGGTGGAGAGTGTATGAATAGAGGGAAACATACAGAGGGGGTGGTTTCTTCCCTCCCTCTGTCAACAGTTTATATTTAGAGCTCATCACCTTCACTTTAAGGGCCACGGAGCGTCAGGAGGAAACCTCAGCCTGTAATAGAAATTCAGACTGCTATAGAAATACAGGACAGTAATAGTAATAGAAATACAGACTGCCCTGAATTACAGGTAGTAACAGGCAATAGACACTGTTAACCAGTCTGTAGAACCAGGTTTGGGCTGTCAAAACCTTTTTGTCTCTAACAAAGAACAGCTCTCAGACAGATTGAGTTCCATTCACTGAGGATGAAGAGCATGGTGCTGTTGCTGCTGGCTTTCTACATCTCCAGAGCACCAGGAGAGCGGATAGAGACGATTGATCAGTGTGGAGGACGCTGTTCTCAGGTATTTGACTGGAAGAGCTATCACAACTTCTGCATTACTTCACCTCCACAAGGTCATTGACTTCTGTTGATTCTTTTAGAGAAATGAGGCAGAAAGTGTTTAGCTGTTTTAACCTCATGTCTTCAGCTCTTACGCATGGGCTCTTCACCGTGTCTCCTGGTTAATTATCACCTTATGTGGGTGTGGGTGTTTGTTTTCATGCAGAGTCAGGAAAAAGCTGTAAAGCCAGAAAAAAACAGGTCAGGACCAGCAAAATGTTATTTTTTTTATATAAGCATATGTTTAAACAAAAATAATATATGTATACATATGGGATATATTATTTCATAGAACAAATGAGACACATACATACACTGTATATAATACTTATGGGGCATTATGTATGTAATGTACATATATGTATAATTACATATGTAGTTACATACTACTACATACAGGTAATTACATATATACGTTTTATATATGGCATACTATTACATATGGGCGCTTACGTATATAGCACATATATGGGGCATTATATTCATATAAAACCCTTAGTTTTTGAAGATTTTTATTTACTCACATCTTCTGCTGTCCTTTACATTGTATGAGAACATCATGATGAATGGACCAATAGAAATGCTCCAAAAATGCATTGAATAAAATCTCTATACATTAACTTTCAAAGGTTTAAGAAGGTTTTTACATTCTCCTGTAAAGTTACTGTTTTGGAGATGGAGGAGTTTTATTTTAAATGGTGACAATATATAATACATTTAGTAAATATGATTATTACATGTAAGATACCACCAAGATAACACTATATGTTATTACACATAGGTACTTACCTATGTTTAACATACATTATGGGGGGCTTTATTATTACATTTGGACGTTTACATATAGGAACACATATGGGACACTACTACATATAGGTTCTTACATATGCGTATGCAATATGGAACTTTATAACTAATTATTATGACATATAGATAGGACACATGTATAACCCTCATGTCTTAATGCTATATAAAAACAAGTGTGTGTGTGTGTGTGTGTGTGTGTGTGTGTGTGTGTGTGTGTGTAGGGGTGTGTGTGTGTCTGTGTGTGTGTGCACACACCCTGAATGTATTACAGCAAAGTTGTTACAAATTATGTAACTACTGCTCTAATTACCTTTGTGTACACAATTCAAGTTTGAGCACTGATTTGATCATTAACTAATGATCAAACACTTGTGGCTGTAATGGAAAATGACACACATATCATTCAAACACGTGCACTCTCCTTTATTCCCTTCTTCATTCTTACACTCTGTTCACTAGGTCATTTGACTTTGGCATGCACTTAAAGCAGCCTGTTTAAAAATCAATAGGCAGTCTGAGTATTAGCTTTACAGAGAACTGCAATAGTAACAGCTTATCACGTCCATCAATATACAAAGGGCACCACCTTTTACGTGTTGATGCTAGACATCAGTTCACCCTGAAAACAGAACTTATAAGCATCCACTGTGGTTTAAAAATATCTTGAAGGGATAGAGACACTAAAAGATAAAAAAAGGAAAAAAAAGAAAGTGTGACTTTGCATATATTTCCTGTTCCTGTTTCATTCCTGGTTTCTCAGCAGCTCAGAGTCACGCGTCCTTTGTCCTTTTCACATTATGAGTTTTTATGATTGGATGCGGTTTCAAGCAGCAGGTGAAATGCGTGGAGACAGCTAAGCCTATTAATAAAGGAAGCATCTAACCACGGTTTCTAAACAGATCCCCCGTCACTTTATGCAAACAAAGGTCCAGTGAGGACTTCATTGATAAGATGCGAACGCAGCCAACATTTTACTTGATGTGTGAATGGAACCAGGATGTTACCCTGTGCAAAGCATACTGGGCAAACCCCTGTTTGTCTCAGCTTCCTCGTGCCAGGCCATTAACCATGTGGGTCCATTATTGAGGCAATCCATTACTGCTACAAAGCACTTCATGTGTCATCTGACATTTGTGTACTGTGTGTATGGTAACAGGACTAACCTGGATTTTTTCCTATCTCTCTGTACAGGGATTTCCTTGCACTGCCAGCTACCATTGTAAGTAACGTGTTTTTACAGTGACACTTTGTTTTGCATGGATGAAATATACACTCAACAGACTCTCAGTAACAAACCAACAACATAGCAATGTTGTAGCAGCAGTAAAGCATCTGAACATTCAGTAAATTATCAAGAAACGTTTAACTAACTGCATAAATAAGGTGTATCTGAATAATTCAGTTGTTTTTCACTCTGTTCGGAGGGTCCAAGTTCATACCTATAGCTGACACCATTCTGTAAGTGGAGTTTAACTGGATTAGGATTGGATAAGGTTAGAATTTGGTTTGGGGTTGAGGTTAAGGTTAGGGCAAGGATTTGGTTTTGGGTTGAGGTTAAGGTATGCGTTAGGATTAAAGCCAGGGAGAGGGTTAGGATTTGGTTTGGGGTTGAGGTTAAGGTTAAGGTGAGGATTAGAGCCTGGGTGAGTGTTAGGGTTAGGTTTTGGGCTGAGATTAAGGTTAGGGTCAGCATTAGGTTTTGGGTTGCGGTTAAGATTAGGATTAGGATTAGAGAAGAGGTTAAGGTCAGGGCTATGTTTCAGGGTGAGGTTAAAGTTAGGGTTAGGACTACAGCCAGGTAAAGGGTTAGGACTAGGTTTTGGGATGAGCTAAAGGTTAGGGTCGGGATTGGGGCGAGAGGGAAGGTTAGAATTTGGGCCAGAGTCATGTTAAGGTTTTGGGTTGAGGTTAAGGTTACGTTTAGGGCTAGGGTTAGTGTTTTGGTTTGAGGTTGGGTAAGGTTAAGCTTTGCTTGTTGAAATTAACATATTCAGTCCACTTCATATAAAATATCATACATCTACATAATGTAAGTAATGTAATCTTTGTGATATTTGCTTCAGTGTATTCAGATGCTTCACTACTGCTACTTCACTGATACATTGTTGATGTGTCACTGATACTCTGTTTATAATTGAGCTAAACTTGAATTTATCTATAACTGACAAAATGTTCACCTCAAAATAGCTGTTTTCTAATGGGAGGACTACATTATTCCTATGACGTCATGCTAGCTCAGAAAACTATGGGTATTTTCATTGGGCGAACATAACCTGACCTATAACATATATAACGGTAAGTGGTAAACCAAAAGCCAGTTGTAAGTGGTGTTTGTAAAAAGCCTGTAAAGCCTTTAGAATTGTTTATATTTGTGCATAAATTTGACGTAAAACTTCATCAGATTTTCAAACTAGTCCTAAAAGTAGATAAGAAGAAAATGAATTTATTACATATCTGTGAGTGGCAAGTGAACCTTTCGGATTAGCAGACAATTTGGAGGTGAAATTAGAGTCAGGTGTTTTCAATCAATGGGATGACAATAGGGGGTGAGTGGGCACCCTGTTATATTTAAAGAACAGGGATCTATCAAAGTCTGACCTTCACAACAGCGTTTGTGGGTGTGTATCATGCCATGAACAAAGGAGATTTCTGAGGACTTCAGAAGAAGAGCTGTTCATCCACAACAGGCTGGAAAAGGTTACAAAAACCATCTCTAAAGAGTTTACACTGCACCAGTTCACAGTCAGACAATAAAGGAATTTAAGACCACGTTTACCCTCCCCAGGAGGTGTTGACCAACAAAGATCACGCCAAGAGCAAGGCATGTAATAGTCCGCAAGGTCACAAAGGAACCCAAGGCAACTTCTAAGCAACTAAAAGCCTTTCTCAAACTGACTAATGTTAATGTTCATGAGTCCACCATCAGGAGAACACTGAACAACGATGGTGTGCATGGCAGGGTTGCAAGGAGAAAGCTGCCGCTCTCCAAAAGGAACATTGCTGCCCTTCTGCAGTTTGCTAAAGCTCACATGGACAAGCCACAAGGCTATTGGAACAGTGTTTTGTGGACTGATGAGACCAAAACAGATCTTTTTTGGTCTAAATGAGAATTGTGACGTTTGAAGAACGAAAAACACTGCATTCCAGTATAAAGACCTTACCCCATCTGTAAAACATGGTGATGGTAGTATCATGGTTTGGGCCTATTATGCTGCATCTGGTCCAGGATGGCTTGCCATCATTGATGGAACAATGGATTCTGAATTATTCCATACTAAATTCTAAATGAAAATGTCAGGATATCTGTCAGGATATCTGTGAGTTGAATCTCAAGAGAACCTGGGTCATACAGCAAGACAATGACGTTGTCGTCCTTCCAAAGAGTGGTTACAGAATAATAAATTTAATGTTTTGGAATTGCCCAGTCAAAGTTCTGACCTTAATCCAATTCCAAATGTTGTGTGAGAACCTGAAGAAAGCAGTTCATGTGAGAAACCCACCAACATAAAAGAGTTGAAGCTGTTTTGTATGGAGGAACGGGGTAAAAGTCGTCCAAGCTGATGTGCAGAACAATCAATAGTTACTGAAAACGTTTTCACACAGCATTGCCACTCAAAAACAAAATATCAGATAATTGTCCTCAAAAATAAATGACCAAGTCAAATATTTTTGTCTAATTTGTTTAATTCTCTTCTAATTATCTACATTTATTGTGAAAATCTGGTAAAGTTTTATGTCACATTTAGGCAGAAATATAGAACATTCTATACGGTTCACAAACTTTCAAACACTGCTGTATATCATTGTTTGCCATTGTTGCACTAAATTTCCCACAATCTCCCGGATCTGTTGTATTCACTTTACCCTTTCCTCTAAATATAATTAATCAGCCAAGACAGGTTTGGTGTCTGAAGTTACCAAACCTCTAGGCTAATGGGGCTCATGAGTAATGGAAATATAACCAATTAGGATTGTGAAAACTGCATGCCTAAATCATCACACACTTGCATCGAATGACGTAAGGTAAAGTAATCCCATTTAGATCTGCGTGAGTGGTTTCTCACACTGTGTGACGTACTGTTATCTTTGAAAATAGACAAAGGAATGGATAAAATTCATGCTTTAAGGTAAATTGAAACATTTCTAAGTAACACAGTTCACTATATTAGCCTCAAGCGTAAACTAAAACCAAACATGTCTACACTGATTGACTCCTTGCCTACTGATGATAAGTGCTACCTGGTCAGAGGAGACTTCACCTGATGGGCTCTGTGCTTTGCAGTGTCATTTGAGAGATGCAAGAATATGTCAGGTGGTGTGAACACAGATGTCTTCAGCAACACCAGCATCTCCACCGTGATGACGTGTGAAAAAAGACAGAGGTGCTCCCTTCATCTCAGGGTCAGCACTGCTCTTCGGATAAGCAGTAAGTAGGTTCACTAATGTGCACCGAATTGTCAGGTTATTAAGTGACACTCATTGTCTATTTCACTGGAAACATCTGCCATAGAGGAGCACTTTGTAGGTTACTGACTGTAGTCCATCTGTTGCTACACAGTTAATCATCCCCCACTAGATCCAACCGTCAGTGGAAAAGGACAGTCACAAGATCACCACTGATCGGATATAGTTAGGGTGGTGTGCGCAGGTGTGATTGTATCAGCTTTGCTGGGGTGTTTTCTGCTTATATCAAAGCTAGCTAAGACCTGAGTGATTGCATTGGGTTGTACTGGATGGTTGTTACGTTATTCCAGGTGGTCGTGAATGTGTTGTAGTTGATTTCTATGTTATTCTGGGTGTTTAAGAGGTGGCTGCTATGGAATCTTAGTTGGTTGCTAGGGTATTGCTAGGTGATTGTTAGGTAGTTGCTAGGTCATTGCTGCTTGTTGGTTGTGGCTATGATTATTGCTATTGTTTCGATGGTATCCCGGATTGTTGCTTGTATCTGTGATTTATCAGTTTTTATCAGGTATTATCATTTTAAAATTTATTTAAAAATTTTCACTTTGTTGGTAGGAGGTCATGTACCCCACTGTGTTATCCCACTGCAGCACTCATCACAACCCTGGTGTAGTATAGTATATAGTGATCCGCACTAGAACACATTACTAACTTCAGCAGTCATCTAAGTGGGGTCTTCCTTGTTTTGTAGTGCAAGGAAAATTCTTTGGAACCCTTTCTTGCTGTCGTTTCCCAAACCCACTCCACAACATGTGTTCCTTGTCTGGTGCTACTGCACTATTGTTCATGTGAGTCAGTCAGTAATGGATTATCTGGAAGTGTGTTTGGGTGAGTGACTGTAGGGGAATTTCTTTCTTCCAGAGCACATCCGTGGCATCCACGTCTGCATGATTACCGCAGGGATGATGGAACGCTGCAGAACTGTGAGCATATTACGTTCAGCAAGAGAAAAACTGGTAAACCAGCAGGTATCGTTATTACTGTATTTCCTAACGCTGTTAACCCGTAGAAGTATATTCCATGTTTAGTCTATACTGGCATCTTCTAGTCTGCTCTTCCGAATTCCATTTTTGCTTGTTTCAATGGTAAGCAATGACAAAACCATGGGAAATTAGTTGTTTGTCTTTCTTTACTGCACAACAATAACTTTTAAAGAAATTTAAGATAGCTTCAAATGTCCAGACTCTCAACAGAATTAATCTGCTTGTTTTAATGGGCTATGAGAGAAACAGTTTTGTATTAGCATGCTTTTGTTATTGCAGGGAATAACTATGACTTTAAAGGCTTAATCCGCTTTACCGATGCTACTCATAGCACATTTTCCAAGCTTTACTTTAACCAAAAAAGGAAAGCAGACGGTTTTGAGTGCTCTTACCTGCGAGTCAGTTCACCCAGTTCAATTTGTGCCTTGAGGAATAAAGACACATTTAGCCCTCCCTCTGTTTCATAGAAACATTCAAGAATCCTGTTTCTATCTCTTATCTCTTTCTTCTGTCTTTCTTGTTATTCTGAATAAGTATGAATGTTTTTGTGTCTTTCCGTCAAAGGTGAACTTTCTGGATGACTGCCTGGAAGTGCACTCAGGACAGGATGTGCATGTAACTATAAAAACCTGGCCGCATATCTGTGATGTGGCTATTTCCAGATCGTACCGTGTCCCAGGTATGAGGGACATTTCCATAGCCTTATTAGTGAACTTTAGGACTGTTCTATTGTTCAGTAAAAAGACTCAGTGAAATGACTCAGTGAAAACTTCTCAAACCAGTTGATGGTCTGAGATCCTGCTGAAACATATAAACTCATCACCTTTTTTCTTTTGTCAGACTGCAGCAACAAGGACATACAGAGAAGTGTGCCTGAATGCATCAGTAAGTTTGAAGTACTGCCAGTTTTGCACTACAGAAATTGAACCAAATGGGGCTTTTTGGAGCAAAGCTCCAGCAGAAGGAGTATTAGTTCCCTAAAGAACCTTTTAAAGAGATATGGGTGACTGAGGAACCTCTTTAAAACGAAACCTCCATAAAATGAAATCATCTCCATACCAATGAAAGATTATAGAACTGTACATCCAAACCAAAAGCCATGTAGGAACTTGTTGCTGTTAGGAAGTGTAGCTACACTGTAATGTTGTGTTCACTGTGAGAAATGTGTCATATAGAAAGCTTTTATCTTCTTATGCTATCAGCGGGGAAAATCCAGTATAATGTGGATTTCGAGAAGAAGGAGTTGACTGCGAGTGTTTCCGACATGCTGGAGGATAAAGACTACCAGCTGAGGCTCTGCCACAAGGGCTACATCTGCACAGGCACTGGCTCTCAAGCACTGGTGAGTCATTTAATAGACTGGTATGTAGACACCAAGCAAATGACAGGGAATGAAACTCTATAACCAGGTGTTTAAATTCTTTCTATCGCTCTCTCTCTCTCTCTATCTATCTACCTATTGATCAGGATATCAATCTACTTCACCGCCTTCCAGTTAGATGGATGGCTAGCTACCTCGATAGGTAGACAGAAAAGATATGTATAAATATATAAAGAAAATGTATAAAAATGTGCTGAACTTACCAGACTTACAAGTGACGACAGTCAGATGTGTTTTAATACAGATTAAGTTTCATACGATTGTAGATGCCCAGTAATTGGTTACAATGCATGCACCCATTTAAGCAATCAGTTGGTGCTGGCATTATGCTACATTTTCATGAGCTAAGTCAGCAAGGGAGGCAAGGGAGGGCTAATAAGGAATACAAAGACGAAGTGAGTCTCATATTGACCTAAATTCCACACAACAATTCCAAATCTAAAGCACGCATTTGATTATGGGATTGTGGGCAGTTTCATGTGAATGCTCTGCAAAACCCCAGCAATCAACTCATTGATGTTTTACGATCTTTGTCGGGAACCTGAAGTAGGACAGAAACTTCCAGTCATGTGACTTCCAATCAGGCAGGTCTGTCAATTCTGTTTCCTTTTACAGCTGAAAAAGGAGAATCTTTCGAAGAAAGTCACCCTGAAGTATTCCAGACCAGTGCCCTGCTTGTGCATTGAGGTGAGGAAAGATTATCCAGGAACTAAAATCTGAATCTCATGCATTCACCCCACTTATTGCATTAATGGAAACAACAATTAGTCACACCATGGTGATTCTGTGGCATTAGTAGCACTGTCGTGTTTGGTCATAGGGCTGGTCGATCATGACTGATGCACCTCGAGTTCAAGTCTGCCCTTTCAAAAACCGTAAGTATACATACTTGCAGAAGGAACTTCTGCTTTGGTTATTGAGGAACTGGGCACCGATCGAAACCTCTTAATGTTCCTCAGGTGTTGAGGAGCTGTGGTCTGGGATCACCTTCGACCCTGTAGAGGAGACTCTTTCATGGGAAGCGGCGTGCCGTGTTAATGCTGTCATTACCCTCTGTGAGCTGCAGGGTGAAGAGGCGTGCCGAGACCTTGCCAATTCTTCTCGGACGTACAGCAACGGAAAAGTAAGCTCTTGTTTGAGAAAAATGAACACATAAACACATTTAAGGGAAAGTATGAAATTATAAGGAAGGAAAAGAACACCACCTACAGTTGTTGATTTGCACCTAACCACACAACCCTCCGCAGGTGACATACTCGGCAGTGGATCCTCATCCCCGGCTTTGCATGAAGGTCAGTATTATCACTTCATCTTTAATGCCTTTGATCGTTTCCTTACCACTACGTGCTATATTAATGTCATTGTGAATCGAACTGCTTTAGCCACAAGTGCTACTTTGGTGAAATGAAAATAACCCTCCCACTCGTTATTTAGATAACATGTGCTTTGATTTTTTTTTCCAGTTTGTCACAGAGGGTGGAGCATGGGTTAAGTGCCCATTTTCAGAGGGGAATTTCCCAGGTAACTCTGACATTAATGTTCTCAACTTGTACACAGTGTCTGTGTGGTCCTAACCTTACGGGCTCCCTTCTGAAAGCAGAAACGTATTTATTTATAATAGTTGCCAGTGCCTATATATATCATCCATTTGAAAGTTCGTAATGTTTATGCCACTTGCCAACCCTCATTTCTTCTTCCTGAAAGGGTTTAGATTTCCATCACCCTCAGCAGCATCATCCCAGGTTTTCCCCATGCCTTTTTCCCCTCTTCGTTATCACAAACCTGCTGCATGACGCTAGTCAGTCAACGGTGATTTGATCAACACTGTTGATCAAAACCTGTTACATGTTAGATATGAAAGGTGTATCCTATATTTTGTCTGTGGTATCTTTTCCTCTGATCTCCTGGGATCTGTGGCTTTGATTTCCTAGAAGTGATCACTGTGGCCATGTAAACACTGCAGTCATGCCCCCAGCAACAATGCCACCGATGAGCCTTTGAAGCTTACTGAAACTGTCCAAACGCATACAGACACTTTCTTTAGAAATCAAAGGTATTAATAGGAACATTGATCCCCACAAATGCCAGTACACCTACTCCAACAGCCTAGATGGCGTGATTGCTCTATAAGAACAGTTACAGACATTTTAGTCACATAGTGCGGGTTTTAGACACAGTTTTGGGGTAAAAGATTCATGTTTGGACAAACTGTAATTTCCAGCCCTTGAACAAGCCCTGTCTTGCGATATTTAATGTTTTCCCTGCTCTAACATGCCTGATTAGTTATCACATGGGTTGAATCATATTCAGAGAAGCAGGAAAAACTTTAATCATGCAGTGATGTAGACAGGAACCATTGTCTTGTGCCTAAACAGTATAAGGCCATTATTACTCCACAATTAGCTATATTTTTTAAAAGCTAAAAAAATCCTTAAAGGAATGGTGGGAACGGGGAAAAATCAAATTCACATGTTTTCCCACTTTCTCCAGATCAGCCAATATGTGCTTGGTGTCAAAAATTTTGCACCCTGGAGCTACGAGGGTAACATTCCCCACCGAAACGTTCCAAACACTTGTCAATAGTCAGCCAAATCTCAGGCCTGTCATGATCATGAGCTCTAGTCAGAAGTTAGTAGTTTTGTTGATTTCATCATACCCATGAAGTGTATAATACATGTATTTTTTCTAGTTCACATTTTTTGCTGGAATGTAAATGTAAGATTGCGAAAACCAGCAATGATGTAAAATGACTGCAGTCAGTTTAAATAATGGCTGAGGCAGCTGTGTATTAATTGTGACGGGCCTTACATAAATACCTGTCCCAGCCCGTGCAAACAGCAGCCAGGTCTTCATTAAGATTGCATAGATTTGTCGACCTGTTTAGATAACAGGTGTGTTGTCTCAAAACTGAGTGCCTGTCGCATGTATGCACATCACACGAGCATATTGCCACTGTCCAAAGAAAAACATGTATCTCCATTTTTTATCAATTTTGACTTTTATCCATCATTCGAACACAGCAGCTGTTGTTTACATTGTGTGAAACTTTTATGATGAACAGACCAATAGAAACGTCCCAAAATGGCTTGGAAAAAAGTCTGGTTCCATGGAATTACATTTAAATTAAATTAGGTTTTTGTCCTCTACTGGGAAATTGCCAATTTGGAGATACTTGGTTTTCTTTGGACAGTGACGATATGAACCCTACAAATTACACTCGTGATTTAGTTTTGAAAGCAGCGGTTGGTCTTGAAATTGAACTGAAAGTATATGTTTTAAAATGGAAACAACAGACGTATGGGGATGTATTCATGGAAAAGATTTGGGTGGCTATTGACTTGTAGTGTCATCACTAAACTAAAGAAACAAAATTTGGACAAAAAAACATGTCTTGGCTGATAGACTGCATCTGGGGTGAGGGGTAAAATTAAATAAACTAGTTTTTTGTTCAATCATCATTTTAAGTTGTCTGATCCCTGTTCTCTCTGTGTGTATGTACATTCATAGCTGTTTTTCCCTAAATTGCTCTCTATTCTCTCTATTCTTTAGCTTGGGATCTAGAAGTGAACACACAAGAGGGTCACTCGCAGCTGCTTGTGACATCGCGGGTCAAAACCAGCCTTTCTCTGAGCAAATGCATCAAAACTGTGGCTGATGAGTGTGAGGTCACTGACACCACCATAGTTGAAGTGGTAAGTGTAGGTCAATGAGAGATAGAGGCCTGTAATTCCTTAAAGGCATATCCTATGATTTTCAAATCACTGCTGATTTGCTATGTTCTACATGTCAGAGTCACCGAATTATGCCAAGTGGATTAGACAGTTACAGTTTTATGCTGGAGAGCACTAGACAAGCTTAAGGGACTTACAGACCAGAGGGAGAAACTCTCTCCCATAGAAACCACTTTTCCCAGCTGCCTGAAACACCTCACTGGAATCCTAGCCCATGTCTCTGTTACAAGGTGATGTCATCTCGTAACACAATCCTTATTGCCCTAAAAAGGTAAAACTTAAAGGTCCTGCTCCAGTGTAGCTTGCTAAGGTGGATGAGGTCTACCAGCTTGTTCTACCTGACATTCAGGATGGGACTCTGGCTCACACTGATACAGCAGAATGGTGGTTGACCAACCAGAACAGAGTGTGTGAGCTGAAGAATCAGAGTACACCAGGCTTATCGGGAGGGAGGTTAAAGAAGCAGGGGCTCAAATGGAGTGTTTCAGAGCGTGAAAAGAGATGTAGAGCCTAAGAAAAATATGATCTTTTGGGAAGATCTATTCTAGTAGAGCTTAAAAATAAAATTATGAACAAATGAGGATAATTGGTTGTCAGGAACAAAGAACCAGGACCGATGCGCGCAGAGCTAAAAGTCAGATGGGCTTTATTAAGCACACAAGCAACAATATACGGACAAACATAGAGGGAGAGACAAGGTCAAAGTCAGAGAACATGCAGAGGTCAAAACCAGAGTAGGCAAGCAGTGAGGCAAACAAGGTGGAAGGGCTAGGCAAGAGAAAGGTCAATAGCCAAAGAGTAGATCAAAAGAGGGAGCCGACAAGGGATAAGCAAAAAGAAGAGGTCAAAGCCAAAGGGAGTCAAAAAGCCAGAGTCAGAATAAACAGAGGAGAACTGCTCAGAAATGCAAAGCAGGTTTGGCAAAACTTCGCAATGAGGAAGTGTTTGAGAGGGGTATATATGCTGAGGCATAAGTGGATGCAGCTGGGCTAGAACTCAGGTGACCTAGAGCGGTGCTGACTGGATGGTTGGGGACATGTGGGTGTGATGTCACCGGATGATGCACTCTGGGAAGTGGAGTCCGGGGGAGCGGAGGAGCCGGGGAAACCCGGATGCGTGACATTGGTCCTCTTTAAACGTTCATAAAGACAAACAAATAACAAGAACTGAATAGCAAATTCGACCTTCAGTTCAACCTATAATCAGGTATAATCAGGTGTTTCCTTGCTACGGAAATGCGGTGCACTTTTAGTTGTGGTTATAGACTGCTGTTTATAAGTGGCGCGTATCAGATTTGTAACATTTATTTGGCATATACATAAAATTCTTTTTCTCAATAGCTCAATATATTAAAGGTTAAGGCTTATCAAAAGTCAATTATTCACTTTTCAGAGATCAAAGTATGTTTAAGGCAGCACATTTACAAGTATGCACATGTTAATGATTATCATGAGATATATTCTCTGCCTCTGAATCACAGTATGGCAATAAATGCCAAAGTATAGCAAGAAAATACCGGGAAAAAAAATCAAATATTTATTTATAGCACACCACCTGAAATTGCGAGACCAGCATTTACATTGTACAACTCATGGCTTTATAAGTGGTTAGGTCATAAGAGTTGGCAGTGGAACACGGAGAAAGCTGTCAGCAAATCATGACTTCCTGTGCTTAACGGCACGCCTAGCTTTTAAAGGGAAATGAGATATTGTAGTGCAGTGAAAAGCATTACCCTGACCATCTTAAAATTACACTGTACTCAACAGCTGATTAAGATTCCAGACAGTGAGTCATGTGGGATGAATGGAGTAATGTACAATGTAGCAATCAAAATGATCTCATCCCAAAACAAGCCTGTTGAATATCTTGGGGAGCAGCACATGTGTTTTTTCAGGAAATCCCAGTCTTTTTAACTCCTCTGTCTACGATAGCAGTACCCTATGGTTGATCGCCATGAACAACCATTTTCATGCATTTTTATGTACCCAGAAAAGAACACAAAACAAGCTGGCTGGAGAGACATTTCTAAAGTAGCCAATGGGCAGATGGTGAAAAAACAACCTGTTGGGCCTGAATGTTTTGGGTCCATGGTAAATTGGATTTTAACAATGGTGATCAACCATGTGACAAAAACAAGTTAGGTTGATAAAAGATGGAGTATTCCTTTAAGACATGGTGACCGCTTGTTCAACCCAGACTGTTATCTGTTGCTTCTACAGGCGAAATTTCATGCCATGCAGCTTGATCTGTCCATGGATCTCTGCAAATCAAGTAACTGCATTAGGGTAAGCAAAATGAAATGTTGACTGATCTGCTTATTTGCCGTTTTCACAATGTCCACAGAGTCGAATGCTTTGTCTATGTGTACAATCACAATTCCAACACATTAAACTGCACCGTAAAAGATCACTCACTGACTCAAAGCTGAAGCAAATGTGCACTGACTTTGATCATACACTATAAGGCCAAAAGAATATATATATGAACTTGTCAGCCCCTACTCCACATCAGCCCCGCCCCCCACCACCCCCCCCGCCCCTTTGGAGCTTTTATATATACTGGAACATGGAAGCTTTACCATTGTCACTATACACATGACGCGTCTACCTGACCTCCAACAAACTTAGATTTGTCCATCAGACTCGTAGGTAATGAAGCGTGACTCATCACCCAAGAAAAACGTAATTCCAGTGATGCGCTTTATACCACTCGAACCGACGCCTGCTTTTGAGTATGGTGATATTAGGCTGGTGTGCAACTTCTTGGCCAAGGAAACCAATATCACGAAGATCCCAGTGCACAGTTCTTGTGCTGGTGAAGCTTTCAGTGGCAGTATGCCCTACAAGCTTCAAGAGTGGTCCTGCTCTGTGAGTTTATGCAGTCTACTACTTGGTGGCTGAGCTGTTCCTTTCTGTAGTTCCTAGATGCTTTATGAACTAACTTGTGGCAAGGAGGTATCCTACAACAGTGCCATGTTTAAAGTCGCTGAGCTTTTATTATGACCCCATTCTATTGTCAGTGTTTGTCTATTGAGATTGAATGGCTATTGGCTTGACCTTATACAACTGTGAGCATTGGTTATGGAGGCAACACTTGAAATAAGAGCAACGTCTACACACTTTTGGCCACATCATATAAGTATGTTTAGTGACTAGGGTAAACATCCTGGAGTATTCCCCTAAGCTATTCTTAATTGATGGTGCTAATTACATCCTCTGCTTATCCAGGCACAGCGGGCAGATGTGAAATATGGAGTGACTTCCCTCTACTGCCAGCCCCAATGCTGTAAGTTTTAACCCAGAATCTTCATGTCTGAGCTTGATTTTTAATGCTGTGACTTCTAACAGTAAATGTTAAGAGTTCATGTGGTAACAAAATCCTTCAGAAGTGAATGAGAACTCCACTGCACTTCAATTTACGACGTTCAAAAACATCTCTGTTAAAAGTTCCTGCTACACCAAACACCTTCTGGCAAGATGACTTGTGACATTTAGGACTGCTTGTCTTTGCCCTGCCAAGCAGGAATCAACCTGCCCAACGCCACCCATTTTGACTATATGTGAGCTCATGTCAAAGCTCTGACGAAAGTCTTCTTCACAAAGCCCAGGGCAAAAATATCTCCTACCACAAAGACTTACTTCCTTCAAAAGATATCCACAAAGACTTTGACTTACTTCCTTCAAAAGATATGTAAACAGACCTATTATACACATTTGAGTCCACGTATGTTTTCCTTTCCTTCTCTGCAGCTTTGTCAACGTCCAAGTCCACAAGCAGTGAGAGTGAATGGAAGTCAATGCATGTAGTGCTGCCCGCGGTGGCACTGACCACAGCTGTAATGGTGATTGCTATAGTGATGGGCGTTGCAATGACAGGTACGCTGTTTTGCATGTTCATATGACCTTAAAAATAAAGGTTCCTAAACGGTTTCCTAAGAAATATCCTTTAATTGGTATAGAACATTTTGGGAGTAACAATATAACTGTATGCTGTATCGTATCGATCAGTATTAGCCTTTCAGTTCATTTAACAGATTCAAGATTCAAAAGTTTGTCATATGCATAGAGGAACAAGCAGGTGGACCGTGCAATGAAATTCTTACTCTGCGGACTACAAGTACTAACAATTACAACAATTATATAAATATAAATCAAGAAATGTACAATATGAATGCCTTAAACAATACTGTCTGGGTGCATCTGTATCTAAGTTTGA
The DNA here is from genome assembly GCA_034552555.1 of Semaprochilodus insignis. Taxonomy (NCBI): domain Eukaryota; kingdom Metazoa; phylum Chordata; class Actinopteri; order Characiformes; family Prochilodontidae; genus Semaprochilodus; species Semaprochilodus insignis. The sequence goes on along the minus strand of CM067474.1, from coordinate 17,860,487 downwards.
AAGGCATGGAGCAGAACACATGTGCAGCATACAATATCAATGTAAATGACAGTACCGTGCAATAGCAGTCAATGAATCACCGGTGTATGTGCAAAATATGCAGTCTGTACTATTAAGCAGTCTGTAATGTTATAGTGGTTAATAGGACTCATTGGACATTACTAATAGGACATTACTATTAATGGGGCAAATACGACATTTAGTTTAGTACTGACTATATTATTATATATTCTTATCTCTCTTGCAAAGAGGAAAATGACACCCCTGCTTAGCATATATAAGCTTGGAGCTAACATATAAGCTTATGACTAGCACATAATTATAAAATACTACATCTGATATAATGTATATACAAAGACTCATAAAATGAAAATAGAAACATTGCCATGTTGACCTAGGGCCCATCTTATTTCTGCCATATCGAGACATACCTAAAGAGATAAATCGTTTTGAATTGAACCTTCACTCCTAGAACATTCACAATAGGTGGAGGTTCTTCAAAACCATTAACCTGCAGTAGCAGTAGTTTTCAAACCGCTCATCAGGGAGCCCTGGATGGTCTATATTTTTGCTCTAGCTATATGTTTTGGAACCAGTTTGAGAGCCACTGTTTTATACAGTATTAGACCTGCAGGATTCAAAGAACCTCTATTTCTGTACTTGAGTGGTAGAATACAAAACCTGTTTGCAACCTTTAACGGAACAGACAGACAGATGAAATGCTGTACTGAAAATGCGATAGGAGTGCTTCAACAAGCCATGACTTCACATAAGACCTGGTGGGGAACCTGTCATATCTTGTCTGTAAGACTAGACAAAAACCTGGTTGATAACAAATACATACAGAATAAAGTTTTCATGCTTTTAGAATTCCTACCTACTTCTATTCCAGCACAGTCGATGAAGCAGATCAACTTGCAAGAAAGAAAATGCTTAGAATATTACACAGCCTCATACTTACTTTCCTGTTTACTTTCAGTTTACCAGATTAAGCGGATAACGAAGGCTCGGAGGATTGTCCGCTTACCAAGACCTCACACAGGTAGGAAAAGGTTTACTTTGATATGTGCATATATGCAGTCAGGCAAATTAGAGATACTAAATTGGCCCTATATATAGGGTCTGTGTGTGAATGTGTAAGTCTGTGCGTCTGCCCTGTGATGGATTGATGACCTGTTCAGGGTGTTTCCTGCCTTCTGCCCAGTGAGCACCCCACACAACCCAGAAGGATGGGGGCTTGGGAGGTTAATTAAACAAATTAATATATAGCATGTACCTGCATGTAGGTTTAGCTGTATTCAGCATATTCAGATCACCTAAAGCTTGTAGAGTATTGTAACTACAGGCCAACTGTAACAATCTGACCCCTTATGTGGTGTTACACAATGGATTTGCAACAAATATGACACGTACTGATTCTTGATCAAGTCTAAAACATAACAATCTCTTTTACAGCCTCATTCTCTTCCATGACTGAAGTGTCGAACTGCAAAACTCAGCATGCGTGCAAATCCGTCCTTTTTGACATATGCAGTTCAGGAACATCTCCTTCAAAACAGTGTGAGAAGTCCAATCTACTGAATGACTCTACAAACCTCATAGAAGTGTAATTCTATGGGATATGGCATATGTATTGTTTGTATTTGCTTTGTTATTCATGGATTTTGTACAATCCTGCTTCCAAAAAAGTTGGAATGCAAAGTTTAAATAAAAGCAGAATGCAAAGATGTGCAAATTATTGAAATCCTATATTTAATTAAAATTAGCTCTGAGACAATATATCAATATTGCTGGCTTTTTTTATATGATGCAGGAACAGGTCAGCAAAAGACTGGTAAAGTTGTGTAATGCTAAAAACACCTGGTGGAATATCACATTACTAACTCATTACTAACTTATTTGGCAGGTCAGTAACATGACCAGGTATTAAAAGAGAGGGTGAGTCTTTCTGACGAAAAGTTGGGACGGATTCACCACTCTGTGAAGGAATGCACATGCAGAGTAAATAGCTTAAAATAGCATAGCTTAGGGATTTCACCATCTGCAGTACACAATATCATTAAAGATTCAGTGAATCATGAGAAATCTCTTTAAGGCTGAAAACCTTTCCTCAGGCAGCACTATTTGCTCTGTTGTCGAAGAAATATGTGGTATAAATAATCTGCACCTTTTGCATTCTGTTTTTATTTATATTTTGCACAGCAACCCATAATGGTGCCATATGTATATGTACATAATTTCTACATGAATATAATATATTAAACCCACACAATTATTGTCAAAAGTAAGTAAACTAAAACAAAAAGCATGTTACACTCATGTGCAAAGTTTAAAAGTTTAAACACCCCTGGTTATTATATATTATATATATATATATATATATATATATATAAAACTTGCCAATATATATATATATATATATATACATATATATATGCCAATTTTTCACAAGCCTCGTTTTATAGTTCAGTTTTCCCCCTGTATGTTAAAACATAAACAAAACATGTTATAGCTCAATTGTGCATTAAAATAAACAAAACATGTAATTTAACCAGGGGCACCCACACTTGGACACATGGAGTCACATGCAAAAGTTATATATTTGTATGCAGAAATGAGTTCTTTTTTTTCCACGTATGCTTCCTCAGTGTCAACTGCCAGCTGCGTTGTCAACTGCCTGCCATGCATCAAAAGACATACATTTCTGTTGCAGTGTTGTAGTATAGAATGCCTTTATTTATATAGTATATGTTTATATGTGCCTGACGAATTTTATCATTTTTGTTGCATTCTTTTTTATACCTGTTGAATTTTGTCAGTATAAGTATCTGAATGTGCTATAGGTCATTTGTAAATATGCAGCACCACTGCCATTGTCTGTGACAAAGTTCTCAATAAAGTAAAGTGTTTATTCTGCAGTTTTGGGCAACATATTGATTTCCTTCTTGCTCACGTGGCTATGAATTAGAAACGCTTTGCGCTGTTTTGCCAGTCCTGTTTCCTGAAACACATGTCCTGAACAGATTTGAACTTAAAGGCTGGTGTTACCTCCGCTGAACTCTTGGCAGGCCTGAGACATCTGGTTTACTTTACGAGGATATCACGTTTCAACTATTTTGAGCACTTAGGGCATGTACGGTACTGTCTTCATCTGCAGACTCATGCAAATATTTGTTTTGCTTTGTGTGGCTTGTCTGATTTCTAATCAAATGCACTATATGGAGGTTCCTTGAGTCAAGGGTGCAACAAGGAAGGAGCTGAAAGTTTATCACTGTTTTGGAAACAGTCAAAGCTAAAGTATCTGCAAAACAAACGTGCAAACTTAAAGGTGCATCAGAATGAAAAACTCTATTTACATTGGCTTAGTTGAATAAGGAGGGTTCAGTACATAGACCTGACGTAGATCAACCTAAAACATTTTTGTTCTTCCTTTATATACACATACTGCATTTACTGAATAGGTTGGGAAAACAGGCTGACTCCAGAATACTAAGGAAATGGTAAGTAACTCAATTAATATTTGTGGCAGTCTACAGAAACATGCCTTTTCAGGCCATGGAGGGGATATTCAGACCTTTCCTATGCTTTCCAAGGAATTGACAACGATCATGTATGATGTTTAAACAAGACTGAAACTGACTTCTTATTCACTAGATTCTTAATCTAATGCTCCGTTCCATCTTAAATGCTACAGATTGTACAGGTGCCAGAAAATAACTGTAGAATTATCTATGGTGGACCGGAAAAAGGAACAGAAACAAGCTGCCAAATACAAAGCCAACTTCAGTGTCCGCATTTTTTAACAGGATGGTAGACAACTTTAACCCCGAGTTGTTCGTTTTCTCTGCACGTTTCACTCTGGAAGGGAGCTGTTCCACCTTTACTAGCATCACAACCCCAACTCCAACCTCCCATGCTGTGTGATATTATCTGCTTTTTGATGGTTGAAGCAGATCTTCTTGTCTGCTTCAACATGTTGTTTCTGTGTGATCATTGAGATGTCTTTAGCCCTCACTTGAGTGAGTTAAAGTACTAAAGTATTTACCTTCAAATGTACTTCAGTATGGAGAGTAACAGTAGCATGATTTATTATGGCTCTAATGTCCTCTTATCATTTCTGGAACAAAACTCTTAATCAACTCACTGTAGGTGAAGTGACTCTAGTGTCTCTCAGTCCACCAATCTTTTAATAGAACGTCATTAATTAGTCTGACACTGATGTCTATTTAAATTATCATACACTGCACAAAACACTGAAGGAGAACAGTTTCCATTAGCTAGAACCAAGGTCAAAACAAGCTCAAAACACAGTGCACCCTGTACCCTGATTGGTGGGCTAGCTTCATGCTTCTTTCATTTGGACATGATATTTTTATGCACAAATAAGGCAAAATGAAAGACGGATTTAGCCATAATGTAGTGGAGTAAAAAGTGAGATATTTGAGTTTGATTTGATTTGAAATAAAGTGGAGTTAAAGTAAAAAGTCCCCCAGAAATGGAAACACCTCAGTACAGATACACCAACACACTATTTAGGTATAGTAACCAATTACATTTACTTCCTCACTGTCCACCACTGATATTACATTAGTGTAGGTGTTGGTAAAATCCCATTTGAACTGCATTAGAATATACGGGCAGGACAAATTTAAGAATTAAACCACACACAAAATGACTTAGTAAGGTGCTAAGTCCACCAGAAGAGTTTCAATGATTCTACAAGCCTCCGAAGCTGTACTGGAAGAATGGAACTCTTCCAAACGATGTTTAAAACGTTGTCTAGTTGTAATAATATTTATTAAGTTCTCATTTACATACTATGGTTGCACCACACACACACATGACTGAACTTTCTGAACTAATTGGTTACTTGATATCCATTGGGGGAATGAACAGAATCAGAATCAGAATCAGAATCTCTTTATTTCACCAAGTATGTTACACATACAAGGAATTTGTCTTGGTGAGAGCAACACGTATGACAAGTAACAAAAAAACAAATAACAAAAACACAGAACACAGATTATTTACAGTATTAAACTAAAGGAAAATTACACTAAACAACTGAACAGAAAGCACATTAAAAGCAAAAAAAAAAAGACTAAAACATCACTTTCTGGGTTAACCAGGCTAAAAACACCAAATTCTATGCTATGATTTTACCTACAGCAAAGGTGTGAAATACCGTTATGAGTTTACAGCCAGCATGATCTGCGGTATTTTGCACACTGCTTACAGCTCTGATCATAACCCTCACTTTAAACTGATGCTGCTGTTGTGTCAGTTAACCAGAAACCATTGTTTAAAAAAAGCTGGACAAGTAGACTGTCACAAGAAGTCTAAACAGATAGTGGGTACAAGTATTCAGTTTTATTTAGTTTAACTTGTACACATGGTTCCCTCCCATACTCTCAGCACATGCTGCTGTCACACTTCTGTAGCACCACGTTTATCTGAACATGTTGTTGACTTAAGAGTTTGTGGTGCAACCAAATTTAGCCAAAGGATAGTTTGAAAGAGACCAAAGTTTTCAAACTCATCAGACTGCTCAGTAATCCCTCATCCCTCGACACTCTGGAAGAGGCCACAGCCATCAGGACAGAAATATTTCATCATGTGAACCCAATAAAAAGAAGGGCTGGGGCAGTAAAAAAGCTAATAAAAACAGAGAGCAGCAATTTGTAATTCCACTTTGGCCAGCATTTATACAAAACAGAACAAAGATATGCAATATTTTAGGACACTTTTCAGTGACACTGTTTTGTAGATACAAGCTCACTTTCCCAAAAAACGTTGGCACAGGAGCAATTAGGACTAGGGACATGTTCAAAAAACACCTTAAACAGGTGTTGCAATCATGCTTAGGTATACTGGGAAATGCCCATAAACGGATCACTCCTGTTGTCAATAAACATGCGTCAGCGAATAATGCAACAGTGTAAAAACAGTATTTCTCAATGAGGGATTGCAGTTCTTTAGGTATTTCCATCTCCCGGTGCATTATATCCTCAAAAGGTTCGGGGAGTCTTCACCACAACTGACTGCTGTGACCTTTGGTAACTCAAACTGCACTGCAGTAAAAAATCAGCATGCTTTTGTGATGGACATCACCACATGGGCCCTGCAGTTTTTTAACAAATGCTGTCAGTAAGTGTTGTTGGAAGTCATTTGTCTATAACATCCAGACACACTGCCTCTTAACTTACCTGAAATGTACTGACTCAGAGCTGAAACATGCATTATGCTCTGATGAGTCCTTGTTCTAGATTCAATAGATGTTCAATGAGCCAACCAGTTCAAAGGTCTCTCATGGTATGGTGTGCAACATCTACATCTGTGAAGACACCATAAACACTATGTAGTACTTAGGCCTGTTCAGTTACTGATTCTACACAAATAGTTGCACCCAGAAGGAATCAACCGAATGAAACTTGGTGGGTAGGTTTGACATTGTGAGACAGATGCAAATGATTCAAGTTGATGTAGGCAAGGACGGGCCTTATCACTGTACCTGACTGACCCAAGAGCCACAATTGCGGACAGTCAGTGAGCTGTGATGCCCTCCATGAGTCATCCTGTTAGTGCCAGCACCATTGGCACATGGCTGCACAATGCAGTACTACATGCCCTGCAAGCCGCTACGACAATTGCCCTTAACAGCACGTCAGTGTCGCCAAAGACTGCAGCGGTGTCATGCCAGACTGTCATGGAGTGACTCCGAATGGCAGTGGGTCTTTAGTGACGAGTCCCACTTTTGTCTTTGTGGAAACAACCAACGGATTCATGTGGAGGGCACCGTGGTCAGCGCCAAGATGAACCGTTTGTTGTCACGTGTCACACATCCAGAAGGCCTGGTGTCACTCCACCTCCACCCCTAGTGCTAAATCTGCAGGAACTGTGTGAGAATATTCAAGCTGCATGGGATGGATTATCACAGGACACCATTAGGAACCTCTACAACTCCATGACGAGACGTCTGGCATGTTGCGTTAGCAAACATGGTGGCCCGATGCAATACTGAGAGACACTACTTCTGTATGTGTAGCTCAGTAAATATTGCCCGTATCAGTCAAAATTTTGCATCATTCATTGTTCCTGGTAACCGTTATCTTCTTTCCTATCTTCCGAATAGCATTGCAATCCCAGCATTCTGTCTAGGTCCAACTATTCTTTTGATGATGAGTGTAAATATAAACAACATAAAAAGCCTGGTGGCAAGCGACGCCTCTGTTCTTAGTGTTTGCTGCACATACACTCATCCATTTATGGCGAATATGGATCCATCTGACCATATCACCTTTTTTTCACATCTCTGAGCACCAGCATTTAAGAAGTCTCTATAAAAAGGTACAATGGCCTTTATATTGAGCAGTTTTATGAGCTACAACCTTAGTTTAATATTGCTCTCTATATACTTGGGATGGCGGTCCTCAATGACACAGTTTGCTCACATACCACCCTGACATTCTCTGTTACGTAAAAAATGGTTGCTATTATTTTCCAGTCGAGTTTACTGACTTTCCCATAAATCTTAAAGGTAAGCTTGGCGTGGTCAGTACCTTTATACAAGCCTTGGAGTACGGTAGGACGTTAACTGTATTTGGAATTGTCTTATGCAGTACTGTGTATACTACAGTATGAATCATCAGCACTCGCTATGTTTATCCACTCTTTTATCTGAATGTGTGATACAACATCTTATATCAGAAGGCCTATAATGTTTCTCAAAGTCCAGAGGGAAGTGTGCCAAGGGATAATGTGGATAGTTGGATATGCTCATGGAAACTGGATCTATATGATTATACGGCTGCATCAACATGAAAATCCAATCTGGAGAAAGCAGTATTCACAAAACTAATCCTTGAAATAGCATGCTTCTATTTAAGCAACATTATGTAATTATTTTACCTTTAAATAACAGTTTTAAATCATCAAATGATTTTGATGGTACACTGACTTACAATAAGGAGAATGCCGCCTTACCTGTGCCGTCCCTATCTTACAGAGTTTTGTAGGTGCCAAAAAGTCACCTAACCTCAAACCTGGTCTAGGCTAGCATGCAAAAAATGTAATTGATCTCTTGCCAATGTTTAGTCAGTCTCAATGTCAGTCTCCACCAACCTTCAAAAGTTTACAACCTACTGTAAAAGAATCCTGTATATTATCCTACCTTGTAAGTTGACAGGGCTTGTTCTCATCTGCTTCTCTTCTATTCTGGTGTTGTGGCAAATTCTGACTCCCATTTGACAGGCACATAGAAACGACTGTAGTTACAATTACAATTACAATTGTAATCTGTAGTGACCATATGCCTGCATGACACGTGTGCATGCGAAGGGAGGTCAGATTCTGTATCCTTTTGGTTGTCAAAAAACACACATGTACATCTGTGTACAGGGCTCAAAGCGCCATTTGTATCAATGACAGTGATGTAAAAGTGAAATCCACTTTGTAACTGTGAGTGACCCCAACAGCAAAAAATACCAATTCACACATAATGCTCAAAGTCTTTCTTATATGAAATGCTTTTTGTTCTGCAGCCATCTTTGCAACACCCCTGGGCAGTTATTTCAGCCATCCAAAACCAAACAAAGACTTCCATCTACCAAAAATCTCAAAACTGCATATTAGGTTACCGTTTCCAAACGGTATTTGAAAACAAAATCATTTGTAGTGTTTGGTTCAATGATGCACAAAAAACCATATATGTTTTCTTGTTCTGGTTACTGTGCTTGTGCAGATTTTCACAACGAAGGGGGCTTTCCCTGCTAGCACCACAGTATCATTAATGCTTCCCCACTTGTGACCAGCACGCTGATTGGATCTTTTCTAGAAGGATGGAACTTCCTCTGTAAATGGATGCCATGTTGAGCATTATGAGCTTTCCCAATCATATTTCAACCAGTGACCGGTCTCCTCCCTTATAACGTCTCTGTTTATGTCCAGCATGTTAGCTTAAAGTTAAAATTCCAGAAGAGTAAATCACTATAGAGATTCTTTTTAGCTCTGAATCTGAACTTTTTAGCAAGAATTGTGTTTTAGAATTTAGGACCATTTTGCCATTCGTGCTTGCGCACAGTGCAATGTCTTTCACATTTAACCCACATGTCTGGTTCCTATCACCACCACTGTGATCCAAAGTTTCTAAAGAATGGTTAATTTCATATCAAACCACCCTGAATGACTTTGTTCACATCAGAACCGTTTAATTATGCAAGAGTTTTGAGAAAATCTGGGGAATTCCATTTACTTCCTAACTGGGCCATACAGCTAAATTACACTCTTTTCACCAATTAAATTTATGCATAGTTATTTGATCTCCAAATTTGAGCAGTTGGAAGCTTTTAGTCAGATTTGATCAGACTGACTCTAGAACAGTGGTTCTCACTTAACTTTAGGTTTTATCTGTTTATCTGACACATTGGCTTCTACAAATCAGCTAATTAGCAAGTCCTTCCAAAGTTGAAGTGAGTCTGTTAGAGCAGTGAGACTGTTCAAATATACAGCCTACACCAACACCAGGGTTTAGAACCCACGGCCTTAAGAGCAATACAATGGGGTACACAACACCTCACATATATCAACACGACAGTGGATAAAGCAAATGCTTTGCCAAACCATGTTCCATTGCTGTTGTTTCCTACACAGCCAAGTTATGGGAGTCACATTCTCAGAACTCATATGTCTATCAATCAAGGAAGGCAAGGAAGTATGCAATGAAAACATGTGGCTGTTATCTGTTTCTTTTTTCAAACATGAATTACTATTCTGTACAGCAACATATTTGTCAATCACCAAAAGATTTTTAACTTGCTGTTTGAAAGGTTGACAGCCTGTTGTTGACACTGTCATTATGCTAATCCATCTAACTTTCATTCTCTGACTCCAAAGATCCATTCAAACATGACATGCACATACAGTACTGTACAAAGGTCAGAGATCAATATTCATTTTTAGTATTTGGGAGTCAAAACAGAAATGAAGTATGATGTATTCAATTTTCAATTTTCTGGAGATGTTTTGAGGGAGATTAAATAAGAGTTTAAATGAGAAAATGGTAAGAACTGTGCAAGACTAAGTAAACCACCAGACCTGTAAACAAAGCTTGAAGTTTTCATCTTCGAGATTTCCACTCTTGATTTAGATCTTATGTAGCTGTCAAGAAGCCCTTACTGAGAAACGGAAATGTACAAAAAAGAAGAACATTTACGAATCAAACAAAGGTGCTCCTGGAAGGAAAATGGACTTGACTTTGGACTGAATGGACTGAATGTGTTTGGGATTCCCTGGATTGTGAGAAGCAGAAAATACAACCAAATTCTATGACTGAACTTTGGAGGTATGGAAAAACATCCAGATTTCTTTGAAAAGCTAAAAAAACGAGTATCCAAACAATGGAAACTGTAATAAAGGCAAATGGTGTACACACTATGAATTTAGTTCATTGGGTATTACTTTCCACTTTTGTTATGCATTATTGTTGTAGTAAGGAACTGGGCTGTTTACGCTGTATAACAGGAGATTTAAATGTCCAGATTTAGATAATACATTAAATTGGATCTCCAACCAAAATTTAAAGAATGTGACCATTACTACTCTTATACCTATGCTTATTCATTTCTTATGGCAGTGTCTAAACAATTCCGAGACTGAGAAACAGAAACTATAAGAAGAACCGTTCAGATGATGTATCCTGAAGGTAGAAGGAACCTTGAAGGTGGAAGGAACAAGTGTTTTGAGGCACATACAGGGTGGGCTGTTTGCTGACTGTTTGTTTGAATGTTACTGCTACAAAGACGGATATCGTGTCTGCATTTAAAAGCCTCCACAGCGGTGTGTTTCATTGTGGCTGTTTATGGCTGGGACATTCCCAATGTGTACAGTGCATGCTGGGTATTTTAGTTAGATAACAGTGAAGGGCCAAAAGGGTCATAAAATGGTGAATTCTGTCAAACCTGTGAGACAGAGGGATGTAAAGTTAAGTTACAGAATGCTGAATTACACAAAAATAACATGCTAGTTTTAGGCCTGAATCCCCATTTAGCCAAGCATGTACAAGCATGCCTTCAATAGATTTGACAAGGTTTAGTGAAATAGCAAGACTAAAGAGGTAGTGAAGGACATGTAGAACTCAAACGCTCTTGATCTTGTTGGAGCTTGATGCCTGAAAATCCCCTTGGGGACTAAAAATATTTTGGTAAAGTAACAATTGGGATGGGGAGGGGGTGGGTGGTAAATGACATGACAAATAGTATGTGATGCATATATATTTATGCAGGTGTGTTTTTTCTTCTAAACGTCAGTTGTGACATAACCACCCGGGTGTGGCAGGAGGTGTGTATGGACCTTGACCTTTCAGACTATAGTGCCTCATGAATGGGGGTGAGGTCTTTAGCAACAGCACTATAATTAAATTGACAGAAATACAAACAATGTAAGCTTGGTCACCCTATCTTATACTATTGAACTGCAAGCACTGAACATTTTACTGTTTGATTAAACCACCAAACAGTACATGTGATAAATGTCCACTGTATGTGTGGCGGGGAACCTTCAGCTATTTAGTCCCACTGAAAAACCTGTTCCTAACCTGTAAGTGCACATTCTTGGGGAAGGCCCAAATATCCTTGTTTTGCACCAATGGAAAACACATGTAATGGTTTATTACTCTGTATAATTTTATTTTCTAGTTAACTGCACATTGTGTCACCCTTACACACTTGTTGTACCTTATAAAATGACCAAAAAAAAACATTCCACCAAGCAGCCATTAACTCAATAACTGTTTCAATAAACATTTCAGGGAATTACAACCGGTTACATGTAAGCCAAAATGTTTCTACAAATGACTTTAAGGCGTACATGCTTTTAGTCATAAACTGTCAGGACTATTGCATCAGTGGATGTCACCTGGAATTAGTGCAGCTCTTCTATTGATGCCATGTAAATGGCTCTCAGGTCTACCCATTATTAGCTACCCTGCGCAAAATGCTCTCTCAGTATAACAGAGCCAACAGACTCCCCTCAGGAGGGGTCAAACGTTCAGGCTTTTTGGTATATATCACACCTACATTTAGAAATTCTTGATTCTTGATTCAAAATTGAGACTAACTGGACCTACTCAGGGTTTCTTTACAAGCCACAGAACATGGTAGAATGCTAAGTGCTTAATTGTACAATGCAATACATCTGTCTGAAAGTATCTGCACTTGTTAAGTGTCTCTGGCCATTTATTTTTAGTTTTTCCTTGAAATTGTCACGTGTCCAGGGGTGTTCATATTCGCAGGGGCTACTATATTTTATGCAATGCATGTTATTTCACATACAAAATATGTATGTAATTTTGTAAAGTATGTAAAATAGCCTAATGTGTTAGCCTAGTGTAATGTAAACATTTCTTCTAGGAGCTTTCTGCAGCACTTATCCAACCCCTGGAAAATAGCATGCCCTAGACACAGTTATGACGCAAATTAGAACCTGTGCAACCTGTTTACAGTCTGGTAATAAATCTTCAGTCCCTGCACATCAAAGAAGCAAGTTACGTCTGGCATAATACATCATTTTACCTGACCAGTCCTAGCAATGTTTATGCCTTGCGCACCCTAGAAACCAACATACACAGTTTCTGGCAGATTCAGAATAACCTAAAGTTTTTAGGGACATTTTTCAACTACATTCGAATGGAGAAAGCTATAAAGCCCTAGGAAGTATTAATCATACCCGTCAGCACAATTGGTTTGATAATATTAGTGGTAAAGGTCATGGAAGCACAACAAATTGCCTCTAGAAAGGAATGCCATGCCAGACTTTACAGCATGCTCTCATGAAGGAAGCTATGAGAGAATCTGGCAATCACTTGAAAAAGAGTTGCAGGGTGGCCTGAAAGCAGCAGGAACAACAGATAGAAACAGAAAGATAACAATACAGCTATCTATAACACAGCTATCTCTATTCTTGCAACTTTCAGTTTCAATATTCCACATTTAAAGCAGCAAAATGTATAATAATTTAGTTAACTAAACTAAACTGAACTGAACTAAATATCCAAAATTTAAATAAACTTTCAGTTTTGATGGCATGTCAAAGATATCTATGTATTGCATTGTAGCGGTATCTAATGAAGTTAGCATGCTAACCAGCTAGCCCGGGCGCATCTCTTAATCCCACTTTGTTCCTCAAGAGGTGATACGCAGTCACTGTAGCATTCTAGACTGGTAAGAACTGAAGAGGAAGGAGGAGGGACTGAGAATGTGTTAGTAGTATGCTGGCCCCTATCATCTGCAGTGTGCATTCCACTGGTTGTGTCATCTTATAGGTTGCTCCTCTGAATATGTACTCTGGCCAGACAAAACCACAAACGTGTTGCGCATATAATTCCAAAACCACCATACCTACATCATGATATCAACCAGCAACCAGTACGGAGGCAGTGCATCCCATGAATGTAACCACATATCTGGACATATTAGAGGAGAGGTTCATCTCCTCAGCCAAGCCACTGAATATGGGGACACAATGGACATGTCCACAAGACAACAAGCCCAAACAGTGAAAGCTGGTTTGTAAACAAAAGCAGCTGAAGGTGCTTTTATGGTGTAGTCAGTCTGCTGGCTTGAATTTCATTGAAAATTTATAGACGATTTTGAAAAACAGGGGGACGCTGCTAAACTTGGGGGGCTAAAGAAGGTTTGCCAGGAGGAATGGGACAAATGGAACCACACTGCTGCAAAAAGCGAATTACTTCTTACTGTAGACTGTATCTCAAATCTGTAATTACCAAGCAACAAGTTTGCACCAAATGATCAGTGCTATTACTTAGAGGTGTCTGAATGCTGCTTCTTTGTTCATACAAAGCACAAAGTCAAATCAAATACACATTATGTGTATAAATCTAAAGTGGATATATGCCCCCGAAATATGCTTTTTACCTTTGTAGTAAGTAACAAAACTGCCTGAACACTTGTTTCCCCATACTGTAAAACTGAAGATCTAGTTAAAAACTAAGCTACAAGTAGTAACGACTTAGATATGCTTAATTATTTTCTTCTAAAAGCCTGTAGGAAATATTTCTTGCCCCCTCAAATTTCCACCTGCAGCTATTTTTTTAACATTAAGCTCTTAGATGACTCATATGTATCACACCAGTTAAGTAAATAAATATCAACAATTCATTTTTTGTTATAGTCTGCTTCGCTGTGCTCATGAATTCTGACATACACACTGTGGTTGATCATGAAAGCAGGTTATAACCTCAGTCATCTGCATAATAAACAAATATCAGTAGTCTTCTTATGTAGAAGTGACGCCCTGACGTTTGTGCTTACCCGTAGATAGTATTTAGTTCCTAGTATGTGACCTAAGCCTAAGCAAATTTGTTGGATATGCTGAAACCGCATGAGGAAGAGAACGTGTCTTTCTCTCCGCTCTACTGACGTACCAAGAGCACAAAGACAATGTTCACGTTAAAGTGATGGTCAGGGGAATGTTGAACCCGAAGACAGAAGCTTCCCGTTAGCCGTAAACTGATAGCATGGACCTATTTCCTTATTTGAGGTATTATTAGTGCTGAAGGTGGCAAGGTCCATGTGAAAATAGTGAGCAATATCTAAAAACATGATTGAACCTGTCTGCTTCCTTCCCATCAAGTATAGTCAGACATTTTGCATGATGTGGATGTTTTCACTGGTTGATTTCACGGTTAAAGGGATAATCACAAGGAAGTGATAAAAACGTGTGCAGACACACATACACTGCACAGTCTTTGCATATACATTCTAGCATATACATTCTAGGAGTTATATAGTTCTGGCTTATAGGTTAGCATAGGCCCAGATGAGTATAGTCATAAGGGCATAAATCAACAAGAATCATAAAAGAAACAGCACCTTTATGGCACTGTGTCAAATTCAGAGGCCAGTTTCCAGACATACAGTATCTCACAAAAGTCAGTACACCCCTCACCTTTTTGTAAATATTTTATTATATCTTTTCATGGGACTGAAGACTGAAGATATGACACTTTGATACAATGTACAGTAGTCCGTGTACAGCTTGTATAACAGTGTAAATTTGCTGTGCCCTCAAAATAACTCAAAACACAGCCATTACTGTCTAAAGAGCTGGCAACGAAAGTGAGTACACCCCTACGTGAAAATGGCCAAATTGTGCCCAATTAGCCATTTTGTCCTCCACCGTGTCATATGACTCGTTAGTGTCACAAGGTCTCAGGTGTGAATGAGGAACAGGTGTGTTAAATTTGGTGTTATCGCTCTCACACTCTCTCATACTGGTCACTGGAAGTTCAACATGGCACCTCATGGCAAAGAACTCTCTGAGGATCTGAGAAAAAGAAGTGTTGCTCTACATAAAGATGGCCTAGGCTATAAGAAGACTGAGCTGCAGCACAGTGGCCAAGACCATACAGCGGTTTAACAGGACAGGTTCCACTCAGAACAGGCCTCGCCATGGTCGACCAAAAAAGTTGAGTGCACATGCTCTGCGTCATATCCAGAGGTTGTCTTTTGAAAATAGACGTAGGAGTGCTGCCAGCATTGCTGCAGAGGTTAAAGGGGTGGGGGGTCAGCCTGTCAGTGCTCAGACCTTACACCACACACTGTATCAAATTGGTCTGCATGGCTGTCGGCCCAGCAGGAAGCCTGTTCTAAAGATGATGCACAAGAAAGCCCGCAAGCAGTTTGCTGAAGACAAGCAGATTAAGGACATGGATTACTGGAACCATGTCCTGTGGTCTGATGAGACCAAGATAAACTTATTTGGTATCTAATCCCCTTTAACTGTACTGACTGTTTTGACAGGAATTTAAATGAAGGATGACTTTGCACGAAACTGCAAATCAAACCATATCCTTAACCACTGTTAATAAAATTCACATTCTCCTCCTGTTTTCCCAACATAAGGAAAAGAGTGACACTCCCCCCACAGGCAAAACAAATAGTGGAAGGCTGAAAAAACATCAACAGAAAAATACCAGACAATCCAGACATTAGATATGCCAAAATGAATTGTTTTTTTAATGATTATGAAGGAAGATGAAAAGTGCAGGAGAGGTTCCTGGTAGGGAGTTTTTTTTTCGAGATTTGAAAATGGTTTTGGGCCTGTATGTGGGGCCATACTTAAGCTCCACACTCCCATAACTACATAACTTCCACATCCATTTCTTTGGTGATAGACATGTGTTCCTTATTGTTATTACCAAACGGTAAATCTAAAGATCAAACACTGAATAATACACTCCCGGGCAAACAAATAAAAAGGGGCCAAGCAAAAAAAGCAAAATGGCAAAACATTATGCTGTTAATATGGGCTGATACTCGCTGGTACAAGCACTTCTACATTTTATATATTTCACAAAATCGCCATTATGCTGTTTCTCTCAAGTTTATCACACAAAATAAATAAATAAATAAATAAATAAATAAATAAATAAATAAACAGATAAATAAATAAGCACAATTACTTTCTGATTAAGAATTATTATGTTTATAAAAAAAAACATCAGTGATATCTTCTAATATATTTTATTTAATGTAGAAATTCAGTAATACTTGATGATTTGGTGATACTAGCCAATACTCACACCAGTGTATGAATAAGGAGAACACCGGCACGTTTGTTCACTTCAAGTGCTGGTCATAAAATTACTTAGTATAGAAAACTTTTTCCTTTGTTTTTTCAAATAGTGAAGTTTTGTGGGTTAAACTTGCAGACAATCTTTTACGGAAGGAAGAGTCAGCATTGTTCCACTCAGCACTGAGGACTTCAAAGCTTTAAGTCCTTTAAGTCACACGCTGTACAAAAAATTTTGTAAATAGAATTTGGAAATGGCAGTTGTGTCTTTGGAAACAACAAATGAAAATGATAAGTGAACCAATAGAAATGACTGTTTATGTACATTCATTTTTTGGAGATCCATGTTTTTTTTATGGACAGTAAAGATATACTAAGAATAAAAATACCTTCAAAAAGATGAAACAAGGAAACATAGGTTATAAAAATATTGAAATATTCCTTTAAATGAAATGATCTACAATTTTACAGATACTTGACATAACATATATAAAAGGTTCATGCTACACAGAAAATGATGTAGAGCAGAAAACACCAAATTACACCTGTACAACTTCCAAGCATTACTATTAAGAGAAAACACAGACATAAATGGGCATCATTATGACAGAAGACCATTTTCCCAGTGACACTGATATGCATTTCTCAATATAATGCTGTAAATGCCAAGGATTATGCTGTATGACTCAGCAGCATGTGAGTCAGATGTACCAGCAACATGAGGAGGATGTATTAATTTCTTCTTGTGTAAAGTTTTAATAATAGGCTAAGAATAGCCCTTGTTGGGTTTAGGCATAACAACACAGATATCAGCATGACTTATAATAATGAACAAGCTAGCACAAGCATTTCCATTTTTTTGTGATTTTTAGTTTCCTGAATAATGTGAGTACAGCACCTGTCCTGTACCATAAGTGAAAATTATATGATGATTGGGCCAATAGAAATGCTCCAAAATTGCTACTTCCTCCAAATAGTAATGACAAAATACTGATAAGAGTATTTGAGGTTCATACTAGCTTTCCACTGTATTGACCGTTAAGAGAGTTAAAGCTAATGGTATATCTAACAGCAACACCCGGTCTATGGAAAAGTCATCATTAGCCAGTAAGCCATCAGTTGAACCAAGTCCAAAAGACCTAAAACTTAGATTCAACTAAGGGCCCTTCTTAGTATCATTATAACACATACATACGGGACGTCCTTGTATTCAACCAGGATATAAACCAAATATTAACATGACTTCCTTATTGAAGCTGTTGTTGTGTTCAAATACTTCAAGTGTGCTACAGTGGAGTGACTAGGCAAAGTGGAGTGACTGTTTCAGAAAAGGGGGGAAATGCTGTCAAACAATTGCTGACAGTTAACCCCTTAGACCCTAAAGGCCCATATGTGATCCCACACCTTAATTCCACACTGTCTTAGCTGTCTTAATACTGATACCAGTTCTGATACAGTCACATGCAAACATTTTTGAATTTTGTTAGTTTTAAGAAAATCTAGAGAACATACAACTACACTACACTATGCTACTGAATCACACCTATTTGACACCTACATTTAAATTACAAACTACAAAAGTTTACAAAAGTAGGTGTGGCTTAAACCAGAAATGGGTGTGATGACCAGGAAGTGGGGATATTTACTGAGCACAATTGAATCAAGCAGCACGTGATATGCAGAATGATTATATAATATTAATAATAGCATGTTTACAGAAGTATTTTAGATAAGCCAGTCACCGGTCCAGATACTGGAGCAAGCAAGCTTACTGAATGAAAAAAGCACTGAACTTTGGTACCTGGCCCTAGCCTGTGGTGCTGTTGCTCTGATAGATCAAAGCAAGTATATCAAGATAACACACCATCTTGAAATGTTCAGTGGCCTCAAGAAGCATTTGGCCATTTGTGCCATACTTGAAAATGTGTTTTGGTCATTATGTTACGGAACAAAATGTCAAACCAAGTACTGCTCATTTTACACCATTTTCTTTTTTTTTTGGTAAAGCATTCTTTCAAAGGATACTTGGTGTGCTTCAGATCAGTTTCATTGCAGGTTTGCATCCACAAATGTCTTTGTGCGCCGTTGAGTTAATCGACTCACCAACATCACTGTAAGATATACAGCCAAATACATTGATGTTTGTGCATTATAGCACTCTTACTGCAGTGTGGTTGGTATTTTTCTTCAGCCTTTCTCCATACGTCAGTTTGATGTTGTGCTAGAAGTGTTTTGCTTTCTCATAAATCATTTCATGAAGGAATCTACAGATCTCTTATTTAAGGTTCAGTCAAAATCAAAAACTCTTTCCCCATGAAAAGGGGTGCTCACACTCACTCTATTCCACTTCTTCATTTCATAACTAACATCACGTTTTGGACTGTACCTCAAGGTCTTCCTCAAGAGCCTGAAGGTAAATGGTTGTAGGTGGAATTTGTAAGATGATGCAACCCAAAAGAAAAAGCATAGTGGTGAAAGAAAAGACAATGTTTACTCTTGTTGTGCTTCTATTTGTATCACTTCTTTTGTTTGCTCCTGTAAGTGCTTTGTTGCAGAGAGTGGGAGGCGGTGGTGATGATGATGATGGCCAACAGCTTCAGCCATCGTCTGACTTTCATTGGGTACTTGCCCTTAAATGGTTTAAGGAACATTATCTTCAATGCTACTTCTTCACCCTCTCATGCTGAACTGAGGCTACTGACTCAACTCTACAGTGGCTCACTATTGCCTCTTGAGATGCAAAGTTGTATTGCAGACAGGACAGTCCGGGGCTAGCTGGTTAGCATGCTAACTTTAGTATTTATCTCTGCAACATGATACAAAAACGTCTTTGACATACTGTGCTATGTCTTCACGTTATGTTGATAGTTTAGTTCATTTTGGAATGTGTTAAACTACAAATCCTACATAGTGCTCTGTATAAGGCTAACATTACTCTACATTGCTATTTAGAAATAGCCCAATTTTACCTGTTAAATGATTTAGTCCTATTTTTACTTCAATTCAACTTCTCTAATCAGCTGTAGAGTGAGCCTCTGGATGACAGCACTGACTGAAAATGAGTTTGAATAAAGTTCGAACAAAAGAATGAAAGGATTTTGATCATTGGCAATGCTCAGGTGCTTGAACAAACAACAGTGAAGCCAAAACAAGCAACCCTAAGTGAATTACAATGATGTCATATACTTGAAGGTAATGGAATAACAGTGATTCAACAGCTGAATCATTCTCTTATAAGAAGTGTAACACTGGTGCTGCTCACGTAGACTTGCCACAGAATGTTTAACTCCATTTAGTAAATGTTAGGAAGTGTAATGCTGATTTGGCTGCTATGCTGCTGTTAATTGTTTTATTTAGTTAATTAGTTTTAAATAAAAATGAGTCCATGTATAATTATTAGTAGTATTTTTATACAGCAGTTTTTCCTGTCCTCCCATGTCAGATCATCAGACAAAAGGAGGTTTCAGTACAAACTGAGTTACTACACAAGAGGATTCTACACAATGTCAATGGCACCACTTGAGAATATGAGTTTGTAAGTTTGTGGTCATCTTCAATAGCGGACAAGGTAGAGGCCCAAGGGATAAAGGTTGCAACATGAGCATGAACTGAATTTATGTTCTTTTAGAGTATATGGCAGACACTCTTATGAAGAAAGACAGTCTAATCATGCTCCAGAGGAAAGGCAGTGTTTGATCTTTCTTAAAGCAGTCTCAAATAGTCCTATTGCTACCAGAGCAGGGAACTGAACCCTCAGGCTCCAGTGCATGTAAGATAAACCACAGCACAGTCTACTTACTAAAGATGACTTAAAGTCAACATGGATTTAAATTAAATACAATGCACTTTTATTCTTAATGTGACATACCTAAGAGTGAAACAGGCTGCTCAGGTGGGTGGGACATCAGGATTTGATTGGATGGTGAAAAGTCATAAATGAAAATAGCCACACTTTGTCACAAAATATGTATTACAGTATTTTAATGTGTGTTTTCTGCAAGACAATTCATTAACTGTTAAAAGTTTGATTTTAATGTGTATTATCCTATTTTTAAGACATAGACATGATACACACCTCTTACACTTTCACTGCAAAAGCAAGAGAAAAAGACTTGAGGAAAAAGAAGTCAGGTTGAATATCAATGTACGAGTATAATTATTATGTCTGAGCAAGAGATAGACTGCACGTGTGTTTGCGTTTGCCTTCATCATCTTCTGAGCTCTGCAGTGTGATGGAAACTTACTGCCAGATATCTACCTACCTTACTCCTGTTAACATGAACCATGAGCATGGGTTTTCAGCATAAACAGGCTGAAATAAGTCAGAAGTGATTATTTTACAACTGGTTCAAAATGAAAAAGCAGAAACTAAACCAAGAAATAGTTAGCACATATCTGAGGCACACGACGCAATCACACATCTGATAGCAGGTGCAAGATTTTTTTGAATGATATGACACAATTGGTTGTGGTTCATGTGACCAAGGACACGAACTAACAAGGTAAAAAATACATTTTGATTTCTGATTGACTTTAAAACTCCGAACTCTAAATTCAATTTCACGCCAGGTCAAATTGTGGTAATCCTGAGTAATTTTACACCAGACTGGACAAAGCAGTTTCTGTTGCATTGCATTTCCATGTAATAAAAATATATGTATATATTGCTTAAATGAACTTTTTGTCAATGATATAAAGATAAAATCAATAAACAAATGACTTGCTAGATTTGTCACCATGTGATGGACAGTTATGTAAAGAGTGAGAGATGCATTTAGGTCCACAGCATTAACCTACACAAATAGGTTCTATCACTTTGTCAAAGAGTTAAATTAGCTGATTTGTTTGTTAGCCTAGATTGCATATTATAGCATAAACATTCTTTACCATTTCTTTACCATTTCTGCATAGAAGCTGCTAGCATGCCATGCTTTCTGTCAGTGCAGAAGATCACATTGATTAATATACAATTGCATTGCTGGGATCCGTGTGAAATGGGGTTAGATCAACACTGCTGTGTGCTCTTAAAATAATGAAAGGCAAGTTTTAGTGTCCTCTTCTGCTGATATTATACTTGGTTGTTTTTCAAAACAACCACATTATAACCACAGAAATGTGCTGCTTATAAAAAGCAGGAAAGCAGGAAATTCAATCTCCATATTGCAGCTTTATCACCAAAAGCATCTGTGACAGTCTGGCAGCAAGATCTAGGACAACCCACAAGATCTGTTCCTGAAGAGAGAAAAATATGTAGTAAACATCAACCAAGAGGGAACCGGTGCAACCTGAGGGCAAAAGGTCAAGCTCCCCTCAAGAGCTATCTGTGCATGGTTATAGTAATCATTAGTCAACAGTCAGTAACTGCCATCAATCATATTTGGGGAAAAAAACAAAAACTCAATAAAAGATAGATATCATAATTTTAGCAATGTATGAGTAATCATAAATTAAACAGACAAATACAAAAATACAAGCACTGAGGGGGCGGTGTGACGCAAAAGTAGTTCTAACATTTGTTTGTATCTTATAGATTGTATGCATGCTTTTGTGTGTGTGATTTTAGTGAATTTAATGTTTCTTCATGTGCGTATATTCATTAGTACAACAAATTACTCTTACTGTTTTTGAGTGCAGTGGATTATGTCTCATAAAACATTTATTAAACATGGATTGATAGATGTTGCTTATTGTCTATGTACAGACATATAACACCGCTTTTGAGGACAACTTGAAATACGTCAAAGTCAATTAATTAGTTCAAAAGCTGAATTAGGTCTAAATGCAGCTCACAGGTCTCACAAAAGACAATTTAAAAACAATTAGGTTTTCAGATCCTAAATATTCACAAGGGTTATGTTCTGGTCTATTTATAGCCAAGGTATTCACTGAGACAATAGTAAGCTAAATATATGTAAAATCATAATTTATATGGTATTTTCTATTGGAAGGTGTCTGTCCCAAATCCTAACCCAGAAATTTCAATTATTGTAAGTTTTGAATAAAAAAATTATAATAAATAAATATTTAAAAAATGCTGACCATAGAATAGAATAGAATAGAATAGAATAGAATAGAATAGAATAGAATAGAATCCTTTCATTGTCAGTGTACTTGTGAAGTGTATTTTACTCCTTACATATTAGCATTGTACTCTTATATAAGAAGTAACTGGCCAGAATGGTTAGATTTTTTCTTTAGAGGGCCTCATGTTGTTGAGGTGTTTTGCTGGACAGGTTGAACTCTAGACTGGTCAGAAAAACATAATAACATATGGAAACAATCAGAGAAGATGAAGAAGGTAAAGAATGAGGCCATTGTGTGATACTTTGTTTTGCTTATGTTTGTCACATTCAAGTGAGCTCATTGATAATGTATTCCAGCTATGTACACCTAAGGACTGTATAAAAGGGCCCGCTTTGGCAGGTGCCGGGGAGAGACAGGGACGTTCGAATTGGCAGAAGGCTCTCTCCGGCACGGCCAAGTTTGGGTACCCGATAACTAATTTGTAAGTAAATTCTTTACAATTAACTTGGCGTGTCTGTGGCTCCGTTCTTCCATCAACCGGCCGCACAGCTTTGGTGAACGACACTTGCATGCAACTAAATTTAGTGTGACACTCTCTGAGAAGAAACAATAAACAATATAAGTAGTTTATACACAGTATTGATAGTTAAGATGTTTACATATGGACAGTGCACTCAATGTGAGAATGGGAATAAACTACCGCAACAGTTGCAATATAAATCTAAATAAATATTTTATGAACGTATATAGTGACTCTGCATGGATGTGCAAAATATGCAGAATATACAAGTTGACAGTATATGGAGGTAGAATTACACTATGGATAATATGTAAAAGATAAGGTAACTGTACATAAATGTGCATAACGTGCAAAGTGAACAAGATTAGTCCAGAGGTAGTAACCAGTCAGCCAGTGAGGTGTTGTGGTGGAAGAAGTTGTGTCTGAAACTATGCCCTATGTATTTTGGTGATGTGCCATCTTGTAGCAATATCCAAAAACATAGTACAGAAGATCCAGTGCATTCAATCAGTCCAACAGTGCAATGCGATAAGTAGAGGACAACTAGCAGACAGATGGATACCCATAATGCATTGCGTGGTTTGGTTTGAAGATTCAAGTGCATCTTCTCTAAGGAGGATATCCGAGAGCAACTCCAACCTCTCCTCCGACCTGGTACAGATGTGTGTAATATCTTCCCATGTGTGCAGTCAAAACTCAATGTTTGTATATCAATATTGGTTTAGATATGTATATTCTGTTGGCATGTAGTACTGATACGATGGAACCTGCTGTTCCACAGTAATGAGCAAACATGTGACATGACAGTGTCAGAAATCATTTACTACCCCTGCACATTCTATACCTTATACTGTTCTATACAGTGATACAAATCTTTGAATGTAATGATTAGGAAACCATTTTAGACATGGCAAAAGAGTTCCTTAATAGGTGGAGCCTTATTCTAGCCACATGCCTGCATTTGAAAGTGAGGCTGCATCCCTGTCCCTCATGGCAAACATGGTGAGCAGGTAGATCCTACTGTTTTGAATTAAATGTTGTCAGTCTGAAAAGTCTGAAAATCAGCATGTAACATTAAGAATTATCACTAATGAAACACATTTTTGCAATTAACTAAGCTATTTTGTATTTAAAAAAAAAAAAAATATATATATATATGTTATGATTTTATGTCAATACAACTGTACAAGACTGTGTTTGCTAGTCATGTACTGGATAGTTATCAAGCCAAGTCAGGTAAGAGTCCAAAATGTGTTTTGAACTCTGACTTTGAATCAGTGATCAATATATCTATATAGGCTTTATGAGTGCACTGTGGTCACGATTTCAAAGTTACAAAGTCCTAGGAATCTTGATCTAATAAATTAGATGCATGTGTTCCAAAGCCTTAATAAACCATGCATAGGTTGATTACAAGCTCTCTATGGACTTTGAAATACGCTTATGTAGAAAACTATAGGCAGCGATTGTACACTAAGCTCAATTTTGAGAGTTATATGAATAACAGAACTAGAATGTCAATTCGTAAAAATTCTTTGTTTAAGGTAAAGCTTTTTGTTGGTCTGAAGCAAAGAAAAATTGGGCATGTATGTTGACCCACACTGCCCCCTTTTGGCCAACCTTACAGTCTAACTTCACAGTTTTTGGTGCAGAACGTGCAGCACGGGACAGTGCTAGTATAACTGGAACACAACAGTCTAATTTCAAACATAATATCCATATACCAACATATAACACAGTTTTCAAATATTGGCACAGAAATGTTCAGTATACAAAGTGTTTCCTCTGAAGTGTTTTACAGGCCCCATTTTCTCACATAATTGAAATAACTGTTTGGCCAAAATAACAAATGTACATGATTTTCTACTTTCCCCAAATGTAAACAATAAGCCAAGACGTGTTCAAGTTTTGCTTCATTAATTCCGAATTGGAGCAATATGGGTAATTGTGCTAACAAACGATAGAATTATGTCTAAATGTCTTCTTATATTTGCTTCAAATTACATTGATAATTAATAAACCCATTTAGACAAAAGGAGTTTGGTAAAATTGGAAATATGTTATCATCCACATGATGTCCCACTTTGTATTATTTAGCTTTCAAACTCTTAGAGGACAAGGGCGTGTTGTAAAATGTAACTATGCAGGTAAGCAGTGTTAGTATTATCTGTGCTTAATTATTGTCATGCTATATGTAGCTAAGAGGACAATGCTGAAGTTGGCTTCCAATTTGATAGCTTGTTATTCAAATTTCTAATGAAGTGAGTCCTGTTATCAAGATTCCAATAGCAGTTTTGGTACCACTTCACTTCAAGGGTGTTTACATAACACGTTTATTGCATCTTACATAAACAATTTATAACAAATCAATGAATGTTTAAATCAACATTAATAAAGCATGCATGGTTTACATAATATTCATATGGACTACTATGTCATTATTTTGTCAAGATAAAAGTCCTCATTTATTATTTTGACATGCTATATTATGTTCAGTGACATGTCTCATTTCTGGACAGGCAAAATAAAAGATGACCTGGTTTTATCCCTTTGGTCAGAAAGTACTTTGACAATTAGACACTTATTGTTTAGACTTTGATTCAGTCAACACCCCAAAGTGCAAAGTGCAAAATACTAATGCTTAATAATAATAATAATAATAATAATAATAATAATAATAATAATAATAATAGTAAAAGTAAATAAAAGTGTCAAAGCAGTTTCTGTCCAAAGGGGTTTATAGTTTTTTTTCCAAAACAATGGCATAATATGTAGATTTAAACATTCATGAATATGTTATGAAGAGTTTATGTAAGATGTTATGAATGTTTTATATAGACATCCTTCAAGGAAAGTGTGTACACTTCACTGTAGGATAGTGTTCATAAGGCTTTATATCATCTACATGAGCTTGTAACTGACACAAGCCTACATAATTTTTTATAACAGCTCATTCCAAAATTAGTCATCTGACATAAAGGCTACTTTAGCTAACTGATCATTGAAATTAGCAGATGCAGCCTTTATAGCAAATGATCCTTATTAAAATAAGCATTTATAAATATTTATGTAGGGTTGATGTAGCTGTCATAACAAGCTTATGTAGGTATCATATAGCCTAATGAACAGTCCCCTATAGTACAGTGTTACCAAGCATTTTTCATCAGTCCAGTGTTTATCAGTTATTATTTAAACAGTTCATAGCGAGCCATAGTGTGTTTTAACACACACTGACTTGTCTATTATCTTCCCATATTCATTAGCAACATGAGTCTTATAACTCTAGTGCTAAACTGAAGAGCAAAATTTTGACCCCAAAATATGTCTTGGCTAATTGACTGCCTTTGAGCTACAACCAAGTGGGAAATCATTTAAATATCTTTTTGCTAAGCTATCCCTTTAGGATAAGGTAGGAATTAAGTAACAGATTTACACAGCTGAAGGCTTAAAACATTAAAATATTGTCGGTTGGTCTCAGTTTTTAAGCCTTTAACACTCTGCTCAACTTCAAAGATCCAGCTGTAAAGATCCTGAAATTTGCAGATGACTCCACTCTGGTGGGCCTTATAGCCAACGGTGATGAGTCTGCTTACAGAAAGGAAATTGAGCAGCTGGTGTCCTGGTGCAGCAACAACCACCTGTTGCTAAACACAGAAAAGACTGTCGAGATGGTGGTGGACTTCCGACGCAATCCACCCCCCCTTCCCCCCCTCCACATCAACAACACTGCAGTATCCATGGTGGAGTCACTCAAGTTCCTGGGCACCACCATCTCCAGAGACTTGAAATGGGAGAAAAACACCATCTCCATCATCAAGAAAGCTCAACAACGAATGTTCTTCTTGAGACAGCTCAAGAAATTCAACCTGCCACAGACCCTGATGATCCAGTTCTACACAGCGATCATCGAGTCCATTCTCACAGCCTCCATAACTATCTGGTTCGGTTCCTCCACCTCACAAGAAAGAACCAAACTCCAGCGCATCATCAGGACAGCAGAGAGGATCATTGGATGTAACCTGCCATCACTCCAGCAGATCTACACCAGCAGGGTGAGGAAGCGTGCTGGCAAAATTACATCTGACCCCTCACATCCTGGACACCTCCTCTTCCAGACACTCCCCTCTGGTAGAAGACTGCGGTCCATCAAAACCAGCACAACACGTCATGCTAACAGCTTTTTCCCCAGAGCTGTAGCGCTCCTCAACCACAGAGGACACCTTCCACTGTAAACCTTAAAACATACAACTGAACTGTACCAAACTGGACTGAACAGCTATTTGCACTCTGCCTATTTGCACTCTGCCTATTTGCACTCTGCCTATTTGCACACCTGTACAGATGTTCTCTTTCTGTAGATATTCAGGTATTCAGATATTTATTGTTTAGTGTAATTTTTGTAAATAATCTGTGTTTTGTTTTTTTGTTACTTGTCATACGTGTTGCTCTCACCAAGACAAATTCCTTGTATGTGTAACATACTTGGTGAAATAAAGAGATTCTGATTCTGATTCTGATTCTGATTCTGAACTTTTTGGTAGAGCACATTTTGAGTCACTGTATCTTAATGAAGAAGGTTTTGAACATAACCTGATTTTGCCATTTCTACCAATTGGCAGAGGTATGTTATGCCAAAACAATCCCCTAGAGGTCACTGAGTCTTTCAATAGATAGCCTTTACTGTTCTCATTCATAGAGGAAGCAAGCAACAAGTAAATCGCTCCAACATTTGGATTGTTTTGGTGGAATTTTCAAAGGTAAGCTTATTTTACCAGCATATTGTGTTTCAGAGGTTTTCGTGAACAGAATTATGTAACTTTATACAACAAAAAGAGTTTAATTAGGCTAAAACAGTGTTTGAAAAACTTGTGTTACTAAATATATATAATTTGCTCGACCCCAGCTAAATATTAAGGTCAAAAACAAAACAATTTGTTAACTTGATTTGAAAAGTTACTCTGCCATTCTGTTAGGCAGCATTTTAGTCATGTTATAGCATGCATTCATTATGCAGCACCACATTTACTTCTGTTCAGAGTTGCATTAATTCTTGTCTGAAATTCTTTTATTGATGACAAGCGAGTATAACCATGTTGTGAATTCTTTTCCAGTACGTCCCAAAGACTTTCAATGGGGATTCCCTGAACCGCTCTTTCACAATCTGAGCCTGATGGATCTTGAAATTGTCATCCTTATGTTCCTAATGTTCAAGTAGTCAACTGACTTAATTTTATTCCTTGTACAGTGGACACCATGCATGATGGGAACATCACTTCATGTGCTTTCCATTTAACCCTGATGCGCCCATTGCTCTGGAATTGGGTAAATCTTGGCAACATTTTTCTATTGCTCCAGAGTCCAATCTTTATACTCCCTAGCAAACTGAAGCCTTTTATTAGCCTCTCCAACAAGTGGCTTTCATATGGACTCACAACTGTGTGGTCCCAATTCTTCCACTCTTGTTGTGTGGGAATGCTCATACTTCCGCAATTAAACACTGCCAAGAGTTCTACGTCAGTTTTTACCATTTACCTTTAACAAAAAGTGTTTAAAAGTGTTTAAGTGATCTCTGATAACTGTCATTCATGATCTGACCACATTTCATATGTGAAGCCATCTCAGCTTCAGTTGTTTCTTTGCTTGATGCAGGTCAGTGACTTGACCCTCCTAAAATACAGTAATATCTTTTCCATGAGTGCGGAATACTTCTACTCACTGCATCAGGTTGGGTTAAAAACTTGTTGCCAACTGATACATTTTAATCACTGCAGTGATTATCCAATCGAATGTATCAAATACTCATCTGCTTGTACCACTTACTGTCCAGCCTTTTGTTTACCCTGTCCCGACCTTTTTGAGATGCATTGCTGCCATCAAGTTCTAAATGAGATCATTTTGTTAATGAAATGGTAAAATGTCTCACTTATACAACGTATATGTTCTATGTTCTATTGTGAATAAAATATGGTTCTATGAGATGTTTTTATTCACATTTATTGTATTTTACACAGCATTCCCAACTTTTTTTGTATTTGTTTATTCAAATGCAAACAGCAACTTTGTTTTGGCCAGGCAGTAAACATAATAGCATATTAGAAACCACCTGGGATAGCACAGCAGCCACCTAACAACATCATAACTACCACCTGGAAAAGTCAAGCACTGGCCTAGCCATACTGTAGCAACCACTTGAGACGCCATAGCAATGAGATAAAACAGCAATTGGTTTGTCAAGCCAGCAAGTGTTGATACCCAAACTTCCCCCTTCCAGTTTCTTCATTTGCAATTAGACGAGTATTTAACAAACCTGTAACACAACCTGCTGATCTAACAGTTTCTTCATACTCTGGCTATTAGGCATATTTAGAGTGAGGTTCATTCTAGCTGTTTTCATGGTTACTATTGAAACAACCAAATCATCTTACTCATGTTGGATATTTGTTCTAAATGTGGATAAGTTGACAAAGCTTGTAAACTGCAAGTGCATATTCTCACCAGTAGATGGCAGTGTTGCATAAGATCTGCGCCTGGTATATACTAATCCAAACGAAAAGCTCCACTACTATTGCTGCTACCGTGCTATTATATCAATGTACCACATGTAAAGTTTATGAAAACAGCAGTGCAAAAATGAGACCATGCAACACCATGAGTACACTAAGAGCCGCATCAACAAGTGAGCTCAGTCTGTCATGTAAGTCATGAAAACACAGCTGAAAGCTATCCTGGTGTATTCAGTCATGCAGGCCCGACAGAGTGAAAACTCTCCCCTCAGTCTCTGGGGAACATATAATGGGGTGAACAATCACAAACACCGGCCCTGGTGCTACAAGCGGATGAGCTAATCCATGTTTTTCAGCATTCTGCGCATACCAGCGGTCTGTTGTTTCAGCCTGGCACTCGCTCTGGCCCGGTGACGCCACCAGGAGAGCTTTACCTTAAACAAACCAGCTACAAACTGGCTACTGAACATGTGCAGTTCACGCTGATGTCACCGGGAAGGAATGCAGTATCTGTGCCTGGAGCCAAGGATTCCAGACTGGAGATGAGACTGGGAGAATGCAGGAGAGATAAAGCCTGACCGGAGGACACAGAGAGAGAGAGAGAGAGAGAGAGAGAGAGAGAGGGGCCTAGGCTTGTATTTGGGCCTGCACTTCAGTTCACTTTAATTCCCCACATTCATAACTCCATATTATAGTAGCTAGTAGAGAGATAAAGATAAGCAGAGATATAAGCCTGTTATTGCTGACAGAATGCCTCAGCCTGATGGAATGTGGATGAGCATGGTGCCAGTGGGGGGGTGTGGGGGGTGGTTTAGTGTAACACAGATTAGTTAAGTTAAAGTTACAAATGTCTATTTAAATATGTTGTCAAATTAACATGTTTAGGCTACCTACGCTGTGTCTTTATGACACATTCATAACTAAAGAATAACATGTGTTAATAACACTATAACATAGTGAATATTTATAACTGGCTTCTTTATGTTAATTATAATGTACTGATGTAACACATTATAACACTTATAAATGCCTGTCTCTCTTTAGGCTATTTAAGGCTGTTTATGTCAATACAGTGTCATTTACCTCATAAAACATCTTGTAATTCATCTTGCATGTCATCTTGTAATTACTGGCCTAATCATAACTGACCTAATTCATAAATATTCATATGTTGCCTTATAAATATAGTATTCAATGCTCATCCATGTGTTAAGAAGTCTCTATGTAGATAACCTTCAGATAAACTGTTATCAAATGTTTTCACCTTTAATGTATGCGAATGTAACACAACTTTATAGAATTTCTCTTTTATCCATTCATCATAAAACTCATCATGAAAGGCCAAAAAAGGTTCTGATGTCACAAAGGTTATATGGCAAAGATGACTGGCGAGGCTTGCCAGTGAAGTCCAGCTGCGGGATAGCACAAGAGATGGCTTCCAGCTGCCGTTGACCCTGGCCTTGCAGTGATGCTTCAAGCAGATGCCAACTGTGTGGTTTGCCAAGGCCAAGAGTCGGGGCTCCAGAGTACACGTGCAGCACCTTTGCTGGTGTCTATGGTGAGGTGGACAGTGAAGAAAGCAATTAACAGCCAAATGAGTGCCGCTACTGTTGCCACCACTATCCCCACTGGTACAAGGGTTGATGTTGCAAGCTGTGATGAGCTGGAGGAGGAGGAGGAGGCCTCAGTGCTTAGTCTCTCTGCTCTGGAGCACCGAGATAGGGGTAGTGATCCCAGGAGGGGACTGGGGGCAAACGTGGCCAAGGAGCATGCATGTTTATTGGAATAGTGGACATTCCGAAACCCCTTTTTAGAAACCGAGGGGGCCATAGCTCCCCAGCCTTTGTGAGGTCTCAGAGATGGCACACTATCGAAAGGGAGGCATCCCGCAACTGGCTCATCCCCACACACACTTAGCCTGCTGGGTCTTACTTATTTGTTGTTGGTGTAATTATGAGCATATGTGCTGTTAATTTCACTCTGGGCTGTGGAGTACTCATGTTGGTTTGCTGTGTATCATTTATAGGAAATGTGCATTTGGAAGCGATCTGTTGGCTTCCTGGGTGTGTCAAGCACTGGAAGCGGTTCTCTCCTGCTGCTGTGTTCAGTAAAAGAGCATTTATTTAAAGTTCTATGTTTCCTGTGTCTTCTTACTTTACGCTGATGTTACAATATACTGATTTGAAAGCTTTGGCAACACTTACTATACTCATGCCAAGAAGCTTCTTTGTTTTAGGTAATCACAGAGAGAGAGATAGAAGGAGAGAGAGAGAAGGAGAGAGACAGAGAGAGATGAGGAACACTAAGTTCTAATGAGAAGTTCTGGTAAGGTGTTGACTGAAGACTTAAAACAACAAAAGTCACAATGTCTTCATTCTCTGTAATTGAAAAAGCACAGCACAAAGTCCTCAGGCAAGATGCAGTGCGGTCGGCTTTATTTACCTCCTGCATCCGGCTCAAACTGACCAGACCAAACAAAAGCAGGCACCTTTAAGGGATAATAGGAACCAGGCTGGGTAAAACTATGCACTAAACCTATGAGCTCATGCTCTATCCTGGGGTGACCTTGTACAGTTGCTTTTTCTGTTAAGCCTTATTCAGGCTGGATTAGTTTTATCTAAGGAGACGCTGTATATATGATGCCATATATATGCACACAAATACATATATGTGTATATATATAGTTACAGCTACATGATAATTGCTCTTAAATGGTTACAGCTGCATACAGCTAGGTAACTTTTGATAAATTATGGATATATGACTTTATAAAGCCAGGTAAAAGTTAATATGGTAATACATTACAACAGGGTTCTGGTATGTTTCCTGTAAATGCGAAAAAGTTAGCTAATACGTACCTTGTGCCATGTTCCTGTTCAGCTAAATTGCATATAAACCATAGGAATGGTTGAATGGTTAAAAATCTTGGCAATGCACTTGCTGTGAGATGTTATGAGGACATCTCACATGGGAAAAGTTAAGTGTCTTGTGCATCTTTTTATTTTTTTTTGGTTCCAGGATCTCGTCCCGCTTCATCAGCCTGCTGGATCCATCACTATTCAGTGGTCTGGGACTTCATCAATTACAAAGAAGCCTTGTGTGTAGTACCTTAGGGGTAATGCTGATATGGACATTGGGGCTCTGACATTTCCATCTGGGCCATCTTTGGGAATTTGAGAAAATTACACAAATACCTTATGAGCAGATTTCTGAAATAAGATCCAGGGATGCTTCCAGTTTGGCAGTTGAAATTAAAATTTCCAATGATTTTATTAATGAAATAAAACTTGTTCCAGTTTCATGTTGATGGTACCTGTTGTATTGTAATAACCTACGGTGAAGGGTGACAGATAAAATTTGGTGCCTTTGTAAAAAGTAACTTTGTAAAATGTCACTTTTTGGAAAACAAATAAAAAGGGTCTCAAAAGTCACAAAATCTAGAGGCTTAGGCAAGGACGAGGCAAGGATATGTTTACCACAAAAGATTCAGTGGTTGTATGAGACAAAAAGAACCATGGTTTTAGAAAGAAGACCTGTTGCTACAGCTCAATAGTCAGAACCTAACAAGCCCCTGGTCAAGTTCCAGGTCTGGAAAGACAAAGACGACTGGAATCAGCATATGCCATATGTCATTTTTGGAGGACTGAAAAAGCAATGCAGTTCGGTCGCCTGCAACCTAGTAGACTGTATATCTATACAAATCCGATGGCCTAGTACGATTCAAGCGCTTTAAGGCCACTCTCTCCCAACTTTTAACCCTAGGTTACCTTGTGTCTTAAAAAATTGTTGTGGATATTGTAGACTAACTTGAAAATTTCTAGCTTCTAGTCGAGTTTAATACAACAATATGTTCTAAAACTATGCAAGCAAGTGGTAGAAGTGCATAGTAGATTGTAGCAGCTGGCCAGTGAACGGGCTGAGTGCCTTCTTCTAATGATAGGTGGGCTTCATGAGAGGGAGAAGTGAAAAGTGATATTATTGGTTAATATAATTTCTGTTGGTGGTGACATAGTCAAAAATCAGAAGATGTTTTATAGGTGAGTAAAAGTTTTGATGTTTTGATAAACATGTCAAAAAAACAGTTGCACCCAGAAGGAATCAACTGACATGTGAATGATTCAAGTTTCACGCTTTGCTGTGCATGTGACATAAGCAAGGACGGGCCTTATCGCTGAACCAACAGCCATGAATGCAGACATTCAGTGAGCAGTTATGCCCTCCATGAGTCATCCTGTGAGTGCCAGTGAACGACGCAGGACTACAAGCACATAGACCATTACGACGACAGACTGTAACACCATGTCAACGTTGCCAAAGACTGCAATGGAGTCGTGCCAGCCTGTCTTGGAGTGACTCAGAATGGCAACTGGTCTTCAGTGATGAGTCCCGCTTTTGTCTTGGTGGACACAACCAATGAATTTGTGTGTGGAGACACCATGATCAGCACCAAGATGAATGGTTTGTTCTCACGCATCACAAGTCCTGGTGTCACTCCACCTCCACCCCTACCACAAAATCTGCAGGAACTGTGTGAGAATATTCAAACTGCATGGGATGGATTATCACTTCTGTATGTGTAGCTCAGTAAATATTGCCCATATAAGTCTAAATTTATCATCGTTTATTGCTGCTGGTAACCTTTATCTTCCTTCCCAACAGCATTGCAATCCAACACTTCCTTCCGGGTGCAGCTGGATATTTTAAATTCAGTAATATGATATTATGAATCAAGCTTAACATGCCGAGCAGTGTGAACTAACAGCCTGTTTGATTACAGGCTGGCTTTACAAGAAAACATTCAACAAGTGATTCTTTCCACCTAATTCCTCCTTAAGTAAAGAGCCTTATCTTTAGAATCCTCCATTCTCTGTCTCTATCTCTCTCCCACGTACTACACACTCTCACACAGGAACATATACGCATACACATAGAACAAAAGACTGCGGCGTCCACATTGATGAGAGGCGTGCTTGGAATTTTGTTCTTTGGTGGGGCGAGGCTCTTTCATTTATCGACTGCCGCTTATCCAGTGAGTTTGTCCGTTAAATCCAAAGGGATAGGCTTATAAATGCCAGGTCACATGCATTCTGACCAATAAAAGCTCATAAAGGCCTCAGGCAGGCCCCGGGGACTGCTAACCTCAGCAGAGAAGCCTGGCCTTTGTGGCCACCTCAACCTTTGGCCTTGCTGACCCCTGTCACGCGACTCACACTCTTGACCCCCTCGGGGCTGTGTTTGTTGTTATGTTAGCCACGCAGATACACAATGGACACACTCCTCGTCCCGCTGGGGCCGCAGCTGGGGGAGGAGCATCTGCTGAAGGCCACCAGCTGACCTCTGTCAGAGGTCGCACAGATACAGGCAGAGACAGACCTGCAGGCGCAGTGATGTTTTCATCAGCAATCGTATTTACCCGAGAGGCAGCCACTGCTGAGGTGGACTGTGCATGGGAAACGCACACAGTTTAGTTCAGATGAACTTGTTTGGTGTTTGAAGTTTGCTTTGGAGGGAACAAACAGGGTCAAAAGTACACTATATGGCCAAAAGTATGCAGACACCTTGTTAATAATTCAATTTAGGTGTCTTAGCCACACTAACAGGTAAATAGAATCAACCACTCAGCCATGCAGTCGCCTGAGACAAACAATGGTAACAGAGGTCAATGTGCAATGCCAAGTGTTGGCTAGAGCATTGACAAGCACACTGCCACTGCACTCTGGAGCTCTAGAGTAATGAATTACTCTTCACAATCTGGCAGTCTGCTTGATCGATTTGATGGATGGCACGAGAAGGCAACCTACTGAAATGCATAGCACCAACAGTAACGTTTGATGGAGGAGGGATAATGACCTAGGGTCTTTTTTAACCCTGTAGTTCCCTGTAGCTTGACGCTGTAGTTCCAGTGAAGGGTAATATTTTGATAATCATATACTTCATTTTTGTGGCAATAGTTCTGATGAGCCAAGTCTTGTGGAAAGCCTTTCCATAATGGTGGTAACTGCAAAGGAGTGGCCAACCCCATATTAATGCTTATAGTTATTGAATAGGAGGTTCAACAAGCTCATATAGGTGTTATGGTCAGGTGTCCATGTACTTTTGGCTATATAGTGTATTTCATTTTCAGAATTCTAGATTATGGAGGGAGATAAACAAACATCAGTTCTGTGTAGTACTGGTGTAAGCTGAACAGTAAAACTGTTGAGGTGAAGAAACGACATCCATGGTGGGGGAGAGGCAGAGTCGCTACATTGCCCTCCAAAGCATGGCTCATGCTTCCCCTCTGATCAGCAGGCATACAGGATCAGAAGGGGGAGCACAGACTCTTAAAAATGGGCTCTCCCTCCGGTGTGAGAGAGGAGGACGCTGGAGAGAGCAAGGATTGAAAGAGCACTGAGGACTAAGGGCTGAATAAGCCTCATTTAGGTCCGTTTTGTTTATTTTCATGTCATTAAAACTGTGTAAATAAAGCACTTTGGTTGACTTGCACTGAGTTGTCTGTGTGTGTCTTTGAGGTTCGTCAGGTTTCCCAGTCAGTGTGCTAGGCCCCTCCTCTGGCTGAGCCAAACATTGACATGCGTCAATTTGTATATTAGTGTCAGTATCTATATCAAATGAGCAATATTTAAGATATTTAGGCTAAAACGTTATAAAATGAACTAAAATCATAAACAGAACATGAAATATCAGTTTTGATGTTTCATCAAAAACGTCTATGTGCTATTGAAGTTAGCTTGTTATCCAGCTAACCCCAGCCCGTCCTGTATGTAATACTACTTTGTAGCTCAAGAGGCGATAGTGAGCCACTGTAACATTGAGTCATATCAGTCTAACATGAGAGGATGAAGAAGTAGCGCTGTGTAGCACTGGTGAGTGTTAAACACCACAACTTGGTCTGGTGATATGTTGCCCCCTGTTGTTTGCAGTATAAATTTGACAGGTTGTGTGAACTTTGAGGGTTTAAGGGTTGTTGCAGTCTCCCCTTACACCATGTGCCCCAGTGCGATAGCCTTACTATGCTCCCTGAGTAGTTATGCTACCGGATAGTTGCTGACAGGCAGCATTAGGCAGCCAGATCAAAGGCATCTCCTATGTAGCGAAACAGCTGCCTTTCTTAGCAGTTTATTACATAGACTTACCAGTCTATCATCTAGACTTGCAGAGCTGGTCTTGGATCAGCAGTGTGAGGGAACAGTGCCTACAGATTCACACATGGCTCAGTCTCGGTTTCCCCGCGGGTTATCAGCACCCTGGGCCTTGACGGCCTCCTGCCCCTTTGGCAGAGCATCAGAGGCCTCAGAGCCCCTGCACACAATGGCATTCCCTGGCACCGACAGCCCATCCACACATCCATCAGATGGTCACAAAAAGGGAGACACGGCAGGGGAGAGAGACGGCCGTGATCCGTCTCACACTGACACCTCACCAGCAGGCACGCTCAGGAGGCGCTGGGTTCACCACACACTCGCCATGCTGGAGGGAGGAATTCTATAGAGGATGCGATCTAATGCATTCACAGTGCTAAGGGGAAAAGAAATGAGTACTAAGAGGTCATTGCACGTCACAGCTGTCAAACTAAATCTCAACTTTTGTCCTGTTTTAGTTTTTGACTTAAAGTGAACATGCATAATTGAAGTCTTTTTTTGACAGCAACAACATATATAGGAGTTTCCCTCTCAAAGTGCTAAAGTGGGAGGAGAGTATTACAATAGAGCACTTATTTAAGACTGTTTTATATCTAATTTCTTCTTCTATATATATATATATATATATATATATATATATATATATATATTAATCTGTTTTTGGTAGAATACAACATACTTGTAGCTATCATATCAATGTCACACTACTCTGTTATATGAAAAATTATACTTTAAATTGCCATTTCCTAAAACTTTGGGTAGATTTTACAACAGTGGTCAAGATTTTTGCTTCCACTCAACATGTAACACATGGATAGAGGAAAAATGTGGACAATGCCGGAGCCTGGAGGACAAGTTTGGGAACCACTGTTTTAAAACGCTATCAAGAAGCAGGTTTTGCCTAATATTCCAACATTTGAAGATTTTGAAAAAGATTGGCCTAATGAGTCACAATTTGAACCTGAAACAGATGTTTTGTTTCCTGCTATATGACAGAAATAGGCTTTCAAACAGAATGTGAGCTAAACACATGGTTAGATTGTGCTAGTCGTGTTATTTATGAACATCCTTAGTAGATGACCTTCTAAATTGCTCCCCAACAACACAGCGTGTTGGTGATTAGTGCCTCGCTTAGTAACTCTGTACCTACGAGTTTAACAATACAAAAAACGTTCAAATGATCTTTTTCATTTACATGATTCTGTTTTTAGTTTGCTTGTTGTTTTTTTGGTACAATTTATTAATTTACATTTTTAATAAAAATCTAAGTATGTCTTCTGAAACATGGCCAGGGCTAAAGTCCTAATTTTTACTAGAAAATCGTCACCGCGTTAGCACAGTTAGTTATAATGGTATCATCTGCTGGGTGTCTATAAAACATTTTGAATCCATTAATTTTACTGGTTCTGCTTAATGGGCTGTGTACTGGTGACAGACTTTGTAGTCTGTAAAACACTTGTAAAACTGTATTTCTGTCTTTTACGGTAAAATAATAATTTGAATTAATGACACAGCATCAAGTATAACTGCGACATAGCTCATTATGTAGTATAACCTGTAATGTGCATCACCTTCAGTGCACTTTTGATTAGGCCACACTCCTTCTCTATAGTAGTCTTTGCCACTTGCTGAATCTGAAGCTAAGGAAATTATGAACATACATCTGCACAGCAGGTAGCACAGCATGCATAGCCAGCAGCAAGCAGAATGTTCTCACAACAACCCTGTTAATAATTCTCAGAGAAGGACAATATAGGTCAAGCCTATTGCTAGAGCTCCTCATGTTGCTGTGTACCATGTCCCTCTGTGGTACTCGGGTGAGTGTGTGGTCAATCCACTTGATGAGTAGAACTCTCTCTCAGGAGAGCCTTTGGGCAGGACTGTGCACCACTCAGCTCAGGGGATCCACCATGTAATTATCCGACAATTCCCAAGATGCTACAAGGCCATTAAATGCCACTGGGCACTGATGGCCTAGTCAGGGCCAGCGCCAGCCATAGTCAGAAAAAGCAATTGTTTAGGGCATTCGCATTGCTGGAGGCCTCCACATCATTGTTCTGCATCAACAAAAAGAGCATTCATTTTAATTGGATGTGTTGGCTGGTTGACACTGGTCACAAAACTGATCAATGTCACTGATTCAAGGTGGTCCCCACCCTCTAAATACATAAAGAGGTCTGATAGGTTCATGAATTATGAATACACTACTACACACAGTGCCTAATTTGTACAATAATGAGCAACACAAAATTAGCAACCGACAACAAGCAACATATTGTGTATTTGTATGTAGCAGAATTACAGTTAGTATGTAACCGCAAACATATTCATGACGTTATGTTGATATGAGTTTTCTCTATCAATGTTCCTCAAAACCCCTTTTTTATAGCTCCCCCTAGTGGAAAACTTCAGCCCGTTGAACATGTATGAGTTACAGGGCAAGT
The DNA here is from genome assembly GCA_034552555.1 of Semaprochilodus insignis. Taxonomy (NCBI): domain Eukaryota; kingdom Metazoa; phylum Chordata; class Actinopteri; order Characiformes; family Prochilodontidae; genus Semaprochilodus; species Semaprochilodus insignis. The sequence goes on along the minus strand of CM067474.1, from coordinate 17,821,267 downwards.
CAAGGTGCACCTTGGCATTTCTCACACCGGACAAAGACTGATTGATGCACGCTGAGCTAAAATCAAGGCTGGGTTTATTTGACANTGACGCACGCTGAGCTAAAATCAAGGCTGGGTTTATTTGATAGATTGGCAGTGAGGTTCAACAACTGAATCCAGGCAATCAAAGCACAAGGGACAGGCAAAGTCAAAAACAGGAGACAGGCAAGAGTCGAAATACCAAACAGACAATAAGCGAGGGCAAGACAAAACCAGAGGAAAACCAGAGAAGAGAAAGCCAGAGATCAGAACAGGGTCAGAAAGCCAGAAAGTCACCACAGGGTCAACAGAGAATGAATGATCGGTATGCTACAAAAATGTGGCAATACTGTGCAGGGAAGTACCGGAAAAGCAGAGGTATATATGCACAAGCAGAGGTAATGACTGACAGGTGTGTAATCAATACTCGGGGGAATCCGATCTAGGAAATGGGACGGGATTGGTAGGTGAGGGACATGTGACTGTGATGTCACCAGGTAGGGGGTTCTGGGAGATGGAGTTCCGGGGATTGGAGGCAGAGAGGAAACCTGGAAGTGTGACAGCATCTAAATGTTTTACATTTCTTAGCTGTATGCAGTCACCATAAGAGATAATGTGTGCCTAATTTGTTTGATTTGTTGGTTTATTTTTGGGTTTGAGACAAATATATGCAAAAACTTGAATATTTCACTTTTTAAGTGGAAATAGGTTCATATACACTACAAGACACTTTCTTTGACTTTCTCTGGAAATTTCAGGGTTTAACACACTTTTTAAAATATAAAAAAAGTGCCATGATTTTTGTTCAGGTCACAGTTTGTTTCAGCCTTTTGATTAGTTGTTTATCTAGAAACATAGCAATTAGTGTAAATCTATTCTGAGCAATTTTATTATTCTATTATTTTACAAGTGTAAACTATGAATTGACATAAACAGTCAGATTTATATGTTCTCATGGAAGATCTGATCTTTGTATGGCAGTGACGGCCTAGTATTTGTGTTGTCTACCTGTTCGTCTTAAAGAAGTGAGAGTTGCACTGGGTATCATAACATCAGCATCATATGTACAGCCAAAACGAGAGGGCAATAAGTCTATAGGCAAACCACAGTCATGCTGAGAACAGTCATGTTACTGTAAGCTTTTCTGAATGCTAGACCAACACAGTATCATAATGCAGCTGCGTCCATACTGGATATTAGAACTGGATATGTGGGGTTAAACCACTGAGGTCTGGATCTCGAAAAGGTGTCCTTAAAGGTAATTATCGCCATGATCAAAAGGCCATATGATGTAGGGCAGGCATCACCAGTCTTATCTACAACAGGCCAGAATGGCTGTAGGTTTTCGAGCAGATCGAGCAGATGCACACCTGGTTCCTCTTCTTCTGCATCTTCAAACTATTGATCATATGGGGTGTGTTCCTGGCTTGGTTGGAATGAAGTCCTGCAGCCACATCAGCCAGTTGTGGATAAGACTGGTGACCACTAATCTGGTGGCTGTATATGAACTGAGCAGGTTGGTAATGAAAGAGGAGGCCTGGCCATTAAGAGCTTTAAAATCAAAGAATAAAACCTTGTACTAGATTCTAAACTGTGCATGGAGCCAATTAAGTGAAGCCAAAATAGAAGTGGTCTGTGCTTTTCATACCACAGAGCAATCATGCTTCAGCGTCCTGAACTAAGCAGGTTTGCTGAAGAGGACTGACTGAGACACATATCCAAGTGAAGTGACACAAACGAGTGAATCACCTTTTCTAAAACTGAAAACCAAAGAAGAGGTTTGATTTTATGGATTTTATGTTTCTTAGATAAAAAAGATGCTTTTGACAACTGTTACTCATTTAGCTCACAACTTTTTTTTGTTTCACATTTAGCACAAAGAGATGGTTTGTACGTTTCCCGTAAGGGTAATTGTAAAGAGATGGGGTGGAGTGTGTTGTGGTGGGAGGTGGGACCACATAAATGGATCTGTGCCTTCTTTTCACTAAAATGAATAAATACATGCAAAATAACATAGGTCCTAAAATGGACCCCTGTGGAACTCCACAGGTGACCATAGTAGCTGAACAGATACAGTTCCTGAAAAGCTTTGCCTTCTAAGATGAAGCAAACCATTTGAGTACTAATCCCATGAGCCAGCTCACTGCCTAAGGTGCTTGATAACTATGTCATGATCAATGGTGCCAAAGGCTGCACTGAGATCCAATAAATCCAATCACCAGAATCCAACAGATCAAAAGTGTCATTCAGTGTCATTTATGTCCCACCTCACTTTTTCAACAGGTAAAGCATTACTAAGTCTTAGCTGATGCTTCTAGATGTGGACAGTCAGATATTACTGGATTACTCAGTGTGACTTTTCAAACCAGATCTCAGCAGTTTTATATGTGGTCCTAGACTGGATGCATGTCTGATTCATGGCCATATGACCTTAATGAGAAATATCAACCTTTTTTCACAGCAACCATAAAACACTAACTTCACCTGGACCTTTTTCAGTTTTCCATCATTCATTACATCTTCAGTGTTGGAATATATTTTGGTGGAAATGTATAGGATTTACAAAACCATAGGCAAAACATGTCCTCATGTTTGTAGGTAAGCAAGCAAGTCCAAGTTTATAAAAGTGTTTTTATTGTGCTTAAATGCTACTTTTTACTGATCATTTGACATAAAGAAGGTCGCAGTTGTGCTGTCTTATAAATCTCAGCATGGCCATCTTTGTGGACAGGTTCACCCCCATTGCTCACTAGCAGCTTGATACAGTGTTACAGGGGTAAAAAATCATTTTATTATATTAATAAAAATCTCATTAGGGGTCCTGCACAAACCTTCTCCCCAATTATTAACAGCTGAGAGCTATTCAGAAAGAATGATCTTGTGTTGAAGGCTTGTGCTGCTAGTTTGTTTACTTCTTTCTGTTGTTTTTCATGACACACATGGCTCTGTCACCTGACACCATTGATTAATCATTTTAGAGTACTGTGTGATCACATTAAAATGGATATAGTCAGTTACGCAAACAAAGGTGAACAATCGTAACATAAAGATCAGATCCCAGATAGCATGTGGATGTGGTACACATTTGGCAAAGATATGCCATTGCTGGCCCACTCTTGGCACTGCCAATCTGCATGTAAGCCAAAGATGGCCCACATATTTAAAACGCATTTGGCCCATATGTTCCAAAACAGATCTGGTCCACTTCTGGCACAGATACGAAAGAGTTGCCTGCTGGCAAACTGAATGTGAGCCAAAAGTGGCTTACATATATAAAAACCTGACCCACAGGTTCCAAAGCAGATCTGGTCCACTTCTTCCAGAGATACAGCAGAGTTGCCTCGTGTGGCCCTAATCTGTTGTGTATGTGGCACACATCTTGCAACCGAGAGCGGTCGGCCTTAGTGCCATCAATCCATGTGAGAAGCGGGCCAGATGAAAATGGTGAATGTGGGACAGACCAATTTTGCTATATGGGACTTGAGTAATGAATAAATAAATAAATAAATAAATAAATAAATACATACATACATACATACATACATATTTACATAAATAAATAAATAAATAAATAAATAAATAAATAAATAAATAATCAGTTTAACTGTGAGGCTTGTAATGTAACATAGCCATACCTGTTAAGATAAAGAAAGATATTGTATCTCTAGCAGTATACCTTTGAGATTTGTCTATATGTTGTTTCATTGCATTACATGTAGAATTACAATGAAATTCAGTTGATTTACACTCAATCTACCACTAAAATTGAGTTCTTAGTACTTTGATGTTTGTACCTTATATACACTCAGTTAACACCGAGAGCCAGCTTGGCAATTCAGTGCAATTAACACAATTTACTCCTTTTGATTTCACGCAAAATTGTTACCTAGTATTCTGGCATTTGCACCTCATCGGTTACCAAATACGTATGCTTTGGTTTAAGGAGCTACAACTGATAATTAACACCAAATGACACCATGATTCTGTTATCACCAGTGACAGCTGAGATCTAAAAGGGTTAAAATGTCTAGAGCCTCTAGCTGATGCCTCTCATTGCGGTGAGGTGACGAAAGGCCATACTAATGCTTGTACAAGTCAGAGTCACTCCAGTCCACTCAGCACCTTTCATAGCAGCACAGCCTCAGTATTGTGCTGTCATTTACAGACCTAACTAAACACTCCCGCTTCAGAGTGAAGAACAATGGCAGTAATGCACAATGGAGGCAGATACTTGTTACCAGTCCTATTGTGCTTGTGTGTGTGTGTGTGTGTGTGCACATCTGAGCACATGTTTAAAGTTTGAAATTGCCTGTTATGTAATATGATAATGTTGTATTATATAATTCTTAACAACATGCTTTTGGCATTTTACTGTATATACAAAAATATCATTCAAATTCAGTTTAAAATATTATGTACTAGATACCCAAACATGTTTATTCAATAGTTCATGTTGTTTTTTGAGCAAAGTAAAGTTACATTAAATGCTAAACAAAGTACTGCAGTCATAGCTGTTCATAGTCACTTCATGTCAGGTTACCTGTGGTGAGATTTGGATTCTGGATATTCATTGTATTATAAATTCATTCTTGATGTTCAACAGCTTTCTCAGCTGATCTACAGCTCTGTTCATCATTCCAGACACAACTAAATGTCATATGTACTGTATTTATTTATTTATTTGTTTATTCATTTATTTGCTAGTTTGTGACATTTCTTTATAATTCTACCTTCTGAATAATTATTTGAAAGCTTTGAAACTAATATTTTTATTTTAAGCTTTGAAACTAATATTCATTTTTAAATTCTGGGATGGTTCTTACTTTAAATGTAGATTAATGTTCATTTGAAAGGGTGTCTACATAACACATTTATAACATCGGCACTTCATAATGTGTTCCTCAATGTTTAAATCAACATTCAAATGTCTACCTATTTCACATGATTTTGATATGTAACAGAATATTTTACTGAGAGACATTTTTCTATCTATTTTGAAAAACCATAATATTTTCAATTATATGCCTCATTTCTGGATAGACAAAATAAAAATGACCTGGTTTTACCTCTTCAGACAGAAAGTGGTTTGACACTAACACACTTATTTTATAGACATTAAGATAATACACACTAGACATGCTATTTGATTAGAATTTTGCCATATTATATGTAGCCTTTTTTATTATTTTATGTTTTTCTTAAGCATTTGTATTATACGGTGGCTGAGAAGTGCAAAACAAATGAACATTTCAGAAAACAAAATTACAAAAATATAAACAAATTTACAAATAAAAAAAAAATGATATTCAAGAAAACTAAATTACAAAAGCAAAAACAATTTTACAAGACATGAAACACTTTTACCAGTCCCGAAACAAGTTTACAAACTGCGAATTCTGATGGAAAGGATAGGTCTAACACACAAGAAGTGCTTGTTGCAGACCCTTTTTTAGCCAGCTGGCAAGCTTTTATTTTTCCTTTACCTTTTCTTCCGTCTGCTCTTTTAAAAACTCTAAAGAGCTTCCACAGGAAACACAAAATCGTGCCAGCTGCGTGATATTATTTTGGCCTTGTAAAATTACTTTTGCTTTTGTAATTTTGTTTTCTGAAATGTTAATGAAATGTTGTGAAATGTTTCCTTCTTTTTTTAATTTATGCAAACATCTGCAAAACTATTGTGCCAGATGATTCATTCATCAGTCTATATGCTGTTAAGGAAAAATGTTATTAAGTTTGCACAATTATCATCATGTGCTTTCTCCAGTACTATAAATGAGGGAGAACATCACTATAACTAAACCTCTTAGGATGGGCTTTTAACTCCAAGAGACTAAAACTTTGAATGAAGCAATGATTTTCTGTGTAGTGTATGGGCTGTTGAAAGAATCATCTGGCACAATAAAAGTTTTAAGATGTTTTAAGAGTAGTAAGGAGAAAGAATAGTGAAGTGCTAAATAAGTTAAAAGTCATAACACAAGAGGTGTCAAAGCACTTTCTGTCCAAATGAGTAAAGTGAGGCCATTTCACTGAAAATATTATAGTTTGTTTAATAATAAGCGAAGACTTTTAATTTGAAAAATGTCTCTCAGTAAAATTACATATAACTCCATATTAATATCATGTAAATCATGGACACTGTATTAATGTCGATATTAATGAATACGTTATGAATAGCTAATGTAAGATGTTATGAATGTGTGACGTAGACACCCCTTCAAGTAAAGTGTTACAAAGATTCTTTATTAGTGTTTCTAATACATTTTCGTTATATAGCTTTATATTCAAAAAGCCAACAATATGAAGGGTACCTGGTGTTTAGTAATAGTAATGAAGCATAGAAGTCTAAATAGCAGGACTTACAATGTTATGATGACAGTGACGACATTAGGGCTATTCCATACGCTCACCTGCTAACAACTAATTTGTAATATTATGCAAACAACAACATTCCATGAGTGATGAGTGTGCATCAGTGTTGGACAGGGTGTGTCTATGAATGTGTGTGTGTGTGTGTGTGTGCGTGCAAAAGCCGTGAAGGAAGCAGGGTTTGAGCTGTGGGTCAGGAGGCAGAACAGATGGCCCCCTCCCCCCACTACCCCACTCAGCTGAGTGGGGGCAATTAGTATGGCAGAAAGAGAGGGGGTGTTGTGGGGGAGTCACTGAGGGCTGCTCCATCATCCTCTGGCCCCCCGGGGTGCTAAAAAGCATGCGACACACTCCTCCTTATGCCCCCATTAGCCTACCGGAGACAGGTGCAGGGTGTCACCTGTCACTAAGACAGCAGCCCGGGACACACAGGCACGCACAAACGCACACACTTATAAAGCCCTGCGCTTGAGTGGTGACTTACTGCTGCTGATGGCAGAGCCTGGATAATCAATGGACGCACAGCAGGAAAAGAGAGAGAGAGAGAGGGAGTTAGAAAGGAAGGGGGTTTGAGAGAGAGGGATGTGAAATCAAAAAGAGAGAAAAAAGACAGATCAGAGAAAGAGAGAGAATGAGAAAGATGGACAGAGAGGGGACTGAGCCCGTAACACTTTTGGGTCGGTTACAGAGAAACTGTAAACTTTATAACTCTATATTTAGTCTATATTTATAGTAAATTAGGGGCTAATTATCCCACCGCTTCTCAAGTGGTACCCCACATTGGTTTTTCTAATTGGTCAGCTAATGAGTCTCATGGAGCGGCACGGTGGTGTGGATCTGGGGCTGGTTGACACAGCAGATAGTGTTCCACAGAATCAATTATTTTCACCATGTAGCAGTTTTGATATATGAACTGTATAAAGAAGAAGAATAGCTCTTGTGGAGGACGCATGCAAAACACGGCATGTATCTGAGCAGGTAGGCAGTGAGAAATGCAGGCAGAAACAGCAGTTTATAACTGTCAGCATCACATGGCATTCAAGATAAAAGCTTTCTTCAGTCAGCTTCTCATTATAGCAAAAACGTAAGCGCAGGAAAAGAAGAAGACGAAATGCCCAGATATTAACCTGCTCTAACGTTAGCCTAATTCAAAGACAGTGGTTTACAGATAGCTTTCTCACAATCCCTGCATCCGGCTGCAAATAGTGGTATCATCGAACTTCCTCCTGCACTCTTTAACAGGGGTGCGTTTCCCAAAACCACAGCTGCTAAATGCGTTAGCCAATGACATAGTTGGAACAATACAGTTGTGATGCAAGTGTTTCCCAAAAACATGGCTGTAACTATGGAGATAACTATGTTGGTAACTTACCTGGTCTGAGCCATCGTTAAGCAACACAGGTATTTCCCAAAACCATAGTTCCACTGAATGCATGCAAACACTGTGGTTAAGTTGTGTAGTTGGAACTACAACTGTAGACCTGTGGTTAGAAGCTTAGTTCCTGGGGATTAGTTATTAAGTTTGCACAATTATCATCATGTGCTTTCTCCAGTACTATTAATGAGGGAGAACATCACTATAACTAAACCTCTTAGGATGGGCTTTTAACTCCAAGAGACTAAAACTTTGAATGAAGCAATGATTTTCTGTGTAGTGTATGGGCTGTTGAAAGAATCATCTGGCACAATAAAAGTTTTAAGATGTTTTAAGAGTAGTAAGGAGAAAGAATAGTGAAGTGCAAAATAAGTTAAAAGTCATAACACAAGAGGTGTCAAAGCACTTTCTGTCCAAATGAGTAAAGTGAGGCCATTTCACTGAAAATATTATAGTTTGTTTAATAATAAGCGAAGACTTTTAATTTGAAAAATGTCTCTCAGTAAGTCTCTCAATGTCTCTGGTCTGAGCCATCCTTAAGCAACACAGGTATTTCCCAAAACCATAGTTCCACTGAATGCATGCAAACACTGTGGTTAAGTTGTGTAGTTGGAACTACAACTGTAGACCTGTGGTTAGAAGCTTAGTTCCTGGGGATAATAATTTTTTAATTTCATTTAATTGTTGATTTTGTTATTATTATTAGTAGTGGTGACGGTGAATTATATGATTATGATAAATATAAGTAGCCTAAATACTACATTACTTACGTGATTTTGGTCACAATTCTCATAAATTGGCATTACCGTTGTGAAAGTCAGATTGGACACATTTTGAAGCTCAAACTATGGTGGTTCAAACCAACATAGTTCAAACAAGGTAAAACAGTTTGGGAAGTCGTCATACTTCAGTTGTGCATACTGCACCTCCATCATTGTATGGGAAACGAACCCCAGAGTGACAATGGAGGGTCACTGGTTTTCAGCATCCTCCAACAATCTTCTTCTACCCTCAGCACAGGCAACAGGAGAGCAGTTAGCATGTCCAGTAGTTTGACTGGTAGACTAGATTGACTTGGCTGAAGCATGCCATGGAGGTGTAGTGGTAAGTGGAGAGGTCTGCAGAAGACATTTGTGGCGCAAATCCTGTTGCAATGAATGTGTTTGAAAGTGCATCTGTGAATTTTACACCTTCAGTGTGAAAGCCGCTGTGATCGGATGGCATATTCCACAAAAAATCTCCAAGTTCTACCAAAGTGGGGAAGAATCACATTCCACACCACATCTTCATCCAGCAAGAATGCATTGAAGAAACTAGCTCCTCCTGCACTTCATTTTAGGCGGAGAAAAAGTCCACCAGGTTGAATTTGCCATTAGCAATAAACATAAGGAACACCAAAACCAGCAAAGAGACACAGCATCATATTTCTACTATAAACTACTCACCCGGCTACAGTCTATTTCTCAAGGGAGGTTTTTATTTATTAGTTTATTAATTTTTAATTACTACTTAATTATTCATTGAATTAATATTTATCTTCAAGCTGAGTATTTCTAATCAGTGGCATGAGAAAATGCCCCTACTCTGTTGTTCACTCTCTCGTTGAATTTGACCCGCCCCATAGATTCTCATTTTCTTTTTTTCTCTTGTTTTGTTGATGAAGAGAAAATGTGTGTGCGTGTGTGTTTGTGTGGGTGTGTGTGCATTTGTGTGTGGGTGTGTGTGTGTGTGTGTGTGTGTGTGTGTGTGTTTCAGAGAAAATAATGGTCGAGTTTAAGGTGGGCTGTTCTGCATCACGTAACTCCCGGTCTGTTAATGAGTGCTTCTCTGCTTCTGCTGAGAGGTGATAGTATCTACAGAGCAAAACTCTACATCTCTGCTGCCCATCCCTCTATTATTCCCTCCCCCCTCCTCTCTGTCATTACCCACTGCCTGCCTGTCATATAGACTTAATGATTAGGATAATCAGGCTAATTAAATTCATACTGCCATGTGTCTCTGCCAGCCTCAGGAGCACATGCACATGCTAGTTAACTGTTGTCGCTGTGTTCAGCTGTGTTCAGCTGTGTTCACTCTCACACAAACGCATATGCACATGCAGAGTTGATTACATATGTACACACAAATGTCATCATTATGGATTGTGAAATAATTGAGACTTGATTATTCATGATTGTTGATTTTGTGGAGTGCCAGGTTTCATATTCAGGTTTCTCATAGCTCATCTTTTGCATTGATTGAATTTTGGATTGCATTTAACCCCACTTCAGTTAAAGGCTAGCCTGTTCTTTGGCTAGTCTTTGTTTAGCTTATTAACGGCTGGATGATCTGATGATGGCTGCCGTTTAGAAAGGGCTCTGAACAAAGTAATGTAATGTGATAGACAGTGTAAATGTAAATCTTACCCCAAATGTAGTTGATCAGCCAAGACATGTTTGGGGTCTGATGTTAACTTTTTTTTTATCAGGCTAATGAAGCTAAAAAGCAGTGAAGGATTACACTTCACCATTTGTGCAAACTGCATGCCTAATTTTAATAGGACAAGCTATATATTGTTAGGTAAGTTTTTAGGTATATATAAGTTCTTTCAGTTTTTGGTGATGGTGTGAGAAACCACATACGGAAGTGTCTTTGAGATTGCACTTTGAGATTCGGGACATCTTTGCTGATCAGCTACATCTGGGATAAAACTGGGCTTTGATCTGATTATCTCTTTTCCGTTTCTGTATCAATAGAAACAGTTTTTGTTTTATTGTTTTGGGTCAGACAGAACTACATTTGGGTTTGGTTCAAACTTTTTAAGTCTGATGAGAGCTCAAACAGTTATTACATAGCGAATACAATGCAAACAAAAAGAAGATAGACAAAATGGGCAAATGGTGCAAGTTAGTAGACTAGTATTCATATTAGAAAGGTGAAAGGACAAAAGGGTTTTACCCACTCATTCAGGAGCTAAGACTCTACGAATATGAATATGAGCAACATACATGGCAAAACGGAGGACAAAATAATCATTCTGATGCTTATCAAAAAGTTGTATTTGCTGGAACACAGCAACCGATAAGTTATCATCAGAGACAACAAGGCTGGGTGATTTCATGTCACAAGTGTCAAGTGTTTTTTTACATTCATTCCTCAATATAACTCGTATACTTTGGAATGACATGTTGCTCTTCTTCAGACTCCATAGTGCAACACACAACAGTAGCATTATACAGGGCTACACAGAGTGCAGATACATGATAGGGTGGAACAAGTGAAGAGGATACAATAATACACCAGATGATAATTATATTGAACATAAATTAATGAACCAATAAATACTAGACAGGACAAATATATACAAATGTGTATTGCAAACATTGTCAGCTGTAAGCTGTACAGTAAGGTTGAAATGACCTCCACCCCAAGTCCTCCTGAAACCCACAATCATCTCTTGTGTCTTATCAGCATTAACAGATGGATTGTTGTGTACAGCTGTAGATAATAGACTGTTACCTGCAAAAGATTCCAAAATTAAAACTAAATAATAATGTCATGCTTTCACCATCTGCAAAATCCCATTTGGTGTTCAACATATGCATGTGTTTGAACGTATGTCCCAAAATCTGAATAAATTGCCAAGAAATTTTGCTGCAAGGATGTAAATGATTGGTGCACTATGAAGCATGATGACAAAAATCTCATTCGCATGGCTGAAGACTTGTATATTAGAAGAACGACATAAAATTCCTCTTTAAAAACAGGATAAATGGGAATCTTCATTCCCAACGTGATTATGAAGTGTTGTTAAAAGGAAAGTTGATGTAGCACGTTGGTAAATGCACACCGGAATGTGTTGCAGACATCAAATTAGGAATGAGTTTGTGTTTTTAGCAGCATTTCACATACTGGAGCAACTTTTTTGGAATTGTGCAGCCTTAGTCACAGTTCTATTGTTATTCTCACACAAATGCACACAAGACCCTCTCTGTACAGCCATTCCATTTTAGGTCATGTCTGAACCCTGTGCTGAGGGGCGACAGTAGAGGAGGTGTGCAGTCTCGGGGTCACAGAGGCGTTCTGTTTCTAAACAGGAATTTCTCTGCACAGAATTTTCCATCCAGGTTGTGGCTCTGACGCAGAAAGCACAGGGGATCCTCCACAACCTTCACACAGACACATACACACACAAGCATGCACGTTCACACATACACACATCGGTATTTATACACCCACTAGCACACACACACCCACCAACTTACACACATGCCGTTAGCGGTGCAGCAGACTGCCTGACTCCGTGGTGTGGTTAATAGATCTATGGGCCTATTCAGCAAGCTGGGACGTCCTGCATGTAACCAAAGCTGCACTGTTTATACCCCCCCCCCCCAATACATACTGAGCTGGTAATTGAAACATGTATCTTTTTTTTGTGCGACATTGTAAACTGTGTGTCTTTGTGTAGTAGTGTAAGAGTCTTCTGTTTGCGTAAACGTGCTCCTGTAAAAGAATGAGAACAGTCAAGGTGGTTATTACTCTATGCTATATATTTGACTGATTTTACTTCGTCAGCATTTCTAGAATATGCAGAAATACACCACAAGTGACCCAAAGACATCGAAGCACTTAGCATTACTGGCTATACTAAATTATGTCTATTACATGCCTGTATGTAATACTTTACCATACCAAGCAGGTAAACATTTACAGTATGCCGTCTAACACTGCTGCCACTATATATACCCAAATGCAAAGCTTGCTTTTCCATATTAGTTCATATTTTCAGAAGCTTATAATAACCTAGCCATTTTCCAACCTTTCACTGCAACCACACACAAATTCATTTCACGGAACACATGGACTGCTGTACAATTATCACTAAATATAGAACAAATAGTGGGCCGTCATGCATCGAATGGAAAGGATTTACTGGAATCCCTATGAAGTGCATACTTTAAAAGGTATACAGCATGTTTTCTTTTCTTTTTTTGAAAGGTCAGCTGCCTTTGTAGACCCTTTGGTAGCTTTTTATATACTCATCGTCAAAAGAATAATAACCCAGAAGGACGTGTTGGATTGCAGTGCTATTGGGAAGGAAGATAAAGGTTACCAGGAACAGTAAATGACAATAATTTTAGACTGATATGGGCGATATTTATTGAGCTACACATACAAAAGTTGTGTCTCTCAGTATGGTCTTGGGCTAACAAAACATACCAGACATTATTGGCAGGTCTCACAATGTAAAACCTACCCACCAACTTTCATTCCTGTCGGCTGATTCCTTCTGGGTGCAACTATTGTTTTGTTGATGAAGGTATATATATATCATTTTACAGCTTCTATAAAATTCTATAAAAGCTTTAAAACTGTTTCTATCGTGTATTAAGAATTTCAACATATTTCAACAAATGCGATTGCTCCATCCACAAACATGTTCTTTGATAGTTAGTGCTGAGATTGAGTAAGTTACACAAGGTTCACTGTAAAAATGCTTCAGTATTTTAACTTACAAACCTAATCAACATCAGATTTTTACCTTACAATTTAGAGTTCACAGATCTTCATGATAAGTTAACAGAAGTAACTCGGTATTAGATGTTCAGTGAGCTCAAAAGTTTAAGGAAACTACACTGCTTCCTTTTTAAAATTAAAACATCAAATCATTTGTTTACAGTGTTTACAACAAACGAGAAATGGTTGAAACTTTGTCCAAAGACATAAGACATTGTTCATATTTGGAAGTTACAATAATTGTTTAAATGTGCTACAATATTTCTGTAACGTCGAGGAGAAGGTTGAACCACTCCGTAAAGTCTTCTCCAACAAAACCCCAAACACTTTCAATTTGGTAAAAGTCTGTACTTTGTGGTGACCAACTCATGTGTAAAAATGATACCTTATGCTGAACCACTCTTTGACAATTTGAGCATAATGAATCTCGGCATTGCAGTCCTGGGATATGTCCGTGCCATCAGGGAAGAAATAATTCATTGCTGGGATAACCTGGTTATTCCATATGTTCAGGTACTCAGCTGACTTCATTTTATTGCCACATAAAGTTGCTGAGCTTAGACCTGACCAAATGAAGTAACCCCAGATCATAACTCTGCCTCCAGAGGCTTGTACAGTGGGCACTTTATGCCCTTCCATTCTTACCTTGATGCGCCCATCACTCTGGAATAGGGTTGTTATTGCCCCTTTCCATAGCATTCCAGTCAAACCTTAATGCAAATCTTTTTTTCCAAGCAGCCTCAATTATAAGTGGCCACACTTTCTTATGGCCACACAGCTGTTTAGTCCCAATCCTCTGAGCTCTTATTGACCTTGTGTGTGTGGAAATGCTCTTTCCACAGAGAGAGAGAGGCTTTAATAATGCTTTGGACAGTTCTAAACCCAAGTCCAGTTAGTTGTTTTCTTTACTTGATGCAGGCCAGTAATTTGACCCTTTTGACAGGTAACATTTTTTCCACGACTGCAGGATACATCTTCTGACGCGGCAGTTTTTTAGGCCAGGCAGTGTACACACTCTCATAGACTAAATTACAGCCGATGAACAGACATAATGTAGCACTGACTGATGGCAGGTCACACTCAAAATGCTAGTGTGTTCTCTTTAGATGATTAAACCATTGTCATTGATCGTATGCCGCTGACTCTTTAAAAGCTTATGTTGGCGTCTAATACATACTATACAGCACAGAGTCCAGGGATCAGTGATGACCACTGAAAACCGGATGCATATCGCTTCATGTAATCAATATTCACTTCCTGCAGCAGACCAGGAGACAATTTCCCATTTTGCAGGCGAACAGGGTTGCCCTGTAAGCCAGAAAACAATGAGCTCGCCAGACTAGCATCTCTGGAGAAGATGGGCGTGCACAGAGCAGCCAGAATCAATAATGTGATCAATCCCAGAGGCCTGTGAGTGATGGATGTGACAGCAAGAGAGCTGAGTGCAGTATTGAGAGGGAGAGACAGAGAGAGAGAGGGACAGAGACAGAGAGAAAGATGAAAAGAAAAACAAGAGTAATATGGAAAGAGAGATGAAGAGAAAGAGAACAGAAGGGAAAGATGAAGGTACAGAGACAGATAGAGATAGAAGAGAGGGAGAACAGCAAGAAGGTACAGAGATAAAGAGAAATGTTAGAAAGATCAATAGATACAAAGAAAGAAAAGAGAGAGCAGTGTAGAGGGAGATATGAAGAGAGGGATGAGGGAAGAGAGAAATGTGAGAGATATACTTTGAGAAAGGGAGAGAGAGAGAGAGTTGTAAAGAGAAAAAAGAGAGGGAAGATGGAAAGAGAAGAGCAGAGAGAAACACAATGTACATTGAGGGAGAAATGGAGAGATAAAAAAGAGTTATGTAGAAAAAACGTATGGTCCAAGAAAGATGTGAGAGAGATATGAATGAAGAGATATAGGAAGAGAAGGAGAGATAAGAGAAAGAGAGAACTTAGTGAAACATGTACAGAGTGAGAAATATATGTAAAGAAAGTATGAATGATATGGAGAGAAAATGACAGAGAGAGAACGATATAGAGAGAATTAACGAGAAGAGAGATATAAAGAGAAAAACAGGGAGAGTTGCAAACAGAATGGGAAAGATGTATATAGAGAAAGAGAGAGGGAGAAAGAAAGACCGTGAAAGAGAAAATGGAGAAAGACATATACATCTGCCGGCAGTGATTGGCCACACCTAGTCAGTCATGTGATTATGAATATGCAATGATCAGCCAATTATGTGGCAGCAGCACAGTGTAAAAACCATACAGTCATGCGTCAAAACTGTCAGATATCGATCACATGAAACATCAGAATGGGCAAAAATGAGATCTCACTCCGTAATGTGGCTGTAGGTACAATTTCCACAGAACTGTGAGAAAAGCAACACAGAAATCCTGCGAGCAGCAGTTCCACCCAGAGGACACATGAGGCAGGAGTGTGTGTAAGCATGTTGATCCTTGCTGGGATTTTAAAAGTTGACACTTAACAATTTATTAGAAATTGAAGACACTTTGACGCAGGCCCCATCCTTGGTCTAGGTTTTGGAGCACTGAGACCCCTGTAGATCCTGCTGGATTGAGAGAGCAGGGGTGGAACCTACCCTCTGGACACTCAGACACGGCAGAACAGGTACATAAGTCATTTGAAAGGCAGGTGTAGGCCAGAGAGTAGTCAGGAGTAAATGAACCAATGTAATGTAGCATTACGCAGTCTTCCTGCCAGAACCTGTGCTAAAGCTTTCATTTCTGGGGCCTTGTTGATGTTAGACAAGAACAGCTAGACTTGTTGGAGTTGACACCAAGGCTACAGTAACTTCAGTAACCTCTCTTTATAACAGTGGTGGCCAGAACAGTATCTCTGGAAGTAGGTGGATGGGCTACAACAAGACTGCGTTAGCTACATTAGCTACAACTTTGCCTCTGCTCCCTTTAGCCAAGAACAGGAATCTGAGGCTGGAATTTGCATAGGCTCACCCAAACCGGATAGCTGAAGATGTCACCTGGTCAGATGAATATGGATTTCTGCAGTGAAATGTTGATGGTAGGGCCAACATTTTAGCATAAAAAGTACAAATTCATGAACCCAAACTGACTTGCGGCAACAGCTCAAGCTTCTGCTAGTTTTTGTCCAGCCTCCTAATACTAATACATTGTCTGAATGCCACAGGCCCAGTGTTGTTGCTGTCCATCACCTAATGGCTACTTCCAACATGATAATGCACCATGTCACAAAGCATGAGTCACTTGAAACTGGTTCCATGAGCATGACACTGGGTTCAGTAATGGTCTCCGCAGTCACCAGATCTGAATCCAATAAAGGACATTTGGGAGATTCAGAGCATGAACCTGCAGCTGACAAGTCTGCAGCAATTACATGATACAATCATGTCGACAAGGACCAGAGTCTCTCTAAGGACTGTTCCCAGCTCCTTGTTGAATCTGTGCCATACAGAATTCAAGCTGCCCTGAGAGCAAAAGTTGTCCTGTGCACTATTAGAAGGGTGTGTCCTAATAAAGTGGTTGGTGAGAGTGTAGAGAGTGGAAGATGCATAGAAAATCTAAAGAGACAGAGAGAAAGACGGAAGTAGAGAGAGTGATATACTGAGAGAGTGATGGAGTACATGGCGTTCCCACAGTGTTTGATTCGTCTCGACAGATTGATAAGCGTGTCTGCGCTGCATTGCCTTGGCAACAGTCTCGTTTCCAGGGTCACGGCAGGCGAGAGAATGGCGCGAGACGGCACATCGAGAATCGAGGAGTCACTCGAACTTTCCTCCAGACACACACACACACACTCACACACACACACTCACACACATGTTCTTCTTCTCCATCACCTTGGGTCAGCTGAGGTGAATAAACCTCACATTTACCTTTCTTTCTTTTTCTCTCTCTTTCTCTTCTTTGTTCTCTCTCTCACTCTTTTTCTTTCTCTGTCTCTGCCTATTTCCATCTCCACATATCTATTTCTCTTTTCCTCTCTGTCTCCTTGTGTCTTTTAATTTCTCACTCACTCTCCTTCTCTCTCACTTTCTCTCTACCCAATTGTATAGAAAGAGCCTCTCTCTTTCTATATCATACTCTATTTTACTCTCTCTCTCCTCTCTACCTGTTTCACTGCCTCTTGACCTCTCTCTCTTTCTGACTCTCTTTCTACTCCCCTTTCTTTCTCCATGTCTCTTTCTCTTTCTCACCTTTCTGTTTTTCTGACTTATTCTCTTTCTCTCTCTTTACCCCATTCTGTCTCTTGCTTTCTCACTCTATTTGTACCCTCTGTCTCTCCATGTTCTCTCTTTCTACCTCTTTCACTGTCTCTTGATCTCTGTCTCATTCTGATTCTCCCTTTTCTCTCCTTTACTTCTACCTCTGTCTCTCTCTCTCTCTCTCTCTCCCTCTCTCGTTCATTTGTCATGCTGGGTGTTGGCCAGGCAGAGATCAGGGATATTTCAGTGTGGGCAGAATGCTATGATCCTTTCTTATTCAGGTTACATTTCCTGGAAATGCAGGTGATCATGTTAAGTCTGTTGTTTGGTTCTTGAGGTTCGGCACTTACTGAGCCTGAGGTCCAAGCTGTTATATTAATCTGTTTTTCCACTGTGTTCAGACAGGATAGATTTGTTTTGGACTTGCTGCTGGGGGAGCGAATCGTAGGCCCTCTGGGAGCTGATGTGGGCAGGCGAGCTGAGTTTACCTCAGTTCACGGTGAGCTCACCCTGGGACACAAACAGTTCCCTTGAGCAGTCGAAAGCTCTGCCTTTGGATCAGAGCTATTTTCTCTCCTCTGCTCTTTCACTTGCTGATGTTGACAGGAGGGTGAACTGAGGAATAGTGTGTTTGGAGGGCATTGCGTGACAATCAATATGATTTGAATTGTCATTCCTGTATCATGTATATTTCTGTCTAGGTATCAGGCTGACTCTTGTCTCTGGCAGTATTTTAGCTCAACAATATTTTTGGACACTTGACCTATTGCACTTGCTACTAGGGCTGTAGCCGAGACCACCTTTGGAGTCTAAGACAAGATCTAGACTATGGCTAATCAACATTGTTAATGTTGATTCCTGAGTCTAAAGACCAACTTCATATGAAAGTAAGACCAAAGCTTTAACTACAGAGGTCTTTCACTACTTTCAGGGATGAACTGGAATTTTGGAGGTGGGGAGACCTGCAATGTGGTGTTGGAGAGGTTAATATGTCAAGGTCTCACACTGATGTCATGTGAGTGTAAAAAGATGAAGGTCAAACTAAAGCTAGTTACAGATGTGTGCCTTGAAGTATGTTTACCATCAGTCTGCTGGCAACCAGTAGACTGAAGATCATAGTAATGAAGGCTTTCAAACTTAGTTACTAGTCTTTTACATGGAACAGAACTACTGTATGAACAAATGCTTGATTTACCTACCTGAGTAATGACAGTTAAATCTGTACCTGTATCAGATAAGTCTGTTTGTTATGAATGCTGTGGAATTGCAATAGTCTAGGCCACTTTTTATGCTGTACCAAAACTTTAAATCTAAACTCACTGAACAAAGATTAGCCACTTGTGACTGAAA
The DNA here is from genome assembly GCA_034552555.1 of Semaprochilodus insignis. NCBI lineage: Eukaryota > Metazoa > Chordata > Actinopteri > Characiformes > Prochilodontidae > Semaprochilodus > Semaprochilodus insignis. The sequence continues at coordinate 17,802,467 of CM067474.1, read as the reverse complement.
TGTACCTAATAGTGTGTAATACCTCCACAATCATGAATAATTTGGCAGATTTGGCAGAAACTGGACAAGTTTCTGGATGCAGACCACATCAATGTTCAGACACTCTTGCATCAAAGAATTGCACAGTTCAGCCAGATTTGGTGGATGCCTTCCCTGGCCCAATTCTGAGGAGAATTTTTTGTAAACTGGCATTTTTGCCACTGCTATTAGACCCATATGACCATACGCTTCCATACACCTGCAAATTCATCTACTTCCTTCACACTACGGCCTTTGGCATGCCCAAATGCAATCACTACTTTCAGCCGATCTTTGTGACCCATTTTCCACACATCGAACGAGACATTCACTGCACTGTACTACCTCTTCTCACACAGGTGTTTATATCCCTATCATCCTCATGCATTTCACATCTGCAGGAGTCTGAGGTTACTACTGCCTTAAACAAGCAAGGTGACTCATTTTTTGGCAAGTAAAAACATCATAGAACAACAGTAAAGGTCACGGCACACTGGACACGCTGGACCACACAGCATTCAAAAATTTGAAACCATTGTTTTTATTGGAGGTGCGCAGACTGGTGCTGATGCAGCATGTCAACGGCGCTCAGCGACTCCAAGCACAGTTCATTTCCTCACTGAGTGACAATGCACCACGCTGAATTTTACCATTACTACATAAAACTGAAGCCATAGGAAGACCACAGAAAGTCACAGAAGATCACATATGGCTTGAAATGTACACAGAGAAAGGCAGGAACCCTTTTAGCTAAATAGACAACACTACTGGCCTAGCCTTTTCACCTTGAAAAAAGACAGTTTGTAATAAGTTAGTAAACTGATGCTGAGCATGATAAGTGATGTTGAAAGATTTATTTCATTTTTTTTATATGAGGAGAAGGTAAAAACAAATTTGAGCCTCCTGTTTTTGTCTCTCCTTGTCAGCATTCCTCAGCAGCGCTCTGCTACATGATGCCGTGTGACGCAACACTGTTTGTCCGGTGTGTAGTGGCTTTAAGGATCCCATATATACTTCCAACGAATAGAACAATATGAGGAGGATGCACTACTTATATGCAGCATCAAAACTGAATGAATTTAAGGGGGTTGAGTGCAAGAACGTTGCTGTCCAAAGAAAAACATCTAAAACAGTATCTCCATTTTTGTCGATTTGAACTTTTATGCATCATTTAAACATGGCAGCTTCCATTTTCACTGTGTGAAAATTTCATAATGAATGAAAAAATGTGGTTCCGTTGACTTACATTAAAGCTAAATTAAGTTTTTGCCCTCTCCTGTAATGTTACCATTTTGGAGATACATGTATTTTCTTTGGACAGTGAAGATATGTAAATTCAAATACAATAATTTTTTTATTATATTTACTTGTATTAAATGTATATGGTCACAAATTCTAATCCTAGCAGTCCTAAATAGTCTAATAAATAACTTGTGTGCTGACACTGGGAAATGAATTAATACCTTGACGATGCAGGGACCACAGAAAAATGATCACTGAATGAACACTGTTAATGAACACTGACTATACTTGTGCACAATTCCCAAACTGAGATGCAGGTTTTGTGTATATGTAACTCAAAGTAGAACGTACAGATCCCATACAGATCAGATGGGATATACCTGGAACAGATGTCACGAGGCAAGTATTCTACAATTTAACAGATGAATAGACGTTGCTGCACGACACATATACCAAAACAGGTCCTGGCAATGTGCTCTTCTAAACTAAAGAGGTCGCTCAGTAGCTTGTTTCTTATCACAATCCTGAAAATCCAGAATGCCCTAGAATGTTCCAGAATCTAACGCCGCTCAGATGTTCAGGCAGCATCCTCTAATCCTATTATGGGCCTTAGGAGGTGCCACAGTTGTCGTGGCAGGCTGTAGGCTCCTTTCCCTAACACAGGATTGGAATGATCCGTTAGGTGCCATAAAAGACGAAAGGGACAGACGGAGCTATTGTGCAGAACAAGAACTGCCGTGAACTTTGAAGAACACCTGCTAAGTTCAGCAAAATAGATGTGTATTGTTGACATCTGGCCACGCTGCCTCATCATATGACTTCTCCCACACTGTGATTTTTCTGTGAAATCTCAATCGTGTGATGTTCGTGTTTACTGAGCCATCTCAAACTTGCGAGAAGAGCGCGGTTTTAGGACCACAACAGGATCAATAACAGTGCTCAGAGGCTGGATGTCAAGTGCTTATTATTGCAGTCCCAGGAGTTGTTTCTCTTGAGACACAATTACCGCACACAACAGCAGTGGAGCTGAGCCAGCGCAAACAGCTATTCCCACATTGCTGCACCAAGCAATCAGCTGGGCTCCTCACCTGAGGCTGGAGGAGCAACACCCTGAGAAGTTTCACATGCTCCTTCAGCAAACACTCCAGCTCCTCTGGTTCTGCAGAAACATGTGCCTTCCATGACCTGGGCAGAGGAGCTCCTCGGTGTGGGTAAACAAATAATTCAGGTTTCTAGTGTAGATTTCACAGAGGAATGCCTTCAAGGGGCCGCAGCTTTTGATCCCAGGTCTGAAGCTTTCCCAGAAAATGCCTGTGTGAAATGTGAGGAATTCCAAGTTGGATTTGGACCACGGGGCTCTGGTATGAATTTTGTGTGAGGGCACATGTGCGTACTGCAATGTAGACCCAAATCTCCACAAGTGGGTGACAAGGTGATATCTTGATGCAAGGCTTCAGTCAAAGGTTTGAACGCATACTCATACATAAGGCTTCCCTATTTGTATTATTTTACAATAATAATAAAAACAGAAAACTATGGAATAACACACATGGAATTATACAGAGACCAACAAAGTGATAAACAAATCAAACAAATATTCACTTTCTTTACTTACATAAGCTGTATATTGGATACCATTAAACATTAAGCAAAATTTTAATGGACCACATTTTATGTTTTATTTTTAACAAATTACATATACACATACATTTCTGTCCTTTGTTTTTTACAGCTGCCAGTTACACAGTGTCAACATTTTAAGGCCAAGGACAAATAAAAATGGTCCAAAATTAATTTAGTCTTGCTTGCTTAAGCTAGGCTGAAGATGGGTTAAGCCAGTAATATTTTGTCCTCACATTACATACAGTATAACTCACTTCATATTCATCACAGATGTACGTCCATTTTAATGCAGTGCTGTCTGTGGTTAAAGGCTCTAGGCATTCGTTGGTGGTTTTTGGCCTTTTTCTTTACACACAGTGAAATTGCTAGATTTTTTGCTGATGCATTTTGGACAATGTGGTGAGCCATGAATTGCTCATAATTTGCCACTGTCCCAACTTTTTTAGGTCTTACCGGCATCAATTTTAGAATAAACATATATTAAAAACAACCCCCCCCCCAAAAAAACAGTATAGTAAAATATTATGTATATTGTGTTTGTAGTGTTTGTTATTCAAAGTAGATTTACAAGTCCCTGCTGATTTAAATTACATTTAATCTACTGGAATCTGGTTAACACTTCAAAATACACAACAAATCAAAATTTTGTGAATTTCGCATAATCAAAATAGTAATATTCCCCTATATTAGCGATGAGACCATCAATTTTGTATGATTTTTGTGATTTTTGGTATGCTTTTTCAAATATATATATATATATATATATATATATATATATATATATATATATAATAGCGAAATAGATAATATACATATATATATACATATTTGCTGAAGCGCACACTTTTTAAAAGAGAAAACAAGGCACATATTTCAATCAATATCTAAGTCAATATCAATAATCAATATAACTTCGTATACTATAAAGAACTGCACAGGAGAGTCAAAGGTCAAGCTACCTTTTAATTTATGTAGAATCCAGACCGAGTGGTATTGTGATTCATAGCTTATCTTATGCGCTGCTTTAAGTAGTAAGCAGACACAGATAGATTGACAGAAGTATATATGGAGCCATGCAGGCTGGCAAAAGCCCAGCTGGCTAGTTAGAAAGAGACGAGAAGCCCTGATTTATATTCAAACTGACAGTGAGACACATAAACATTTGGATGGACTGACACATTGGTGTCAGCTTTCTGATGGATGTTTGCATTGTGCTGGTTACACCACCAGCTGTCAGTCAGGCACGGGTAAAGACCACTCCCACTGACAGACCACCCGCAGCTTTCGCCAGGCTATAGGTTCATGCATAATGCAGCAGCCCACCTGCACTTACATTCCCTTATTTGCTTCTCTTTCTATCGCCTTGGCTGTTAAGTGGACACACAGAATATGAGTTGCATGATAAGCGCCAGATATGTGATCATATTACTACATATTATATTATATATTAGTGTTAATACATACGATTACACGGTGTATTAGATATATTATAAATTATTAATACTGATTATACAGCATTCCATTTTGATTAGGCTATATAGCAGTTTTATGGATACATATTATATTGGTTTTATTGAATACACTGCTATAAATTGCTACATATTGCAAGACATTTTGTAATATGTTAAAAATACATTGATTATTGTTTTAACAATGTGGCACAGCTAAAGGATTTTGACCAAAATCATGAACTTTTGTTGGAATTCATGAACCTTTTTATCTGTCAAATCACACAGAAACATTCAACTGTAATTGGTTCACACAATATATAGACTGGTTATAGAGTTCATCTGCATAATTGTATCCTTCTGTGATATCGGTATTCCAACTGCCAGAATCCAGATAACACCTGATAAACGGTGCGCCCCTATACGTGGGTGAATTTTGCATGTTCTGACCGGATACTGTAGGAACAAATTGCTCTCCAGGAGGAAAGGTCAGATGGGATAACAAACCTCACCTCCCCCCCTCCACACCTGATGTTAGAAGAGCACAGCTATTTCTATTCTAATAGAGATGAGCAGGATTTAAGTAAGGGAAGCTGGTCTCACATCAATAACTCTGCTATCCTGGTCCAGTGACCTTTAAACCCGGAGTAATAAGCAGAGAGGAGTGCAGGGTGTCGTAAACGCCACTTTAGGTTGATGCCTGTGTCCTGTGGGTTAAATTGAGGTCAGGTCTCAGATTTGGTACGGAGGGGAAGGGCTAACTGACACTGTAGAGGCTGAGAATGACCACAAACAGTACATGTACACCACTGGCAGGATTGGGAGGGTTATTTTAAAAACGTACTCCGGTACAGATTACTGATTATCCATTAAAAATTGTAATCTGTAACCTAATCCCAGGGATTACTATATCTAGGCCATTCTAAATACCATTGACAGGTCATTGGCCGTGATTTATCTGCTAAAAACACAGACATATATACATTGATGCTGCATTGGCCACTTCAGGCTGCTGCTGTGATATGACAGCGCGTCCACCATATTAGTCCGGGCAAGATTACAAACAAATAAAACAAATATAGTAAACTGGACATTTACATTTCACAACTCACAAATCATTTTTATATTCATGGAGTTTATGATCTTTGTGCAGAACAAAAAAAAAAGTTGTGTCTTCAGAATCTCAATAGTTATAATAACTGCTAGATGCCTGAGGAGTGTATGTCAGCGTTAGGTTTACATGAACTGAATTACTAATGTGGTGGAAAATAATTAATTGTTGTCATCATGGTTTAGCTCTATCTTAGCCCAGACTGTCTTACCTGTCCTGCCAAGTCCTGCGGTTTGAAGTGCTCACTGCAGAGAGCGAAGGACTCACTGGCGAAGTTACTTTGTAAAGCTACTTTTGGCTGCCTCCTCAAGTCTTTCACTTTTTAGCTTGCCGGCCACATATATAGTTTGTCATATAAAAATTGTCCCAGTGTTGATGACAAATCTCAATTATGGACTATTAGGTCGTATGATTTCTTAGAACATCTCAACTTTCATAGCTAGCTAGTGCTATTGCTAACATTATCCATTAACAGTATGACTCTGGTGGCCAACTACTTAGTTCCTCATATAAAGTACAACCAATAACATCTGTTCAGCCTTACCTGTGAAAGGAAACTCCCTGAGATCTGATTTGGATTGTGTGATGCTGCACACAAATTCATTTTTTTTTTTTTGGTCCAGTCCAGTTTTCTGAGAGTTATGACAAGTTGGCTGGACCAGTATGTTGATGACGTTGATGCATGATCCAATGGCAAGGCATATACTGGCATGTAAGAACTTCTATGGACCTATATACTTTTCACACATCTAAGTGGTGCTAATTGTTTTAGTTCCTACTAATGGTGTTTACACCTTTTAACGACTGAAGAAATAAAATCATTCATGCAAAAACTCGCAAGATTTTTTTTTTCACATATTGTTATTCTTCTGTTGCAGGTTAACGGTAATGTCAATGACAAGCTATAAATAAAATGTTTATTTATAGCTTGTCAAGTAGCAAAATTTTATTCCACCAACAAGAGAAAATACGTTGATATGGGAAAGGAGCATAAATATATCTTCAAGAAAATACTGCAGATCTTAGTTCTGCTAATAAAATATAAAATACTTACTTAAATGTGTATCGACTGGTTGAATAAAAGACTGTGGGCTGCTGTTTGTTAGGGGACTTCCTCAGATTTTTCTACTGGTAGCAGCCTCACATAATGCAACTGTGGGTTTCTGTCTGTCTTTCCCCTGTGAGAAGACAACTCAACAAATCACTGGCCACCTCAGAGTCCAGACCTCAACATCATTAAATGTGTTTGGGATTACTTGGATCAGGAAAAAATTGAAAATGCAACTTCTAAGACTGAACTTTGAAGGTATGGAAAAATTGTCTTTGAAAAATTAAAAGCTGGTCTTCCGAAAAGTATGGAAGCTGTAATAGAGTCAGAGGATGGACACAATAAATACTGAAATATGGATAAATGCTATATTACGTTTAATTGCTGAGAATATGTGTATTTTTAATATGTTTTCTGATTTTTTCCTAGCCAGCTCATGTGCAGCCTGGCTGCTGTTGTGATCACACGTGAACCGGCAGCACCAGAGGTACACCGAATGAGAGTTTGGCTTAACTTCCATGGCAACCCTCAGATGACTGCTTTTTTGGCTTTGTTTGGTGTGGGAGGGGACTGGATATGAAAATGTCAAGCAGGATTAATATCGTCCGAATCTGGCTCTTGGAGTTTGGGATAACGACAGAGATGGACCTGCCGCCCCAAAGCATGATTAAATAAGACCCTGCAGGAAAACAGACATCGCTCAAAATGTCCCCAAAATCTCTCTTTTCAATCCGCACTCCAATACATAGTAGCATGAGTGGGCTGTTAGACGATTATACTGTTAGACGGCTGTTGACATATTCTTTATTTACTGGAGCACAGTGTTTTCAGAGTGGACCTCGACAGTGCAAGGAAGAGTTTTGGATGTGGGTGCTTTACTTTAAGTAACCCAACATGATTATAAAAATATGTTTTACTTGGTGAAAACATAATTTTGGACAAACATGAGATTGCTGAGGGAACAGCTCAAGGCTGGCTTTACACAGGGAAACTTTTATGCAGCGTACAGTGGTGCTTGAAAGTTTGTGAACCCTTTAGAATTTTCTAGATTTCTACATAAATTTAACCTAAAACTTCATCTGATTTTCAAACTAGTCCTAAAAGTAGATAAAGTGAACCAAATTTAACAAATGAGACAAAAATATTAGATTTGGTCATTTATTTATTGAGGAAAATGATCCAATACTGTATTTCTGTGAGGGTAAAAGTATGTTAATCTTTGCTTTCAGTATGTTCAGCATTAACTGCATCTAAATGCTTCTGGTAACTGTTGATTAGTCCTGCTCGTTGGCTTGGAGGAATTTTACTCCATTCCTCCCTAAACAAGAGCTTCAGCTCTGTTATGTTGGGGGTTTCCTCATGTGAATTGCTTGTTTCCGGTCCTTCCACAACAGCTCTATTGGATTAAGGTCAGGACTTTGACTGGGCCATTCCAAAACATTAACTTTATTCTTCTGTAGCTTTTCCTTGGTAGAATTTCTTGTGTTCTTAGGGTTGTTGTCTTTCTGCAGTGTTCTTTTTGGTGAGTCATGCACACCATTGTTGTTCAGTGTTCTCCTGACAGGGGACTTATGAACATGAACATTAACCACTATGTGAAAAGCCTTACCCTGGATTCCTGTGTGACCTCACATGGTGTAATATTTTTGTCTCATATGTTTAATTTGGTTCTGCTTATCTACTTTTAGGACTTGAAATTCTGATTAAGTTTTTAAGTCAAATTTAAGTGTTTAGTTCCAATGTTTAACCTTTTAGGCATCACTGTAAGTGTCCTGTAACAAGTGTCCTGCAACTTCTTGATTTATTGACTCACTGATGGATAGATGGACGGACAGATGGGTGGACAGATGGATGGATGGAGGGATGAATGGATGGATGGATGGATGGATGGACAGACAGACTAGATATTTAGTTGATTGATTGATAGGTTGGTTGGCCTGACAGAGAGACAGAGAGACAAATAGACATAGATAGATAGATAGATAGATAGATAGATAGATAGATAGATAGATAGATAGATAGATAGATAGATAGGTTGGTGGGCTGGCGTATTGATTTATTGACTCACTGGTGGATGGTACAGACAGATGGATGGACAGATGGATGGATGGATGGATGGATAGGCAGACTAGATATGTAGTTGATTGATAGGTTATTTGGCTGGTTTATTGACAGACAGATACACATATAGACAGACATAGATAGATAGATAGATAGATAGATAGATAGATAGATAGATGGCACAGAAAGAGAGAAAGAGAGAAAACTCTTTCCACATTCACTCCTTTCCCAGTTCATTCAGAATTGCATCCAGTTGAGTCATAGACAGCAAGGAGCTCCAGGCGACGGGACGTCCAGTGATGGTGACATTTTGTGGGTGTCTCGGCTACATTTCCACTCCAGACATCCAAACCAAGAAAGGACATGTTCGCTTTTCTTACTTCTCTCTCTCTCACTCTCTCTCTCTCCCCCTCTCTCTTTCTCTCCCACCCTCTCTCTCTTTCTTACTCTCTCTCTCTTTCTTTTTCTCTCCCCCTCTCTTGCTCTCTCTATTACTCTCTCTCCCTCTCTCTCTCTCTCTCTCACTCTCTCTCTGTCTCTCTCCTTCTTCTCTCTCCCCCTCTCTCTCTTGCTCTCCTTCTCTCTCTCTCTCTCTGATGGCTCATATACACACAGACTGAATCACAGCTGACCAAATAGGGCACTGCAGAGATAAGACTGCCCCCCATCCCCCATACCCTAAATCACCAAAACAACAGATGGGATTTATCACACATCTTTGTAGAAATGACACATTCCTTCCCTCTTTGTGAAAAAAGGAGGTAAGAGGGCAGAAGCAAATTAACTCACAAGCCCCCTCCCCAACACACTCGCACACATACACTTGGGAAATGGAAAACGTACGCTCTTCATGATGGTTGAGTCCAGCACTGAGCTCTGAATCAGCTGTTTAACCCTGTTATCTTGCAGAGCTATCTCTCTCTCTTTCTCTCTCATCTTACTCCATCTTTCACTCTCTCGAGTCCCAGCCTTTAAAGCCTACAGATCTGCTATCTACTAAGAGCTTATTAAAAACTCCTCAGGGACTCTTTTACCACACACGCAACACATGTGGAGCATCCCAGCATGTGGAACTCCACTTAAAACACTCTCACTTGCATTAATGGTGCTGTACTAAAGTGAGAGAGAAGGGAGGGATGGCCCAGTCATTACATATCTGTATGACAGGCTAAAGAGAAAGTTGGGGTAAAAATAATATTTGTACGATATATGCCTCAAATGTAATCAAATTCAAAAGACACATTTGGGATTTGTATGTCTAAACTTCACATATCATCAAGTCATCATACACTTAACTCTGACACTGTGTGATGTATTGGTGGATAAAACGTGAACGTGAACGTGAACGTGAACGGAAAAAAAACTGTCAAGGCTTTTGATAGAACTATGTAAGTCATATGAACTAGTTTATTTGAATATACTCTTCAACAGACCATGGTTTGAGGAAAGTGTTTGATGATTTAGGAATGCATTTGCACAATACTAGGCTGATAGCTAAAAGCTGACTGCATGAATGACTGTAACCACATGGGTTTGGGAATACTTCGGAAAACTCTTGTCAGTAAACACAGTCCATTACTGCGACTACAAATGCAAGCCAAGACTCTACTATCCAAAACCATATTTCAACAGCGTCCAGAAACCCGGCCAAATTCTGTGGTCTAAAGCTGGTCTGAGATGGACTGATGTGGATATGTATGCTTTGGTGTGACGAGTCCACCTTTCAAGTTGTTTTTAAGGCAAGAAAGCATCCCAGTTGTTACCAACTCAAAGTTCAAAAGCCAGCATCTTTCATGATATTTGATGTGTCCTGGTACCTTTGGCATAGGGAGCTTGCACATCTGTAAAGGCTCCTTTAATACTGAAGGGTACATACATATGTTAGACATTGTTTGTGTTTCAGGAACGTTCTTGCTTGTTTCGCCAAGACGATGCCAAGCCTTCACGTGTTACAACAGCATGGCTTTGTAGGAAGAGAGTACAGGTGCTAGACTGAACTGCCTGCAGTCCAGACTTACGTGTCGCATTCTAAAACACAGTCTAGGAGCACAGAGACTCTGGATGGTTGAGCAGGTGAAGTATTCAATCAAACTAGCACAGTAAAAGCAATCCACTTTCATATCTACAGCAATCGGTATCCTCAGTTCCTAGATGATTACTGTAATCTGTACTGTACTCTGAATTCACCCTCTGTCTGAAACGCTCTGTTTGAGCTTCTCTGTTTTAAAGCCCGCCTCCAGATGAGCCTAGTGTGCTTTGATTGGGCAGCTTGCCTGCTCTATTCTGATGAGTCAGCAGTGTCAATGGTGTTGATTCTGCCTTATCAGTTTGAGCCAGAGTCTCATCCTGAAAGTCTAAGTTGGTAAACTCGGTCCACCTTCACAAGCTCAACTGGTACAAGATGTTTCGGAGTTTTTACTGTTCTAGCTCAACTTGTAGAGTTAGAAAAGGACCGGAATTCCAGTTAGACATTTCAGACAGCTGGGAAAAGTGGTTTCTGTGGGACAGAGTTTCTCCCTCTGACGCGTACTTTGGGCTTTACAAGTTTGCAGACCTTTTACATTCACAAAAAGCTACATAGCACACTTAAGGAAAGAGAGAAACTGAAAAGCATAATAGGTCTTGTATTTCTTACTGTTTTCAGTTGTATACAGGTCAAAAAGTGAATTAACAAATTATTGCTGCAGTAAAATGAACACCAGGTGTTGTGTTGAGGTAATATAATACTGTATATTTGCTCATGTGGAGCCTGTGAACACAATGACATTTGTTTAAGGCTACAGTGTAAGGGGAAAATTGTGTAAATTTGATTCTGGCCTTATGGTCACTTTGGGCTCCATTGTACTGGCACGTGTGTCTTGTTTTCATCCAAACCCATGCTCAGTCACTCTCACCACCTCTGCAGTGGAAAACCTCCGTCCACAGCTTTCCAACGCACTGCTCAGCCATTCCATTCCCACATACTGTGGCATTTCATATTCCATCAAGCCATCATGCTGTGTGAATACCAGCTGAATTAGTAATGGATCCTTCCAGTGTGCCAGAGCCACACTGGCCAAATACAAAGGGCACATCATCGGAAAGAGGAGATACACTGTCTTCCACTCTGGCCTAATGTTAGTTTGGCAAAAACTTTTTCCTCTCACCCCACATGGAGTTGATCACACAGCACTGAAGTTGAATGGAAGATTATAGTCTTCACTTAGCATTGTTTTAGCCGCATGCTTAAATCATCAAATGCTTCAAACTGCATCAGGTTGTTTAGACTTTAGAGCTCCTCAAAAGTCGTTCATCTTTGCTTCATGGCATGCCTTATTTATACCAACCAATCACAGGCTTCATCTTGTAGTGTTTTCGCCTGCAGAGTTCACCCAGCTGCCACGTGCAAGGCATGGCGAGCGAACGTCTGTGGTTGTTTGTTTTCCCCACGATTACATCATGTTGTTTGCCGAAGCCAGGTGAACATCATCTCCACAAGTAGTATGCTGATGACTCAAGTGTTGGATCTATCATTGGGAGATCATGAGTTTGATCCCTGGCAATGCCACAGCAATCTATGGCCAAGAATCCAAGACAGTATAATTGGCATTACTCTCTCTGAGTGGGCAGAAAGGTCTCCTACCACTAGTCTAGTTTATGTTAACTAAAGTAAGACAGTTAGCAGTTAAGGTCCTCCTCCAAGTACTTTGAGCTGTCCGTTGAGATCAGCAGCACCAGCTGTTTGAAAAGATCTGTTTGTTAAGTCTAACATAATAACCATTTCTGAGTTCTTCAAATCTCAGAATCAAACAACAATGACAGAACCTGTGATCCTTTTCCCAATCACTTCCTTCTTTAGTGAGGCACAATTGAGGGTTTAAAAGGGACCAGATTCTTACAAATTCATCCAAGCCTCCACTGCTATGGCTAAGGCTTATCCAAAACAACATCTTTTTGCCATTGCCATTCTACGGCTTTGCTTGCAATGAGAAAGAGGAAGAGGATGAGAACATAGCTGTTGATAGGGTGAGCTCATTGTGGTTTAGTTGTTGGACCTTTTCCTGCACTGCTTAGCTAAGACAAAGATAGCTAGCCTTAGCAAGCTGTCGATCCTTTAGCTAGCAAGCTAAGGCTTCATCAGCCCTTGCCTTACTGACAGCCCTGAGAACTAAAACACTAAAAGGTTGATTAACAGTAAAAACACCCTACAAAACCCATAGCCTATATCTGCAAATGGCCAATTTGGCTTTTTGCCAGTGGGTGCTCATGTTACCTATAGTAGAATAGTAACTTATGAAACTTATGTGAAATGAGATTTGAGGAGTTTTTTTTATCTATTCAAACAGTGAGAGCCTCAACGAGAGCTTGGAGATGAAATTTGATATGTTCGTTGATATGTTAGGTCTTAACAAGCAGATGGGTGGTTTTACATCACTTACTGGAAGCACGAGCTAGCCTTTACCCACTCAGCATAGGTAGTATTGTGTAATTGGTATAGATTAAGGTAGCAGGTAGAATTGGACATGATTTAATTGTGGAGAAAATTGGGAAAATGGCCAAAAAATATCATTCAGCCTTGCTCAGTTTTCACTGTTGCATAGCTAAAAGCAGTAGTAGCCATGCAAATTACAGTACGTCTTATCAACTGTATGTACTTTTAGGCAAGTGTGTAGTGATGATGTTATGCAGCATGCATGGTACTAATATAAACTTACAATATTCCTTAGCTACATTAGCCTCATTGTTCCAGTACAAAACTGAAGAAGCAAACTTTAGACACCAAACATGTCGTGGCTAATTGATATTTATGGCTAACAGTGAAAGAACAGTGTCATTTGATTTGATCACAGAACTATCACTTCAGGTATATATGATTAAACACATATTTCACCTCCTGCTAATGCTGTCTGTTGTCTTATGCACACAAGCGTAAAGACAGATCCTGCGTGTGCTGATTTGGATCTAAGCAGTTCAATGTGTGTCTGGGTTGTTTAGTTCTGATGGCACTCTTTCTAAATGTCAGGAAAAAAATGATGAGGGGAAGGTGAAAGGTCAATGATACTGAATGATATTTAAAGGACAAAGTATGCAGGATGTTAGATTTAGCGTGTGCAGACAGCATGAACGTGACTGTGGAGGTGAGGAACAGAGGGTTCACACTGGCACACTCCCATCCTAAATCTCTCTCTCTTTCTCTGTCTCTCTCTCTCTCTCTCTCTCTTTAGACAGATGATTAATTATTCAGTGTGTTGCACTGCGGGCTTCCCCTTGCTCGCCCCTGCACATCATCCCTCTCTTTCGTCGCCATTTTGATCTCCTCCAAATTCGTCGATGCTTTTTTCTACATCCGTTTAGCAGATGTGTGCAAGAGCATGTGTGTGAGTGAGGCAGAGTGAGACAGAGAGACAGAGAGAGAGGGGGAGAGAGAGGGAGAGAGAGAGAGAGAGAGAGAGAGAGAGAGAGAGAGAGAGAAGATGGTCTCTTCTGTTTAACATGCGTAGAGCATTTGCAGGGGATTCTGGGGGAGTGCAGAGTCTGTTCACACACACACACACATGCACACATACACACACACAGCAGCGGGGCTCTCCCAGTCCTTTCATGGAAAAGCCCCTCCTCCTTCACCACGGAAACGCTGCTCACATCAGCCCTGCATTTCTCATCCATACAATTCCTTCTCGCTGTCCTCTCCATCCCTCTCTCCATCTTCTCTTCATCTTTTCTTTTCTTTTCTTTTCTTCTCTTCTCTTCTCCCCTCTATTAAATTACTTCTATCCTCCATAGTGCATCCTTCAGAGATCACTCTCTCTCATACTAACCTTAACCCCAACCCTGACACTGGTGCTAATCCTAACTGTCATGCTTTTGATATTCACCAGATGTCGTTTAGGCATTTGTAGATAAGCTATACAGTGCCATCAAAAATAAACAGCGGCTCTTTTTAAAAACTCAATACCTCTCTGCTTCCGGTGTTTTCTCTTCTCCTCTCCTTTCACATTTCTGTCTTTCCTTCTCCTCCAAACCCTAACCCTATTGCCTAATCCTCAGCCCTTAATGTTTTCCTCCTATCCCACTCATCTTCATCGTGACCCTCTCCTTCACAAGCAGCGATGAGGCAGAGTAGAGAATAAAGAGAGTGACGCACATCTGTAATAACATCAGAGCTGATTCAGACAGAGAGAGAGAGAGAGAGAGGATGGGGGGTTGTAGCTCCAGGCAGAAGGTGGTTTGGGTGTAAAACTCAGATTGGATTACATCAAGATCTTTAGGAAATGAATGTTTCATGAAATGTATGATTTGATGTGATAGTATTATTGTGACACAATTTAGAATTATTTCCATAAATACACCCAGTAAACAAATGGGACTGGAACACCCTGGACAGACCGACAGTCTGCAGGGCAGACAGAGATTCACACACACACACGCACACACACTCACACCTAGTGTCTTCAATCATCCTGACTGCTCATCTTTGGACTGTGGTTGGAAACCCACACAGACACGTGCAAACTCCACACAGAAAGGACCCCGGATGCCCCAGCCAGGAATCCAGCCCAGGCTCTTTATGCAGTGAGGTGACAGCGATATAATAATAATAATAAGAAGAAGAAGAAGAAGAAGAAGAGAAGAAGAAGAATATTTCCCATCTTTCCATCTTCATCCCTTTTGGATTAGCCTACTTTGTCATGATGTTGCCTGAGGGTAACAGCCCCATGTTACTGACTTTACAATGAGATACAAATGTAATAACAATGCTAGGGTTAATAATGAAGGGAAGAGTTTGAGTAAGCCAATTGAAGAATGTTGTTGGTCATGCTGTCTGTTAGTGGCATAACACAGCTTGTGGATAAGAGATATTTACAGTGCTGTGAAAAAGTATTTGTCCCTTTGCCCCTTTTCTTTCTATCTTTGCTAATTTATCACGTTCAAATGTTTAAGGTCATCCAACTCATTTTAATATAAGAAACATGATTAAACATAAAATGTAGCTTTTAAATGATCATTCCATTTATTGAAGACCAGATTTTTTTCAAAAATGATATCAACCATGTGAAAAAGGAATTGGCCACCTAAACCTAATAACTGGTTATGCCACACTGGGCAGTAACAGCTGCACTCAAACATTTGCAGTAACTTGTGATGAGTCTTTTACAGCACTACAGGAGAATTTATGTTCCACTCTTCTTTGCAGAATTGTTCTAATTTGGCTACATTCTAGGTTTTGGGCCATGAACTGCATGTTTAAGGTCTTGCCACAGCTCCTCAACTGGACTCCAAAACCTTAATTATGTTTCTTTTGAGTCATTCAGAGGTGGACTTGCTTGTGTTGCTCCGATCATTGTCCTGCTGTATAACTCAACTGCGCATGACCTGATACTCCTTCGGGTTTTTCTGATAGGGAGCAGAATTCATGGTTCCATCAGTTATGCCAACTCCTGAAAAAGCAAGCCCCAGACTATCACACTACAACCACCATGTTTAACTGTTTGTATGATGTTCTTACAGTGGAATGTGGTGCTAGCTTTACATTAGATGTAACGGGAGCCATGTCTTCCAAAAAGTATTATCTTCAAAGTCTTGGGTATCATTAAGATGCTTTTTGGCGAATGCAAGTTGAGCCTTTGTGTTCTTTTTGGTGAGCAGTGGTTTACGCTTTGCAACTCTCCCATGAATGCTCAAATTTTTACTCAGTGTCTTTCTCATTGTAGAATAGTGTATGTTGACCTGAGGCAAATAAAGCTTGCAGTTCTTTAGATGTCCATTCATCATTCAATTCCACACAGTATAAAGGGCAGCTGCTGTGCTCACATGATGTAGAAATGTAGAAAAAAAGACATTTTTTTATTCGGCAGTGACATTGTGCAGCTCATAACCACCCTCCCTTGACAATTTTTGATAATTTGACCAATGAATATAGCTCTGTTCCTAATTCAAGCTCATAATTCAAAAGTATTCAGGGAATAAAAGTAGGCTTCAGAACTCGTTGGTTAACCACAGAGTGTAATAGGGGCCTGCTTTTTTATGGTAAACTACAAAAGTGTCCTTAGAGGCCCATTGGTCACTATTTGACTGTGACAGTTCCAGTAAGCAGTAAGACAGTTGCTGAGCCACAGATCCAGGCAGCAATGGGAAGTCCAGTAAATCAGCTAGACCTTCCTAGAACACAGCTGATCCCAGAGCAGTGGCTGCGCTTACGGGAATAATAGAAGATGATGAGCGCAGCAGGGCCAGCAAATGTCCATGAGCGCTCACAGAGGTCAGAGCTCCAACACGCCCACCATTTCAAGCCTTCCAGCAAGCACGAGTGATGCGGATGGATTGCTGATAAGAAATGATGTTGTAATAAGTGCAGGAGAAAGATAGAGATGATTGAGGAGAGTGCAGTGATTCACCGGCTTGATTGAGCATCTTATCTCTTCATACTCCGGAGGTGTTTTAGGGGAATGCAGAAATGTGTGTGTGTGAGTGTGTGTGTGAGCGTGTGAGTAAATGTTTTGCAGGCAGGTGTTTCCCAGTATTAAAGCTGCAGACTGCCGCTGCGCTTGGAATTCTGGTGGAGTGCTGTCTTGCTGTCTTCGTCAGGTTGCCATGGCGACCCCCGCACCAGTGTCTGACTATGCCTTGTTTTGGGTGGTGTGCTACATCTGAGTGTCTGTGTGTGTGTGTGAGCAGTGTGTGACGGGGGTATGTTTTGTGCAAGCCAATCCACAGCTCACACGGACCTGGAACGCCGGCATTAACATGGTTACACAACATCGTTTTCTAAAACGTCTGCAGGAACACACACAAACACACACACATGCAAACACACACACACTGTCCCTCTGCTGTTTTCCAGACTGCAGTGTGACAAGGACATAATGGACCTGTGGGATAACACCAGGGCCATTCCATTCCAGAAATTCTAATTCCAAGTGATGGGAGCTGAGTAAGTCGATTCCACACAGTGATTTTCACTCCTATAAATGAGACATGGAGAAGGACACTAAGCAATATAGAGTTCAATTTATAGAGTTCAGTTCAGTTTATAGCTTGAGACACATGCATAACATAGACTCCTGTAGCATGTTTCACTCGCAACAACAAGCATGGTCAGACTTTGTCAGCCGTGCCGGACATCTCGGATATAAAACATGCTTGCCTAATTGGAAATTTGTCATTTTGTTGCCTGACTATGCCCAATTTGGAGCAGGACAGCCCCATTAGCAGAGCAGCAGCCCTGCCTGGGGCAGTGGGGGGTTAGGTGCCTTGCCCGAGGGCACAACAGGCTTTATATACACATGACTTTATGGTTGCTGGCCCACCTCTCCTACCACTGGGCTACAGACTGATTTTGTTTGCATGCAATTAGTCTGCTGATTTCCCATGGCAATCTACTGATGATGCGGAGCTGAGCTTACACAATAATCACATTCTAGAACTGCAGCTACTCGCATGTTAAAATAATTCACCCAGTGGGAGAACTTTGGATATAGTGAGAGCACACTTGCTAAAGGGTTGAAAACACTCACCGGGCACTTTATTATTGACACTGTACTAATGCTGGGTAGGTCCTCACTTTGCTCTCCAAACAACCACAGTCTTTGTGGCATGGGTTCCACAAGATGTTGGAGACATTCTTTTGAAGTCCTGGTCCATGTTGACATGAAGGTAAAATGTAATTCCTGCAGATGTTTCAGCTGCAAATCTCCTGTTCTTGGATTCAGATCCAGTGACTGGGGAAGGCCACTAAAGAACGATGAACTCATTGCCATGTTCATGAAACTAGTTTGAGAAGACTTTTGCTTTGTGACATGGTGCATAACCATGCTGTGAGTGACCATTAGAAGATGATAAACTGTGGGCATAAGGGGATGCCCATGGTCAGCAACAATACTTAAATAGGCTGTGGCATTCAATCAGTTGATGAATGATTGGGATTAGCAGGCCCAAAGTGTGCCAAGAAAACATTCCCCATATGAGCCTCAGCCTCAGATTTCTGTTGTTGGCTGACAGAAGTGGACCCCGATGTGGTCTTCTGATGTTGTAGCCCACCCGCCTCAAGGTTTGACATGCACTTTTCTGCTCACCACAATTGTACGGAGTGGGTATCTGAGTTACAGTAGCCTTTTTGTCAGCTTTAACCAGTCTGGCTGCTCTCTGTTGACCTCTATCATCAATAAAGCATTTTCTGTCTTTCTTCCACTCAGTGGCTGTTTTTTCTTTATTGCACCATTCTGAGTAACTCAGACTGTTGTGTGTGAAGATTCCAGGAGATCAGCAGTTATGGAAATACTCAAACCAGCCTGTCTGTCACCATAAATCATGCATTGGTTGAAATTACAGAGATACCATTTTTCCCCATTCTGATGGTTGATATGAGCATTACCTGAAGCTGTTAGCCTGTATCCACATAACTTTATGCATTGTACTGTTGTCGTTTGACTGGCCAATCAGATAATTGCATGAATGAGTAGATGTACAGGTGTTCCTAATAAAGTGCTCAATGAGTGTATGGCTGTGTCCAAAACTGAAGGCAGCTGTCTCGATGCCTTGCTGCCTCCTTAGAAGGCAGCGTTTTCCACTGTCCGTGCTTGTGTCTTCTCCTCCTTTTTTTCTATCCAAATTGGGTATTATGGAATATCTACATTGCCTTCATAAAACAGCCAAACAGAAGAATCTCAGCAGGCAGCTATACAAGCATTAGATTCAGACATGACTGAGTGCCTTGCTGCCACAGACTACTGTATAAGTAAGCAGCATTTATGACATTTCACATAAAGCCCATATTTGAAGGTCAATGCCAGCTGAATTTACTTGGGAGTTGATTCCTAAATGTTTTGAATCAGAGAATCGACTTATTTTGGTCATGCTTTAACTTCCATTGCTGCTGACCATTATACCAACATCCAAAACAAACTGTAAGTGCTGGTCTATGCTGGAACCAGACAACTGGAACTCTCCTTTTTCCATTGCCATTTTTGTCCTTAGTGCAGTGGGTTCCAGTTTTAAGGGTTTAGGTACTTCCTCAAAATTGGTACAGACAAGACCAAATGTTATCTGAGGGTGTTCTCTTTTGCCAGTTGTTGTGGCCAAGATATACTTAATTAACCTATTTGACCCCCAGGATGACTCAAAAACAAACTTCTGAGAGTTCACTGAAAATACAATTATTGTGTTGTTATGCTGCCTACTAAGTAAAAATAGACCCACTCATTTGTGAGTTTCTGTAACTATGACTAAGATACCTCTAAAAAGCTTTACAATAGGCATATTTGTAAATCTGAAAAGCTGCCCAAGAGTGTGGTGGAAAGAGTGAATTACTCCTTTCAGTTATATTGTGTGTATAAGCGCATTACCAGACTAGAAAAGAGCATTTCCAGAAGAACGTTCTGCT
Source organism: Semaprochilodus insignis (assembly GCA_034552555.1). Lineage (NCBI taxonomy): Eukaryota > Metazoa > Chordata > Actinopteri > Characiformes > Prochilodontidae > Semaprochilodus > Semaprochilodus insignis. The sequence goes on along the minus strand of CM067474.1, from coordinate 17,782,557 downwards.
GCAACTGAAGGTAGCATCAGCACTGCTATGGTGAGCAACTTAGTAGCCAGCCAACATGGGACCCTTCAAATACCAGGGGGGGATTTCACACACAGCTTGCAGCTGAAACCAACAACAATTTAGTGAATTTACTCTCCCAGGTAAGGCATTATTACATCACTAACAGGTGCACCAATTGGTAAACTCTGACTGTATATTGACGTGTCAATTGTTGTTTATGAAATGTATTACTTTAGATGTGTGAGCTATTTAGGAAGCTAATGGGAAACTACCGAGATAAATATGAGCTTTGCATGATTCGTCACATGATTCTGTGTAACTGTAGACATGTGGGTAAGCTAATTAGCTACTTCTGCTAGAAAAAACAGCATGGCATAAAATTCATGCTGGTCTGTGCCCTTTTTTTTTCCAGCTTTCTGAAACTACCAATTGTAGGCAATCAATTTGATGTGTTTCCCTGGACCTAAAAAATAAAAAGTTTCATTCAAAACATGTTTATATTAGAGCTCAAATGGCAGATGTTGAAATAACCTCCCATTGACTTTCACCGTAGGTGTGTTTTAAGTGAATGGCTCACTGTTTGAGATGTGGTGGCAGAGAAGGAATGTTCATGAAAGGATAAATGTTTGTTTCCAACATTCTGGGGACATCAGGACCCCACATAGAGATAAATAAAAGCACATACACATGGTCACACAGCCACTCGCAGACACCCCCACCCCCACCCCCTGCCTTCCCCTCTCAGTGTCAGCATCTCGGAAGTGTGTAAGAGTCCCATAATAGGTTACATAACGGAATTGACTGAGTGCAAAAGCTTCCAGCCCACTCACAACTCTGCTTGATTCTCGGTACATTCAGTGCCGGAATGTTCTATCATGGTCACCACTCATTCGTTTGTGTCTGTCGACATCTGAAGTGGTTCATACTCAAACACACTATAAAAAGGCCTTATGAGCAGAAAAGGAATAAAGCATGTCTGGAATGCAGGTAATATGCAGGTGAATGCCCAGGAGGATATGGATTTTTGCTCAGAAGTTGGAAACACTTGACATGTTTACAATGGATAGCCTGCTTTGTAGAAGAACTAGACAGCAGCAGACATGTAAGATGTTTTAAGGCTGAATTATACTTCTGTCTATCCGTGAACATGTGTGGGTGTCATGCGCTGACCTTTTCATTGGTGTCTGCCAACATACTTGCATTTGTGCGCAAGCAGCAGCTGATGCTTTCTGACACTCTAAAGGCAAGAAGTGCCATTCAAACGTTTGGTATCGCTTGTTATACTAAATTGATAATAATAGATTATAAAATGTAGATTTACATGCCTTAGGCAAAAGAAAAAAAATACACACAAAATTAAAATGTCAAGTGAGTGCTGATTGGGTGTCTGGTAGCATCACGGGCGGGATGAGACCCAAACAATACTCCGAACACGAACCGGAAATAAAAATAAAATCAACTGAGCAATTTCTTTGTTTTCTGTACACACTAGCTTGTTTAACTTGTTTATATCTGGACGCAGCATATTGCATAATATCATATCATAGCATCATACAGTTATTACATTATTAAATTATGATACACAGTCGAGTCACATTATTATGACCATCAGCTAAGTTTCAGAGTAACCAGTATGTGCAGCATGGACTGCAGCTAGATCCAGTAAGGTCCTGGTAGATTGTCACAGGTATTTGGAGCCATGCTGACTGTAGTGCATCCCACAGCTGCTGGAGGTTGTGTGGGGGAGGATCCATAAAGCAAACACGACAATCAAGGTGGTCCCAGAGATGCTCAACTGGGTTCTAGTCGGGAATAAGGGGGCCAGGGTAGTACTTAGAGTTCTTGGTCCTGCTCTTCCAACCAATGTTGGACATTTCTAGCCATATGACGTGTCGTGTGACATGTTGCATTGTCTTGCTGAAAGGTCCCATCTGCCCCAGGGAAGACAATCAGCATGTATTGGGTGTACATGTTCTGCGAGGATGGATTCATACCCAAATGGGTTGAGAGTGCCTTCCACATAGATGAGTGGGCCCAGAGAATACCACAAAAACGTAACTTCCTTCATGAGTAGGAAGTGGTCATAATATTGTGACTAGACTAAATATATACTCATTAACAAAGATAAAACTGCGCACCAAGCAGTAGTTGTTGGAATCAAAGAAAACTTCATATGTGTGAATGTAATGACAATGTATGTAATGGATTACAGTATTAGAGTGAAAAGATAAGTGTACAGGACAGCTAGAAAACTGTACAATTGAAAGTAGGCTCTTGTACCCTGTTGGGCCACCTCTAGCCTGGATACAAGATGTGATACAGGCATGGAGGAATACAGGCTCCATACGGCATCCTGCAGCACATTTGCCCACAGGTGTTTTTGCTAGGCCTGGAGATCCTGTATACTGAAGCTGGCATCCCCGCTCGACCCATAAATGCTTGATTGGTGATAAATCTAGCGACTGGACAGGTCAAGGAAGTGTTGCAGTCTGGCGGAGACATTCCTGGGAAACTGTGTGTGGGTGAGCATTATCCTGCTGAAAGATGCCACTTGGAAACCCTGCCATGGCAGGCAACACATATGGCCGGAGGATGTCCTGCACATGTCGCTAAGCTGTTAGTGTCCCTCGTATCACCACTAGGGGTGACCGACTGTTGTATGCAATGGCTCCCCAGATCATCACCCCAGCAGCTGAGGCAGTGTCATGCTCGACAGCAAAGGCAGGATTGATGCACTCACAAAGAGGTCTTCATACTCACACCCGACCATCGCTGGATCCCAAACAGAACCTGGATCCATTGCTGAAGACGTTACGAAACCAGTCTGTATCAGTCCAGGTTTCTTGTTCACGACACCACAGTACACAAAGGCGATGGTGGCTGGCTGTCAAGACATGTAATTGGCAGAATGACACCAAATTTCCTTGTGCTAAGAGCCTGGAAATGGTCTGGGCAGAGACAGGGGTGTGTAATGAAGGTGTCCGCGGTGTCTGGATGGTGGACAAAGGAAACTGTGGGAGCTGCTCATGCAGATCAAACGATCCTCTCTACTGGTGGTCTGTCTAGGCCGTCCGGAGCCTGTTCGCTGTGTGTGCATGCCCTCACCTAACCAGACCACACCTGTAATCCTTTACACATCTGCCTGAGACTGAATCTGTCATTTGTATCTGGGTGCATTGTTTTTTTGGTAATCGGTGTACCTTACATATGCTAAAATTAATAGTTTGGCACATGATCATGTCTTTCAATTAATAAAAGTATGTTGTGATCACTCAGCATCTCCTAGTATGTTTCAGTCACTGGGGAAATTGGGAATGTAATACTTAATGATTTGTCGATACTGGCCGATACACACACCAGCATGTGAATAAGGAGAGTATAAGTGAGTTTTTTTCTCCAAAAAACTGGTACTGTATATTTAGCTTATTGCTATCTCTATTCATGACAGGAGTTTGATCATAAATATCATAAAATAATAATTGCTAATATCTAATGTCTGAATATGTTTTTTTTTACTGTGGCGCCGTTCAGTTTCAGTAGAATAGTCCATAAGTGATTGAAAAGGGTAAATCCCAAGTGTTTGAACTGTAGTGCGCATTTACTATCCTCCTTAACTCTCTCTCTCTTATTTACTCAGACTCATTTGAGAGCATCTGTCTCATCCTTAATCCAGGGGCCTTAATGCAGGCGGACCCTTTTAGATCAGTGGCAGTGGAGCCACGTGGCGATGAAAACAAAAAGAGACGAGTTCACCGCGGCCAGCGCGTGTCACCGCCCGTAATCCTGTAATAACTGCGAGTTCATCCAGGGGCCGGCCCATCTACAGTCGCTATCACTGGGACTGCCTGTTTATGGCCAATCCGGCCGGCTGCCTTCTGCGCCGTAGGACACTATAGAGGTCCTGCAGAACTGACCGAGGGGCGGCCTGCCAGCTTTCTCTGGCCACGGTCCCGCTGAATGACAATTTGAAAGATTAGACAAAGTGCCACTGCGAAAAAAGATCTGAATGGCGCGCATGGGGCTAACTAACGCTGACTTAATTCTCTGTTCTGCGGGATGAATAGAATAGGCTTAGCTGTGTTCATCTGAGAAGCAGGCCATTGGGGAAAAATAAGCAATAGATTTGAGTTGCACAGATCGGAATTGTTCGTGTGCAACTGAGGCCTGGGGAGAAAAGCACACTGTTTGTTTTTGCTGGACCTGGGCACACACTGGGCCACTGTGTGCTGTCCTCGGGGGAGGCTGGCCTGTAGTACTCAAGATGAGCAGGAGGGGGGGCTCATGAGACTTTTCTTTTCTTTTTTCTTTTCTTTTTTTTTGTGCGGAGGGCGCGGTTCCTTATTCAGGTCAATGAGTTCCTTGTCGTGATGAGCAGAGCAGAAGCCCCATCCCAGAGCCACACAGGGAGTCGAGTGCCACGCTCAATACGCTCATTTACATCCGCTCCCTGTAGGTCTGCACACAGCACAATACACACACACACATACACACACACACACTGCCTGCTCTCCTATATCACATAACTCAGCTTCTACGCCAAAGGGGATCCAGTCAATTCAAAAAGAGATAAGAAAATGACCCCCCCCCCCCCACGAACACTGCCCCCCATTTGGTTCCAGATGTACAGACAGAGACATGTGCTGTGTTCTAAATGATCTCCTAATCACTACACTGAAAAATGTAGCATGAATTGATTTGATTTAAACATGTGCATCGTCTCCACATGAATACAAGAAATTGCATTGAATGCAAGTAAAATCGATAGCATCACATTTTCAGTATAGTCCCCTACAATGGAAAATCAGGAGCACTGTATGGAACACTATAATAGCATTAAATATAATGGTACTGTAGAATGTTCTCATGGGGACAGATGTGATCTCATAATAAGAATGTCTAGGAACAACCAGGAGAAATTTTAGGCTGGGAACACTGACTTATTAGGGTAGGAACAAACTGAGCATGAAATTTCTGAACCTATCAAAAACCTTACAAAGGATGATCTTAAAGTAGAGGGCAAAAGTGCACTCCTCAACGTTGTCTGACAGACATCAGGTCTGTTGTTAGCCCACTGATGTAACATAAGTGGGCCAGACGTCTAATCTTTTTGGGCTGAATTGTTTTAATGCCCAGAATACATGCAGAAACATACTGTAATATGTAATTGGTTTTTTTTGGAGGAGTTTTCAGCCATGTTAACTTATGTTACATCCATGGGTTAACAACTGGCATGCTATTCATTGACCCATGTAGATGAGTTATACATTGCCCCCTACTTGGAATTTCCTACTTAGTTTCTTTCCACCCAAATAAGTCTACTGTCCCCACCTTCATTTAGCCCTAAATTTCTGTGGTTGTTATGAGATCATGTCTGGCCCTGTGAGACTAAACGTAAGTCCCTCTCTGGGTTTTCAACAGTTTAGCCGTCTCAGGTCGACTATGTCATGAACAACGGCCTAAATCTGGGAATGCTGCATGCTGGAGGCTTACTTTCATTGTTTCCCTTAAGGGTGCCATTGCTTTGTTACCATGAGGGGTCTGGTGTGATCATGTCACTTTCAGAAGCTTTGTAATTCAGCCTTGAATGGCACTGTCTTATTGGAGACTTGGAAACATAAATACATGAATCCAACACTGAATGTCTTCTGTGATAATTTATTCATTGCTCCATGTTGCAAAGAGTTACTGTTGTTGTTAGCATGGCTGTAAGCCGTCTACTGACGCCTTAGGTGGAGCCGGTCAGCCAATTGGAAGCTGTGTTTCTAACTTGACAGATAAGAGCCTGTGGTCGGAACAATACTGCCTTTCCAGGCAAAATAAAATATTGATCACAGAGGCTAATGTAAATATACAGGTTTGCTCATTGCCCGGTGCAGTGCATTTTGGGTGTTCTATGTCTGCTAACCTTCTTTGTACACTACAATTCCGGAGCATTGTGGGATTATAAGAGTAAACTTTATATAGTCCACTAGTACACGCTGGTTGCAGTCACCACTACAAAAGCCCCACTCCCAGCAATGCATATAAAGAAGAAAAACGAGAGAGACTGTTCATAGAAGCGGCATTTAATGCATTTTAGAACAGAACCCATCACATAGTGAAGAAGGATTATATGGGGCATTTAGCCTATGACCAGGAAATGTACTGTCACATGTTGTCAATATATTCCTATAAATATTTTCAGGGTTAGCGCTCTGTAGCAGATATAGCACAGACACACTCCTACCCCGTCTCTGGACTGCTAGAGAATATGCTCCAGACAGGGCGAGTGCAGTGGGCCGATTTTTTAGGCTCTGGCTTTTGGCGGGGAAAAGAGAAGGCGTGGTCTGGGAATGAACCCAGCACCCTCTGGCTTGATTAAAAGTGTCTGAAAGGCCAGATGTGTCCAAGCGTCGCTGTGTGTGTGCACTGCGGCATCAAGCCCCCATCACGCCCCCGCCCCTACCTTTCCTTCTTCTACCCTACAGGCATGTGTGTGTGTGATGCAGAGCCGGAGCAGGAGTGCGAGAGCAGCAGGATCGTGTTACATTAATAAAGCTATGCTGTGCTGCTGCTGTGGCTGCAGTGTGAGCGAGGCTGGGTGAAACGGGGTCGAGCTGGCACACGCTCAGCACCGCGGCCAGCTCAGCCCAGCTCAGCTCGGCTCAGCTCACACACTGTATTGCTGCAGGAGCGCTTACTGCACTAACACACAAACACACAAACACACACCACACATACTCACATACAGTTATACAAAGCACCCTCACACACACACACACATGTCCACACATTTTTGAGTGCTTTTCCAAACATGTGAACACTCTCCACATACACTTATGTATACACAAATGTGTGCTAACCCTAGGTACACACACATACAAAACCACACACAGATGCACATTGCTTCTCTCTACACATGCTTATATTATTATTATTATTATTATTATTATTATTAATAATAATAATAATAATAGTAAATTATTTATTAAATCTAATAAATGACTGTTATACTGTATATATATATATATATATATATATATATATAT
>CM067474.1:17651057-17775415 GCA_034552555.1 Semaprochilodus insignis | reverse complement strand
CCATTCCTCTCCACTCCTCTCCATGTAAACTGGGCGGTCCTAATCTTGGGTAATGCTTCCATAAGCATTTCCTAACCAATCACAAGGCTGACATCCCATGCCCCACCCACAGAAACATAATGAGGTAAAACTAACCTAGCACAACCAAAAGCGAGTAAGCAGGATCCCTCTGTAGCTGCCTTTTATTCATTCATTCATTCATTCACGCATTGCTTTGTCGATCCGTTTCTTTGTCGTCCATCTGTATGTCTGTTCATCCATTACATTTTCATCCAGTTAGTATTACATAAAAGCTGGGTAATGATGCTAGATCTGTATGAGGAGCGGAGCAGGCTAGGAGTGTTGAACAGAGAGCTATCAATCAAAATGCTCATAAGCCACACCCCCACACAGGTCAGATCATCATATGTATATATATATTATTATATCTTATGTTAGCACGTGACCTAAGCCTGGGGCACATTCAATCTCAAGACGTTGCTCATCGTTTTGCTGCAGTTTTGAGTTGAATAATGAACAGTTTTGTCAAAACTGTGCAAATCAGTGTGCAATGGGCTTTGAGATACTTTTCCCTTGTTTGATGGGTGTGTCAGGAGTGTTACACAATCAGCAGTGACATGTATATAACAACACCATATTTAAAGGCAGTGCAGACAATGGATTCGCTGTAGCATGGCATACGCAACGGTTGAAGACATTAGAAAACATGTTTGTCATAAGTACTGTATTTTATTGTAAAGTTTTTTCAGTGAGACTCTGAAAATTCTTCAGAAAGGACTCCAAACATGGTCTTCTCAGCTGCCACAGTTGCAATGCCTGCATGACACAACAGAGTGTTCACCGCACCCTCACTTCCATTTGAATAAATGTTTTGCTACGCTCTGTCAGAGCTGAACACAGCCCAGGCAAACTGTACAGGAATCCAGCCCTCCATGAGCTCCCCAGCCCTGTTCTAGACCTTCTCAAAGTCCTAGATATGTCACTGACCCCCTTGTTGGTCCACCTTGTAGACTGTGGTAAAGTTAAAGATGAAAGCTCAACTATAGCAGCATTCTTCTTGTCATTGTATGGTTAGTCATCCTCTAGTCTTTCATCAGTGGTTAGTTTCTGGCCACAGGACTCTGTGGGCTGGATATTTTTGGTTGGTGGACTATTCTCAGCCCAGCAGTGATGCTGAAGGCCAGATGTAAGTGCAGGCACAGCGCAAAATGTGCCTGGATGTGACCGCAGTATGCATGCACAATAGTCTGCATCGTGGCATGTTTCATGACGTGTCTTCTCGCATACATGCATCTAGTCAGGGGTTTAAACAGTGCTATTCCGAAGGTAAACGATCTTTCAGCACGCATATTTAAAATGGTGAAGGGAAAAATTATGCAAACCACGTTCCGTGTTGCCCTCCCAACTTTTTACCATGCACATTGGTTTGTAAACTGTGTGTTAAGGCTAGTGTGCTGAATGCGTCATTACACAAAAGGCTTCGTACATTGATTTAAAGACTCCAGCAAAAGTTCACTGTAAAAATATGATTTACCTGAAATACACTCATGATTCAAAGAATAATTACACCCAGAAGGAAGTATTGGATTGCTATTAGGAAAGCTATTAGGACAATATTTATTGAGCTACACATACAGAAGTAGCGTCTCTCAGGATGGCATCGGGCTAATGCAACATGCCAAACATCTCAGCATGGAGTTGTAGAGGCTCGTAATGGTGTCCTGTGATAATCCATCCCATGCGGATTCGTTGGTCGTCTCCACCAAGACAAAAGAGGGACTGAAGATGACCTGCTGCCATTGTAAGTCACTCCATGACAGTCTGGCACAACACCGTTGCAGTCCTTGGCGAGGTTGATGTGGTGTTAAGAGCAGTCATCGTAACGGCCTGCGTGCATGTAGTCCTGCGTTGTGCAGCCGTCAGCCGATGGTGCTGACACTAACTGGATCACTCATAGAGCACATCACTGCCTGCTGAATGTCCACAGTCGTGGCTGTTGGGCGTGAAACTTGAATTATTTGCATGTTCCGCAATTTGTCGGTTTATTCCTTCTGGGTGCAACTATTTGTGCAGCTATTCTTTAGATGATGAGCGTAGTTGCCTTCAAACTGAAATAAGTGGATTCTAACAGTAAGCTTACAGTATCAAATCTGTGTCTTAAAATCTGTGACTTAAAGTGTCATGTATCAGATCCACAGATCCCAACATAACACCATTAGCCTATGAGCTTTTACTGCAGTGCTGAGAATAATACACCACCCAAACTATACCTGCTCAGTGGTGGGCCTATGGAGGACCTGACAGTGGGCTCCAGGGAGACAGATGGACTACACATATACATCTATATGATATGTGGACTTGATGAAATGGATAATGAGTGCAGATGTACAGGTAGGCGTACCCATTCAAATGGTCAATGAGTATATACACATGCAGACATACAGAGATTTACACACACACACACACACACACACACACACACACACACACAGCTTCTCCATGCATGTGTACACATATGGGCAGTCTAATGCGTACCATACGGTGTGTTGATCACTCAGGGGGCTGTGAGGGTCCTGCTGAACACATGCACAGTAATGATGCCCGCATAGAGAAACACTCTACGGCACACACCCATACTGTAACACTCACTGAGAGCACTGCTCTGATCTCTATCGGCTCTGGGCTATAGTGCTGAAGCATGCAGAACACACATGCACTGGGTTCTGGGCTCTCTGTGTCAATGAGTGCACACTTACTGCATGCAGTGCTGCCACAGCACTTCAGCAGGGCTGTGCAGATCCCATTTATAGGCCAAATCACCGCAGTGCTGCTAGGACAATATTGCTGTATCAGTAACACTTCAGTATGAGGGGCCTGAAATGTTCCACTTTAGAGCTGGGGTCTGCCTTTATTTAGTACAAATTAGTGATTTATAATTGTAAAATACTTTTAAATGCAAAATACTTTTAAGAAAAAAAGACATCAGCACGTAATATATGTAAATCGTGTGATTTAATGACTATCAAATGGGCCTATGACCCATCAGCATCAAGATTGATGCATTTGTACACAGATGATGGATATCTTATTTCATTTACAGTTTTAACCTTCAAGCTCTTTTTTATTTTTTGCCTTCCGTACGTGAAATGAATGCTCGTTGTGGTTCAGGTGGGGCGATTAAGCTGGTCACTGAGGAATATTTCTGCTTTTTGGGGGCAATATACCCCACTCCCAACTTGTATGCTAAGCATGTGTACCACTGATTTTGTACATGCTCAACCAATGGCATTAACGTCTCCATGTTTCACAGATCAGCGTTCTTGTTTCTCTACACATTTTATGACTATGATCCAGGTTAATCTTCGGCTCATCTCTTGTCCATAAGATTGTTCCCCGGAGGTATACATGTTCGTTTTTTGTTTTTCTTTATGCTTTTTATGCTTTATGCTTTTGAGGATCACCAGCAGGTTGCCATTACCAGTGGGGGTCATTGTTGTGTCTTTGCCTTCAACATGAATAGTGTTCTTACTTAATAATTATTCTTCATGATTAAAGCATGCTTCATCCACTAGTGAGTCATTTGCTTTTGCCAAACTCACTGGCAGATTTTTCAAAGATGCTTCTTTACAGCACCAAATGGTTAGTTTTAATACGTCTCATATTTTTGCTATGTCTGATTGATTTATTTTGATTATCAGCCTCATGGTAACCTTCTTTACTAGCATTGACACCTGCTGGGTCCACATTTTGAGACATAATGACAAATTCCAGATGCAGACAACAAATGTAGAATCAACTCTAGACATTTTATTAGCTCTGTAGTGAATGAACTAATGATGTAACAACATACCATTTGCCAAGGTGAGCAGCCACTTGTTCAATGACTTCTAAAATAGAAAGTCTAGGTGAAAAAAGATTGCAAAAGAAAAGCGACTATAAAATAACCACAAGTTCATGCATGATTCATCCAACATAGAAATGCAGACCATAAATGAAAGCTATGGAAGCCTTCATCTACTTTAAGGTGCACCCACTGCTGTTTAATTTTACAAATGTACTGGGCTGAATTTCCATAGAAAGACACTTCTAATTGAAAATGAATCTCTGCAGCAGTGGCAACTGAGCCGAAGGTCAAGTGTTGACTAACAGGTATAAAGTGGAAAAGTGAATCTGTATTCTATTAAGATGAGACAGAATGCAATGAATTTTTACAGCAATCTATTATAGTCCTCCCAGAAAGGGAAGAGGCAACAAAAGAGGGACAAACTCCATGATAATACCTTTGATTTCAGAAGAAATGTTGGACATGTGGTACATACACTAAAAGAATAGTTGCACAAATAGCTGCACCCAGAAGGAATCAACTGACAGGAATGAAATTTGGTGGGTAGGTTTGACATCATGAGACATGCAAATGATGACGCAACAGCCACGATTGTGGACATTCAGGAGCAGTGATGCCCTCTATGACTCATTCTGTTAGTGGCAGCACCACTGCCACACACAGAACGTTATGACAACTGCCCTGAACACCACGTCAACGTTGCCAAAGACTGCAATGGTGTCGTGCCTGGCTGTCATGGAGTGACTCAGAACGAATCAGAATCTTCAGTGAGGAGTCCCGCTCTTGTCTTGGTGAAGACGACTAAGGAATCCGTGTGTGGAGGCACCGTGGTCAGCGCCAAGATGAACGGTTTGTTGTCACACATCACACATCCAGAAGGACTGGTGTCACGCCACCTCCACCCCACTACACAATCTGCAGGAATTGTGTGAGAATGTTTAAGCTGCATGGGATGGATTATTACAAGACACTATTAATGCCGAGACGTCTGCATATTGTGTTGGCAAACATGGCGGCCCGACACCGGCCGAGACAATGCTTCTGTATGTGTAACTCAATAAATATTCTCCATATCAGTCAAATTTATCATTTGTTGTTCCTGGTAACTTTATCTTCCCAGTAGCATTGCAATCTGACACTTCCTTCTGGGTGCAGCTATTGTTTTGATGATGAGCATATATCACAATGTGTAGCAATAGTTGTGTTGTAAGCATTCTATAAACAGAGATAATAAATGCCTAAAGAAACTAAATCTATCTGCCAGTAGAGTTCAATGCCTGAGTGAAATATGTTGGGTTATTTTATCTGCAAACGGCCACAACACTCACAAAGACTTGCAAGATTCTCACTTGCAAGATATTTTCTACAATTCTGTGCTCTAATCCATTCACCCATGCTCCATCACCTGTTCCTCCTTCCTCACTGGAAACTCTTCTATGATGTTCTCTGCAATATGGCACCACTTTAGTACTAACTAAGTATTAATGTAACTACTTCATTCCATATATCTACATACTGCACATCTGTGTTACATCTTGTTATACCTTGTACTTTTGCACTTTAAGAACAGCCACATCTCCATTTTATTGTATCCTATTACATCTTTATTAGTTTATTTTTATTTTTGACTTGTTTTGTTTTATATTTTAGTTTATTTATTCTTTATCTGTTTTTGCTTTTTTCATTTTGTAGCTTCTATGGGTACTATGTGTCTCCAGGGTATGTAAGTTGCTGTAACACTCTAATTTCCCCTGTTATTTTATCTTATCTTATCTCTTATTTTAGATTTTTTCTCCTGCTGTGTAGCATGTGCAGCAGTGCCATGGCATTCTCCTTACAAGCAGTGTGCGGGCACAACCTTTAGACTTCATTTCATTTAGTCCTATATGCGTTACTGTGTCAGACAGAGTTGTTTTAGAATTGCATAACTTTAAAAAACAAGAAACAAGCCTCATCATCCATTCGACTCAGATCAGAGTAGATCGTTTAAGCATTTTAAAAGCCCACATGAGTCGCTCTTCATCATCTCTCTGTCTCTGTAGTTCAGTTATTACATAATGCATTGATACTGAAGCACTACGAGGCAGTAGAGTAACACTTCACATGCTCACTTGTTGGCCAAATAACACCCACCTTCTCTGCTAAATAAAGCCTGCTTCACCATTCATTTCCTTCGTTCTTGTTCTCTCTCTCTCTCTGTGAGGAGAGAAGGTTTGTTTTTGCTTGCTAATCCCCACAGAGCTCATAGGTATGTTAAAAGCTGAACACACTCACATGCACACAGTTGCACAAGCTAAGCTGCTTAATATTAATTCCAATAGTCTTTTCCTCCCTCTGTTTTTCCACTACTGTCCGCTGGCTATATTTAGAAGAGAAGTAGGCTAAGAAACTTAGATTGAGAGGCCAGTTTGCACTGCCGGCGTGACATCAGTGACGGTTCCCAGATTATTAGCATTTGTTTCATTTTTGTGTGGATTAGCAACTCTACAATTTCGCATTGTGGTGAACAGCTATGGGTTCAGGCTTGGCTTTGCTCACTGTGGTGACCAAACCCAGTTACCCAAATCCAGAACATAACCATTATAGGAGAACCCACAAAGCTAATCTCAGATCAGCACACTCTACCGATTACTTTATCTCCCTTGCCTTGGCTAGTTGTCAGTATAACTTAGCATTTTGCTAAAAATGCACAGTTAAAAACTCTCAGATATCAATCACGGTTAAAGCAGCCCCGACATTTACAACGTTGACACTTCCATTAGCTTCCACTAATTACTAAGGTTAATAGGCAATACAGCTTGAGAGTACACAAATGAAAACCCCACTGTTCAGCTCTAGACGCATAGACACTTCATTGTTCTTTCTTTTGTCTGAGCGCGAGGAAACGAGTGTGTGCGTGATGAAAAGCACATTTGTGTGCGTGTGCCTCGCTGACATCCTAATGATGGGTTTCTCGGCCTGCCAGAATCTGAGGGAAGAAAAGAAGCAGGAGTGGCTGACTGGTCGTGTAATACAGACATTTGCCACAACTCGCATAAAGAAAGGATGCTAACATTTTCTCCCAAGGTACGGCAGCATACGAGTCTGTAATTAGGCAGCCGTGGACTTTGAGACTGACGGGGTCCTCCGAATTCCTCGCTCGGGCCTCTGCACATGAAAGTCGGTGGCCAGCTGTTGTGTGAGGTGGAAATTGGTCCCAGATGAAGGGTTTGGGCTCCATAAAGAGACGCGTTCTCCAGATGTTACGGTCAACCTGACCACCATTACTGTACTGTACCACTGAGTCAGTAAAGAGTAATCCATTGGTCCAGTGAATGAGGAAACTCTCTCCTTGCTGCATCTTGGTGTGTAAAAAGCAACCTTGCGTCCTAGTTTTAAGGAGGTCAACAGGTATCGGATACAGTGCTTGAAAGCGAGATAATGAAAAGCAAGATCTCTGGATCTGACTCATACTGAGAAAGTATAATCTAGTGCTCTAGTTATAGCAGAGCATGTGAGACCTGAAATTCATAGCAGGAAATGTGAGGCTGTATAACTAGGTAATTCACCACAGGAGATCCACATGTGATAATCAACATGCCTTTAAGCACAGTGTATCTTGCACAAAGCATACATTATTAGCATATAGTATAAGCTGTTCTACCACAAGTAACTGCATTGGCATGCTGCTTTATTGATGTTAGCTGCACAAGACATACATAACAGTGACCACACACCATGGGCAGGGCCAAGATGAATGCTTTGTTGTCACGTGTCACTCGTCCAGAAGGCCAGGTGCCACTCCACTTCCACCCTGCTGTCCTGAAAGCCCAAAATTTGCAGGAACTGTGTGAGAATATTCAAGCTGCCTGGGATGGATTACCACAGGACACTATTAGGAACCTCTACAACTCCATGCCAAGACGTCTGGCATGTTGCATTAGCAAACATGAGAGACACTACTTCTGTATGTGTAGCTCAATAAATATTGCCCATATCAGTCTAAATTTATCATCATTTATTGTTCCTGGTAACCTTTATCTTCCTTGCAATCCCATGCTTCCTTCTGGTGCAACTATTTTTGATGATGAATTACTAGCACATGATAACTACACTAATATTCATAGCTGCATGTCCCTATGGCAGTTACACCAAACAGACAGTATATGAGGCATCTGCACTATTTGCATACGTGCACATACTGTCCAAAGTGGCTGGAGGGTTGAAAAAAGAGGAACAAACAGAAAAAACCTGTGAGCTAGTGGGTGTTAAGGTGTTCCGCTAAGGGAATGACACATCACTCAATAGATTCTCTTTGTTCTTTCTTTTTTATTCACAACAGACTGAGAGACATCAAACAAAGTAATGCCACCCAATCATTTAAAACATTTGGTCTTCTACTTCAGTTTTTCTATGAGCTCAGATGTGGCTCTATAAATAGGGCCACTGTACTATAGGACTACTGGAGCAAAAAAAAAAGAAAAAGAAAAAAAAGAAAAACAGGGTAGTTACTGTGTGAACAACCCTCGTCCTGTCCCGAGCACCCACGGCTACGTGAGTGTGTGATGGATGAGGGTTCTTATTTCTCAGGCCAGACGGGACCTGATGGGTGAGAATCGCGTCTTGTTCCTTTTGCGGGGCACTCTAGACATCTAGGCACCAGTCAGACGAATTTTGGGTCTGGCACCGGGCAACGGGGCTTCTGTTTTTGTAAGAAAACACTGTGACCAGAAAATTAATGTGAAACAGCTTTTGCAAACCCAGTGACGTCATAATACTGACATCAGAGTAAGCCCTGACTGACCTGTCTGT
Source organism: Semaprochilodus insignis (assembly GCA_034552555.1). NCBI lineage: Eukaryota > Metazoa > Chordata > Actinopteri > Characiformes > Prochilodontidae > Semaprochilodus > Semaprochilodus insignis. The sequence continues at coordinate 17,766,780 of CM067474.1, read as the reverse complement.
GCTGCCCACCACATTTGCTTCCTTTGGTAGCGACTGCTGGAAGATTTAACAAGCAATACAGGACGTTAGAAATGTCATTCAATCTAATGAAAAACTGAGGCGCACAACTCGAAAGACCTCAATTTAGAATAGCAAGCAAAACTCTGTCATTGTCATTTCCAACCTGCCTCTGTTGTTTCAGTTAAAGACAGTAATATAATCAGTGTCATAACATTGAAAACTCTAGCTGTAGCTAGCTACTGTAAACATACAGTGTAGCATTTCAGTTTGAATAGTTTTTGAAGTACAACTTCTACAACTTCTCATTATGTTAAATGGTATTTTTGCCGATGTTCTCTTAAGGTTGTCCAAGCTTGCAAGAGCTGCTGAGAATGAACGGACCTGTTTTTTGTGCTCAACACATTAATTCACCAACAGGAGATGCTGATTTTCTGTTGCATGGTGTTTCCATATGGCAGCAAATATTTTACCTCAATTTAACTGAACAGCAGTAATATATGCTCACCATCAAAAGCATAGTTGCAACCCAGAAGGAGTCAACTGACAGGAATGAAACTTGGTGGATAGGTTTGACATTGTGAGACATGCAAATGATTCAAGTTTCATGCAAGTTTCAAGCCACAATTGCAGACATTCAGCGAGCAGCGATGCCTATCATGAGTCATCCTGTTAGTGCCAGCACCACTGGCAGACGGCTGCACGACGCAGGACTACATGTACGCAGACCATTACGACGACTGCCCTTAACACCACGTCAACGTCGCCAAAGACTGCACTAGCATCATACCAGACTGTCATGGAGTGAGAAGACGGGTCATCTTCAGTGACGTGTCCCACTCTAAGCAGCGAATCTGTGCATGGAGGTACCGTGGTCAGCACCAAGATGAACAGATTGTTGTTACACATCACATGTCCAGAAGGCCTGGTGTCACTCCACCTCCACCCCTGCCACAAAATCTGCAGGAACTGTGTGAGAACATTCAAGTTGCATGGGATGGATTATCACAAGACACCATTAGGAACCTCTACAACTCCATGCTGAGACATGTGCATGTTGTGTTAGCAAAGATGGTGGCCCGAAGCTATACTGAGAGACACTACTTCTGTATGTGTAGCTCAGTAAATATTGCCCATACCAGTCTAAATTTATCATCATTTATTGTTCCTGGTCACCGTTATCTTTCTTCCGAATAGCATTACAGACCAACAATTCCTCCTGGGTGCAACATTTCCTTTGATGATGAGTGTATTACTTTAATTACTAAACACTGTGTAAATACAGAATTACACATTTTATTAAATAAAAGTTGGATTTGTTTAGTCTTGTTTTCAGTAAAAGGACGCTTTAGAGAAATTGCACATTTACCAACTAAAGGAATGTGGTTTTTTGATGCAAGTGAGTGGCAGTCATAACAGTGCCCACTTGCCAAGAAAGACTATTTTTCACCTTGTTATGTTGGACTGATTTGACGCAACAGTACAGTGATTCACTATCTTTACAAAGTGATATCACGAGGCAGGACAGGCTGAGGCTACCTGTTTAGCAAACTAGCTTTAGTAGTGGCTCGGCAAAATGATACATCTTTGACACACCATCAAAACTGTGATTTCCTCTCATTCTGTTGGGAATTTTAGTTAATTTAAATCTAAAAATCATATATCTATTTTTTGCTAAGTGCACGCTATATAGCCATTATTACATAAACTATTACGACATCTTTTATGATACGACATGACCATTTATGACATGGTATATTTTAGGACATAATCTATCATGACAACTTGTGACAGCATGATATCTATCTATGCCATATTTATGGCAAGGCTATGTCATTGTTATGTAGCAGGGTTCAGGTAAAGAGTTACCATTGATTCCAGCATCCTGAAAACTATAGCATACGGACACGTTTGCATGCAATGTAACCTCTGAACCTTTTATGCCTTCCTTCTCTCTCATTCTCTCACTGGGCTAGTGGGTGAGCTGAACTTCCAGGCCATGAAGACCTTCTCTGTTCTGTTCACAAAGGGCTCTCTCTAATACGGAAGAAAGCTTTGTTTCCGGCGTGAGATCATTGTGTTGTGTAGGAGAGGAAAGGAAGACGGCGTGAGGCTAAGACAAGATGACAATGACAGGAACAAGGGGGATGCAGAGAGAGAGAGAGGGAGAGAGTGAAAAGGGCATTAAGTTTGTCGCAGCCTGGTAGCAGAGTAGCACCCAGCCACAACATGGCAAACAAACCCAGCAGTGCCAACCCTGACACCAGTGCACAAAACATGCCATAATGAAACCTATTGAGATGCATTAGTTCACTGGGGGGAAACACTCCCTGTAACCCTGCTAATCACAAAAGCATGGTGTAATTTGAGATGAATTATTTCTCACTCATTGCTCATCAACAAGTAGAGAAAGTCTGACCTAAGTGTGGAGTCTAATAAAGCAGCAAACTACAAGAGGACGTTCGTTACAGTGGTTTTATCACAGGGTATCGGTATTGTCACTGCAGTTAATGTGGTTGAGCCACATTACACAGCATAGCAAAATGACCTTAGCACACATCTTGTAGCTTACTGCTTTTACTGCTTTTGTAAAAAAAGGTATGCCAGACTATATATATGATAGGCTATGATAGGATTTTATTCATATATTCATAATAATTATAGTAATAGTGAATCTATGGGTTTTCCAGTGTTATGTTAGCTCAAAGCTAGCAACGGGTTTACATTCATTTTCCATTTCAAATTCCATTTATATTACTTACAATCGAGCAGATCTAGCAGACATTTGAAGCAAGATGTAACATATCATCACTGTCCAAAGAAAAACAAGCATCTCCAAAACGGTAACTTTACAAGAGAGGGCAAAAACCTAATTTAGTTTTAATGTAAGTCAATGGAACCAGACTTTTTTCCAATCAGTTTTGGGCCATTTCTGTTGGTCCCTTCGTCACACAGTGTAAATAGTAGCTGCTGTGTTCAAATGATGTATAAAAGTAAAAATCAACAAAAATGGAAATACATGTTTTTCTTTGGACAACGATGATATTCTTTGTGTGCACATTTTACAGTGAATCCTTCAGTAAATACTACAGTTCAAAGCCTAACACTAAATATTAATAGAGAAGCCTACTCACATGTTAGCGAGTCTCAGCTGAGCTAATTGTTTATGTTTTGATTGTTAAGAGAAGATGTCAGCCCCTCGGTTCAAATCTGGGTTCTTATAGGGTATGTTTAGTGCAGTTCTGGGTCCTTTACATTACATGCTAATACCAGGCACCATCTATCAGTATGCCCAGTTGTCCATACAGGCAACACAATGACATTATTCCATTAACAGCATAATCGTTTTCCATAACTTGGTGCATTAACACAGAATTCAGTTGTTGTTAGGAGGGTGCTAATATCAATCATGATTTTATTATTATTTCAATTTACAGAACAGTTGAAGTGGTATGTATGGCCTTATTTTCTGGAGAGAAAAAACAATCTTGCTGCGTGTTCTTGCAATTTGTAGCAGAATATAAACTGGACAATGGATAATTCATTGCATATCATAGGCTAGTACATAATTGAATATGTAACTACATCATTAAACAGCAAAAGAAAACTTCTGGGGGTCTTCTTAAGGATCCAGTTGAACATGGCAGCATTTGAGCTGATATTATCCTAACTGTCACATTTGTACAGTACTAGCGAATGACAGCAGTGGTGGGATTAGAGATTAGTGATTATCATGGTGTACTGTCATGGGTATGTGTGGTCACTGAGCTGATTACCTGAGCTGTCTCTGTGAGGAGGAATAAGTCACAGGGGGACACTGATCCTCTGGGGCAAAGCAGGGAGGATTGTAGCGTGCTGTTACACTCTGCGTCCTGTAAGGACAGGATGTGGCAGCGGGGGAAAAGTGCTCTAAGGTCAGGCCAAGCCAGGATGCTAACAGACTCTTTCAGGACATGAGCTGATAATCTGCAGGGTTCAGGGCTGCACCTTCACTCCACCCCTCACCCAGGAGGCAGGGATAAACTCACCTTCTGAACTACTGGGAGAATTTGTGGTGGGCTACCGTTGGCCGTGCTGTCAGTCAACCAAACAGCGAGAGAGAGATACGAAAAAGAAGAAGAGACATGCATGAGTGGCTCAATGCACCTGTCCAATCACACAGTCAGACTATAACCTTCTCTCCCACTCAACATTCAATGGAGCGTACAGAGGGGAAAGAAAAACGGACAACAGACTGAGAAAAGAGCACTTTCAAAAAAAGGACTGTTGAGGGGAGACTAAGCTATGGAAAATACAATGTACTGTCATGTATCAGTAGTATAACAAGTATTAACAAGGCTAATATCCAAATACCTATACCAATACCATTAAAATAAGGGATTATATGTGATATAAGGAGATTAAAAACGTTTGTTTCAACTTCAAATGATCTGCCATAATAGAGCATTCACAGCATCTCATGTGTCTGTGCATTGATGTATAAGGTAGACACTAGGTAGTAAATACTAGGTAAATACTAGGTAGTATTTTCTGTGCTACATATTTCTTTTCCATAATAATTTTTTTCAACATTAATATCAGTAATAATACTGATGTACATTTGGTTTACTGATTAAAAAAAAGACCCTGTGTATCACAGAGAAGTGGCGAAGCACAGAAGTTTGTTTATAATGGCTAATATTACTTAGTATGGCATATAAGAAAATTCACTTGAAATTGAGCTAATTTAGCCGGTTTAGTCAGTATTTGAGACTTTATTTTGCTAGCTGAAGAAAAAAAAACACTTATATTACATACCTAGGTGATTGGTTATTACACCGCTTATCAGCTAATCTATCTGCCAGCTAACACACAAGTCAGATAACTGACTTATTGTGGTCTACCTGTTGCATGCTAACTCTCAAAAGCTGGCTAACATTAAAGGCAGCAAATGATTCAGTCAGTAAGGATACTGAACAAGCTGTTGATCCTAGGCCATCAAACTGGTCATTCTCCGGTACAGCGAAGGTAAGAAGTTGTCATGCTATGCCAAACCACACCAGCTCGTCCACCATCAGATAGCCTTTTAAACTGCTTTGAGTACATCATCAATAACATTATCTATAGCTAAGCTAGTGCAATGATCTTACAAAGTATACCACACAGAGTATACTACATATACCAAACAAAGAGTAATGTATAAGGTACAAGTCAGGTGCAATGTGACCAATGAGTTTGCACAGAAACACACAAATGTGTTCTTAAATAATGACTCCTGGTAGGTTGGACAAGCTTTACAGAATGTGAAATGTCATTGAGTCTAATGAGAAATTGAATACAAACATGAACAAAAGTTTGAACAACCCTGATTATCTAAGTGTGCCATAACCTTTTACAGGCCACATTTTATGTTTTTTTCCCCATTATGTTAAATTAAAACAATAAACAATAATTACAGATTATAATGTCCAAAAGTACATTCTCTGTAGAAGATATTTTTATTGACTTACAAAATCAACACAACATGTCATTTGAGCAGATGCCCAAACATCCACATGCTAACGTATTGTTCAGTTTCCAGTTTAAAATACTACATTACTCTGCTGGACTGTGCTGATGCTGCTAATTGAAACCTGACAGACTGAAACAACAGCACCAATTCTGTCAACACGTTAATGATAGATCTATTACATTAAACATGTCTCCTGGGTTCTGTGCTACAGTGCTCCATTAGGTTGCATGGGGCCTTTGCTAATGTTGTGTAAAGCATTAACTCCACAACATTTGAAACCATGAAAAAATTGGGCAAAGCATGGATGGGTCAGTTGTTGAGGCTCGTTCCCCTCCCTTTCTACAGGGAGTGCTGCACCAGAAAGAGTGGCTTTCTGAAGATTAGCTCCCTTTGAAGAGTGAGTTCATACTCTAGTTCCTAAATCAGCAAAGGGTGACGTGCCAGCTGGATTTAGCTGTTCATAGCACAGCTCAGAGAGTCGGCACGGGAGGCAGACAGGCTGACTGATGTGCTGCAGGGGACTGGGCGTTGGCTACAAGCAGATAGAGTGTCGACACACATACACCTCGCTTATGAGTAATAATGTAAATTTCATGGGTAATGTCAAAGGGTTGGTTGCCATCCACACCCTTTACAAACACACACATACGGACGCACAAGCGCCCTCACTCACACAGTTTAATGTCGCCATGATACGCACAATATTACACACACAAGGTTTAGAAGAGAGAATAGAGAGTGCTCGGTGGTTGTAATATTTGGGCCATTGATTTAAGGTTACCGAGCGATGTTTGTGCAGGGGTGGTCGAGTGCAATTTGCTTTCTTGTCGGCATCAGTGGATTTATGAAGTGCTCCCCAGACACAGATCAACGCAAGGAGATGCTGGGGAAGCAGACGAGAGGCACCAGTCAATAGAGGCCAAGCGCTCTGAAATTGCCAGAGAAGTATATATATATATATATATATATATATATATATATATAGGGAGAGAGCGAGAGAGAGACAGAGAGAGAGAGAGAGAGAGAAATAGATAGATACTCATCATCAAAAAAATGTTGCACCCAGAAGGAAGTGTTGGATTGCAATGCTATTGAAAAGGAAGATAAACGTAACCAGGAACAATAAATGATGATACATTTAGACTGATATGGGTATTATTTATTGAGCTACACATACAGAAGTAGTCTCTCAGTATGGCGTCAGGCCGCCATGTTTGCAGACACAACATGCATGCGTCTCGGCATGGAGCTGTAGAGGTTCCTAATGGTATGCTGTCGGTATCCTAATCCATCCCATGCAGTTTGAATATTGCAGATAGGATTTGCGGTAGGGGTGGAGGAGGACATGTGATGTCTGACGACAATGCGTTCCTCTTGGCGCTGACCATGGTGCCGCCACACACGGATTCGTTGTTCGTCTTCACCAAGACAAAAGTGGGACTCATCACTGAAGATGACCTGCTGCCATTCTGGCCATTGGGTCAGTCATGTACAGCAATAAGGCCCATCCTTGCTACGTCACATGCCGAGCGTGAAACTTGAATCATTCACATGTCATTCCTGTCGGTTGATTTATGTAAATATGTATATATCTGTATGTATACATTTGTCTGTCTGTATGTATGAAGATCAGGTCATATACATTTATAAAAGACATTAATTAATCACATTCATGTAATTATTTGGTGCAGCTAATCTCAGTTTACCACTTCTCTTTTAGTAAACCTTTAAACCCTCTTTAGGCCCAGAGTACTTTGGTGATTCATTATTTCACAGAATTATGTTGACTTTAAATAATAATAATCAAGACAGCTATTATTTGAACTTGCTATTTAAAAACTGCATTTGAATGACAGGACTACAGTCATGGAGTCAGTCATAGCAACATACACAAGAAACTGGGATTAAGGGAGGAACACCAGATTTGAAGGGTCAATTTATTAAATTGCTTTTAATGACCTAAATTTAACAATAATCAAACTAATACAAAATGTTATGCCGTTTTAGTTTTACAGAGAGAAACAGTCTAAAGTGTTTCTGAAAAATAGGCACATAAAAACACCCTTCACCTTGTTAGGATAATTTTGCTGCTCCTGACAAGGTGGGTGTGTTTTTCTGGTTTTCCTACATAATCCGGACATTTACTTCTAAAAAGATGTATGTGAACATCTTATGACGAAACTGGTTCTACAGAGTGTCCTCTGAGAAGTGTATAGCATATTCCCGGTCATCTCTCTGAGCAGTTTTTATTGCATGTTAACAAAAATGAGCCACCAAGTGTTTTACACCCGGCACAAACAGGAATGAGATGGGACTATTTCCAACTCAATGCAAGTCTAAGCTCTTTTAATGGCACAAGCCTTATCATTCTTTTAAATCTGTGTTCCATGACAGGTCCAATAACAGCTTCGTCCCAGCTAACAGCTAGTGCGGCCTCGTCGGAGACGCTCGACCCCTGGAACATGTGTAAGGAATGTCGCACTCCAGTAAAGCAGAGACAATTTATTCAGCCATCATGTGCATAAGCCTCCCCCAAGGACTTTTCTTCCTCGCTGTGACTTCCTCTGTCTATTTGTCTCTTGGCGTTTTGCACCTCGGAATGGCTCCTGGAGGTGCTGTGTGACCCCCTCAATCTCTCCGTGGCTCCGTCAGCCCGCCGCTATGTCTGCCTGCCAGCGACGTTGCGTACGACCCCAAAGAGATTACAGCAGCTACCACATGTTAGAAAAAGTATCCAATTTCGCTTCTCTGTTGTTGTGTTTGCGGCAGATAAGATGAAAGTTCCCTTGTGGCTTGTGTAGGCCGCTATCTGAATAAGTATATGTAGCTAGCCCCCGGTATTAGAGTGTGGATGAGGGAAAAAATGCTAAACAGGAGCAAATCACACAATTAATTAAATTAATTCAATGAACCAAAAGGGACCATCTCACAGGCAGATTACAGAGCTGTTGCTAATTGCTGCTGGTAGCTCATTAAATTGTTTTACATGAGACCTTGTACAGGCGCGCTCTTTTGAGATGCTAATAATCATCGTTCACCAGCAAACAATAGAGAGTCACCAAGTAGCAGCACAACGCAAAAATGGTAATGAATAGTTCAGCCAGAAGAGTACAATACAGTATAATACATGACTTTTCACATGACTGACTGGTGACAAGGCGATATATATATTTACAAATAGCTGCACCCAGGAGGAATCAACCGTCAGGAATGAAACTTGGTGGGTAGGTTTGACATTGTGAGACATGCAAATGATTCAGGTTTCACGCTCAACTGTGCATGTGATGCAAGGACAGGCCTTATCGCTGTACCTGACTGACCCAACAGCCACGATTGCAGACATTCCGCGAGCAGTGATGCCCTCCATGAGTCATCCTGGTAGTTCCTGCACCATTGGCTGCACAGCTGAGGACTACATGCATGCAGACCGTTACGACGACTGTCCTTAACACCACACCACCAAAGACTGTAATGGTCTGACAGACTGTCATGGATTGACTCAGAATGGCAGCAGGTCATCTTCAGTTATGAGTCATGCTTTTGTCTTGACCAAACAACCAATGAATTCGGGTGTGGAGTCACCGTGGTCAGCACCAAGAAGAACGCTTTGTTGTCACACATTATACATCCAGAAGTCCTGCTGTCACTCCTCCTCCACCCCTACTGCAAAATCTGCAGGAACTGTGTGAGAATAGTCAAGCTGCATGGGGTCAATTATCATGGGACGCCACTAGGAACCTCTACAACTCCGAGACATGCCGAGACGTACGCATGTAGCATTTGCAAACATGGTTCCTCCAAGGCATAGTGAGAGACACCACTTCTGTATGTGTAGCTCAATAAATATTGCCCATATCAGTCTAAAAGCTGTGTGTAAAATAAACAATGAATGGATAGTTGTTCTCCTGTAAAGTTTGGGTAATGATATTTCTTCTAACACTCACCTGATCCTTAAAAGCTTTATCCTCACTACTAATACTACTACTAGTAGCAGAGTACAAGATTTAAGGGCCTCTGCTCGTAATCAGCTGAAATACAATACATTAGTAAGTCCAAATTGAGTTTTCACGAGCTCAGAATGAGCCCTTCATATCTAATTAGGAGCAGGCTGTCTTCCCACAGAGGCTTCCATGTAGAGCCACAATGTTAGTGCAGTAGCCCAGAATGGACAAACCACACACTGGTTGGAGAGAGTGCTTATGTCTTTATCAGATAATGTTGCCAGCATTAACAGAATAATTGGAATGTTTTAATAGCCTAAACCAGTTTGACAGGGGGAAAATAGTAATATTAAGTTGAGCCAGAACTGAATTAATATCAAAAACATAATGATAACCATTGCAGTCTTTGGTGCAGTCTTCATAACGGTCTCCGTGCATGTAGTCCTGCATCATCCAGCCGTCTGCCAATGATGCTGGCACTAACAGGATGACTCATGGAGGGCATCACTGCTTGCTGAATGTTCACAATCGTGGCTGTTCGGTCAGTCAGGTACAGCAATACAGCCCGTCCTTGATTATGTCACATGCATGGCCGAGCGTGAAACTTGAATCATTCGCATGCCTCACAATGTCAAACCTCCCCCCAAGTTTCATTCATGTTGGTTGATTCCTTCTGGATGCAACTATTTGTGCAGGTATTCGTTTGGCGATTTTTATTTTTCAATTTTAATGCTTAAGAAAAGAAAATGAAGTGGAAAAGGGAGGTTCGGCAGTTACTGAGCACAGGGATAGGAATTCTGGGGTGGAGGAGGCCTAAAAGTGGCAGAGGCCAAATGGCAACAGCTCTATGAAAGAAGCTTCCCTAGTGCTGTTGTGAGGGCATAGATGGGTCATTGGTAAGAGTCCTTTGATGACAGTGGCTAGAGTAGATCTCTTTTAAGTCTGAGAGAGTCGTCTACATGTGGTTTGGTCTGGATATGTTATTCTTGCATCACATTCAAAGGATGCCTTTAGCGTGAAAAGTGAATTTGCTTCCATACTGTGATGTTTTTTGAGTGAAATATGGTATCGTGGGGGTCTCTGAGCTATAAGAGCTTTCTCTGAATGACAGGCGGGGGTGGTCGTAAGGTGAGGTGAAGCGTAATGCTTTTGGTTAATATTGCTTTCCCCCACCTGTTGGTGCACACTGGTGTAATGAAAGCCCAGAAGTTGCTTTCAAGGTGGGCAAAAGTCATTACACTTTGATCAAAGATTCTAGGAAAATATGAAATCTGTCTTTAAAATGATACGATATGATGAATTGGTTCATAATATCATGTGTGCAATATGACCAGCAACACTGAACTAACAAAGTAAAAGGCCCATTTTGATTTTAAGGTTGACTTTAATACCATTCTCTGCTTTAGACTGTTCACTGATAGCAGTACTGCTCTTAGTGCGGAATGGTTTTCCATTAGATTGACTCTAGATTGAGCTCTGTGACAGATCTATGCTGCTATCACTGCTAATCATCCATATGCACCATATATTGTCTGGCGTTTCCATTATTTTGTCTACCCCCATAAAGAACAGGCTGATTTACGTATGGACGAGGTGAAATCTGATCCCAAATCAGCCCGCCTGCCCCGGCGCACGAGTATCAGCCCTGGTTACAGCTAAGCCTTTGATTATAAATGGTCCCCATTAGTGTTGCCTCTACTGATTGAAGCAGAGCGCAGTCCTTGCTTGATGACCGACTGCTGGCTTGCTGAGTCTGAGCAAAGGGCTTCAGTATCTACAGCAGAAGAAAAGAGCATGACATCTGTCCCAAACGGGTAATCCAGGCTTAGTCAACGCCGGCATTAGTGAGATTTAGTTCAGCACAGTATGTCATTAATTTAGATTAAATGATCCCTATGCTTAAAATTGAGGCCGCTGGAAAGGAACAACTGTGGGCCTTTAGAGCATTTTGATTGTATTGGATCCCCAATCATTACTTTAATGTAAATTAAGCCATTGTATAGAAGATGAGCTTCGCTTCAGTAACTTTCAAAGCCTCCCTTGTGTTCTGCTATAATTTAATCCTGTTTAATTCTGTTGATCCTCACACATGTTAAGTTATGAAATTAATTTGGGAATACTCATTCCAAACAGTTAATTTGGGAATATTCATTCCAAACAATTAATTACATTAAATGAAAGACACAAACTAAACTTACTTGCTAACTTAATTGCAGTTTGCTTGTTTTAGGTGATTTTATTATATATTATTTTATTTATATATTATTTTGTTGCTGTGAGAACAATACCAGGAAAGCACACAAGCATCTAAAATGGAAATCGTTGTGTGGGTGACTGTAATGAATACATTTTGCCAAAATTCAGAGCGATCTTATAGATTTCTGGATTTCTAAAAAAAAAGAAATGCAATTGGATCACATGAAGCTGAAGTTGACTTCCTATTTGCCAGCTTCTTGTTGAAATTTTCCTGTTCTGCCTGCTCCACCATTTAAGGTGGAATGGGAAAATTTGAGCAAGAAGCTGGCAAATAAGGAATCAACTTCAGCTTCATGTGGACTGCTGCAAAAACACTTGCAACCAGGCACCAAAACGTGGAATTGCAGTTGCCATTTTTTGTCTGGTTTGCTGGATTTTGGGGTAAAATCATACCAAAAGTTATATATACTTCAGTGACTATAGATATACATATATACACTTTATGTACATTTATGTATATCTTTTATATTTAATATCTACATCATATATTTTGTTATTTGGTCAATTTTTTGATATGCTTTGAACATAGTGGATATTCTTTACATTGTGTGAAAATTCCAAGAATAATTTAGAGATACACGTTTTTCAGACGACGATAATATGTTTTCAAATTTCTTGTAGTTATTTATACTCGTACTCTTTTCATTTTTTAATGTCTGGAGACCTCTCTGATGGAAATGTATAATTACATGGAATGTGGGCAAGCAAATGTTGTAATGTCAGTTGTACGTCGGACAGCTTCACCAATCAAATATAAAACACAATATAAGAGTATGGAATAAGAACGTGAAGGACGTGTCTTTTGAGGATGTAAGTGATTTATCTACTTTTGTCATCAGACCTTCATCAGTATCAAATTGATTTGCCACTTAAGACATAAACATCAAGCCTTACTTTTTGAACTTGTGCATGAGATGTTAATATGCATATATATACCAGGCTAACATTAATGTTTTTGACGAGCTTTTACTGTTTCCTCAGTAAAGTGTTCTCAATCTCATTGAGCTATGCTTATTATTGAGTGCAGTGCTGTTAGACTCTATTAACAAATCTGTAGTCGACCAGAGATTTATTGCAAAGCCGAAACTTGAAATTTTCCATTTCCGAGATAAGTGGTTTTGTTACAACATCAACGACTTGTTAAATCATTCATCAGGACATACTCTAGCTGGTCCTTGCATCAGATTTCGCCATGTACACTTTAATTGAGCTTTAGAATGCAAGCTGATGCTCACCCAAAAGTACATGAAAAAGGCTTCGTTCTAACCCTCATTAGCTGCGAATTTACAGATGGTGCTGTTTGCACAAAGTGGAACGGAAACACACTTAAAAAGCTTGCACCCATTGCCTGAGGGCCACACGCTTTTCTATAGTACCCACACTGGTTCCTGCGCTCGCTGGAGAGCTCTTCCTCAAGTCTGCATTTTAAAAGGTGCTTGAAGGGAGATGGTGTCACTGTGAGGACATCAGTTCCCCAGACTAAACTATTACACTTCAAACCTGGAGGAGATTTTCTGCTCAGTTCGGGGCTAATCTTCCGCTTTATATTTGCTCTTTGCATTATAGATGTATTGTGTGAATACTATCCATGTATATGTGTGGAGGGGATTGTGTAGGGGGATGTAACAGATGTTCAGTAACCTTGCACCCTTGGTGGTCTTTAGTGCCCCTCAATACACACACACACACACACATACACACACACACACTGTACGAAGTCATACAAACACAATTTTGATGTGACATTAATGACAATAAAGTTGCCTTAAAATATGTAAGTGTCACTAGAACAATTTCACCTGTGAGTTCACTCACTTTTGGCAATAACTGTGTTGGTGTAAAATAATTTGTTCATGTTCCAAATTCAATGCATCACATTTATAAGTGTAGGGGTGTTGATGTTCACTATTGTTCAAAGGTTTGGAATCACTTTTCATATTAATGATAGCTGTTTTTAATAAAGCACACAATGTTGTATGTTATTGCAAGAAATCAAGGCTGTGATCATCAAAAACTGAAAAAATGATATCTAAACAAGTGAAAACGTCTTAAATCTACAGCCCTCCCTCTCTTTGAGATTGTTTAAATCATTTTGTAAGATTATTTCAGCTATTTCTTTTCATTATTTCCTTTTTTGAATGTTATCTATCTGAAAGTGTCTTATTCCATCTGCCAGTACTTCTTATATTAACTGCATCATTTTTCAAAACAAGCCAAATTACCTGCCAATGGAATAAGACATTATCACAAAGTAAACTTACATAAAACAAGTCAAATGTACAGAAATAGGGTAAACAATTGAATAACAATCATAGAATACATATTGTCAATGTGCAAAGAAAAAAATTCTGGGATTTTCCATTTTCTACATCATCAGTGCAACAGTTGTCTTTCACATTGTGTAAAAATGTCAGGATAAATGGACCAATAGGAATGCTCCAAAATCTCTTGGAATAAAACACCATTATCTTGCACTGAAAGTAAAGAACACTTTTGCCTAAAGATGTTTTGGAAATACATGTTTTCCTTCGACAAAATCTGTTTAGGCAAAGAAGCGAATGTGCTATATTGGTAATTCCTTATTCCACAAAAGTAGTAGCTTGCTGCATTACGAATAAGACCGTAAAGCCTAACTGAATCTGGTTTCGCTCCAGTCAGTCTTTAAAGCTTTTCACAGCACATCATGTTTGCTGAATGTAATGCTTTTGGCAGAGTCAAGTTTGTGTAGCAGGTTCCTTTATCATATCTGCTGGCTGAAAAAGCTTGCTTTGAGGCAGCGACAGGCTTGAAGTTGTTCTGGTGTCATACTATGTCCAAACAAGCTGCAGGTCAAATATTATCTTTAAGGACTTACATAATGCAACCATGCTCTGTCTCATTCTGTTCTTTAGTATGTGCTAAGTATTACCATAGTAAGTAAGTATCATATCATACTCATCATTTTACATGTTTCTTTAACAAATTGACATTCTATTAAAGGTGCCATAGAAACTGGATTTACATTGGCATAGTTGAATAAGGAGACTTTGGTACATAGAACCTCAAACACTGTTGTTCCTTCTTCCAAGGCAGATCCTGCATTTAGAGAAGAGGGTGATAAAACGGGCTTGTTTCATTTCAGGGCCAAATCATAGGATGCAAACTGGCATGTAAAAACACATCTGGGCATTTTCCATTACGATCAAATGACAAATGTCTTCTATGTAGAGGACAACTTAAAATATTTAATAAGTCCAATCTGTGGAGTCCTTAATAAAACAGGTATTCCAAGTATGTTTCTTATACTATATGTAGTGCATGTTTGATAACCCTCTACTGAAAACCAACATTCATAAAACACCTGTATAAGCCTTTCATGACACCTGATGTGAACCACATAGACAATTATGAAGGCTTATTCCAGCAAGCATCAGCTGCCATTATGCTTGCTGGTATGAAACGTCATCAAAATGGACAAAGCAGCATTTATGACAGCTGATGCTTCTTGGAGTAAATCTTTATGAATGTTTATGTATGCTCATTCTATGTTCACTGCCATGGAAAGCTTATGTAGGCATCATGTAGTCATATGAATGCCGCCCTTCAGTAAAAATGTTACTGCAGTTTTTAGGTAAGATGTCAAAATACAATGAATGAGTGCTGAATTAATACCTACACTGTAACCACGAAAGACGAAAGAACCATGAAACATATTCAGTATAATTTTGGTTTAGAATGAAACACAGAGATTTCTTTCATTTCGGCTGTGCTCTGATTCTGTCTCGGAGAAGACAGAGGGGTGGCAGGATTGAAGATTGTATTATGTGTGCTGTCTGATGCTGGAGAAGCTGCTGTGATGTGCTCTAATGCCGTATTGATCTCTGTCACCCTGAACTGCCTGCTGCTGCTGGGAAGTGACACTATTCCATCCCCCAACACAAACACACACACATACACACACACACACACTCCCTGTAGATCACAAGTCAAAGCAACATGTCATCCACACACATAAGGCCTAGAGTATACAGCATGAGATTTAGTCTATATCTCAAACAGCGCTAGTGCTAAATGCTAACAGAGCAATGGCATTCTCACATATACATTGTCAGTTTATATTTTTTGGAAAATACAAACATGCTTAAAGGAGCGATGTGTAAGACAACACAATTTGTCGAATTCTCCACACTGCCCCCCCTCCTCCCTCGTCACCCCCCATCCCCCCCAGCTGTTTATCTACCAGTATAAAGAACAGTTGCAAGTCCAGCATCAAACTTCATCCCTTTACTCTCCAGCCATGGAAAGTAACACCAGTGTTAACTCTTGTTTTGCTGCTATTTTTTTATTTTATCACTTAATTGTTTTCTTTGCTTTCGATCATGTTTTCTTGCCGAGAGTGGTTGTGCTTCGTTTTCATTTCTTCATATTCTTTTGGATAATTGTAGTTAATTTTACATTGTTTTAAATTAAAAATCTTACATATTGTTACTTTAAGGGTCTAAATACAAAGATTCATGCAGATTTTAGTTAATGTGGAGAGTCAAATCTGATCGTAAAAAGATCTTAAAAAGCGTCAGTGTTTTGTTTATTTCACACTTTCCAACTCACATTTCGCTTGCTAGCACAGCCATTGGCTAACAAGCTGCTGAATGTTGTCACTGTATTGGGTCCCTACCGTAAAGTCTGCATGAATTAGGGTGTGGTTTTTGTAAAGGACATGTAAATGAGATTCATTGTTCACACTTAATTCACCTTCTGTTTCCACATCAATGAATCATAAAAAGTGCCAAATCAGATATGTGCTTTTAACTGTCTCAACCAACTGAGAGAAAAAAAAGACCATATATCACAGTGTTGCCCAAGCATTTAACATACATCAGTCTATTAAACAGTCTACAGTCTAAGTCTACAGACTGTTTAATAATGTTACTAACACTAATAATACTAATGGCAGTAATAATAAAACTACAGACCAGCTCTGATGAAAATGTTGCTGACACTGAAAATTATTTACTAAATTCATTTATAAAGGATAATAAAGAAAATGAAGGAAAATAAATAAATTGACCTGTGGAAAAAAAGTTATACTAAAAAAAAGGGATCTAATACTCTGCTGACCACCAGTAGACCGCTCAGAAAACACAGAGCAAAGTGTTAGTGGGCCCCTATCCTTCCTCTGTCTACAAAACTGCTAGCTTAGCGCTATCAACAAATTCCCATTATTGACATTAGTCTCATGCTAGCAGCTAACTGTGTGATGCTAGGCTGCTTAAATAATGAAAGGTTTTCTGCATCAGTGACGTACAAAACTGAGGAGTTCACTAACTGAGATGGTTTATATTACATTCTCTTACAGTCATGCAGTCCTGTTAGCATTTAAACTTTCTCCTGGACTCTGCGCTACACAGGCTCAAACACGCACCGCACCGACTCAGGTATAGTTCTCTAAATCTGGTCTACAGAAGCATAATCAAGTTGGGAAAATCTTCCACACTACTGTGACTCTTGCTTTCCTCATGTGGTGGTCTTTTTCTCCAGTTTCTAGGACATTGTCAGCTTCAATATATAATGAAAATGAAACAGAATTAGATTTAAAACTAGAAATTAGAACCGTTTGCACAGAGGAATTTGTCTTTTGGATGGATTTAACCCATCCGTGAAGCGCAACACCCACGTATGCGCAAACACTAGTGAACACACACACTAGAAGAAAGTAACACTTGCCCAGAACAGAGGGCAGCCCTATCCACAGCGCCTGGGGAGTAGTTAGGGTTTAGGTGCCTTGCTCAAGGGTACTTCAGTCGCGTCCTGTCATTATAAGGAATTGAACCGGCAACCCTCTGGTCACAAGGCTGGTCCAGTCCACAACTCCCCTACCAAATATGGAGTGCTTCAAGAATGTGAGTGTCATCCTTTTGCAAATGCTACTTGTCACATCACATTATTCTGCACTGTACATTAGCTGTACCTCATGTCAGCTAAATGTCATGCGTCATTTAAGAATTTGTTGCTGGAGTGCATCTTTAAAAGTAGGTGGTAAGTAACGTTTTTGGTTCCAACGCTTCTCCTGGAGAGCTACTTTCCTGCACAGTCTAGTTCCAACCACAGTTTGCCACACCTGCTCCAGCTAGTCAATCTCTTCCCAAGTCCCTGACAGGCTGGATCAAATGTATTAGAGTTAAGCAAGGGGCGGGGCATCTTATTGGATATCGCAGGGGCCGGAGACCAGTGCTGTAAAACCTTTCAGTGGATAGCTCTTTAAAGAACTGTACTGGTAATACATCAGTATAGAGTGGCATTAGAATGCCTTTGTAAAGCTCTTTTCAAGCCAGTAGCTATTGCTTAACTGGCTTTTCATTACTACTTAGCTCAGCAATAACCAAGGTGAATGAAACACAATGGATTAGGTGTCGGGATTTCTGCCCATTTTAAGTCTCCTTAATTCAAAAGTTGGTACCTAGCTTAGCAAGACGATTACAGCTAATACATAGCAGCTTATTACTACCCAATTAAACAGTAACTACAGTGAATTAAGCATTTAAGGGTTTTTCCTCAGGATCATATATCCGAGCCTAGACTTCCTCCTTTGTTTTTGACTCTTCACTTCAAGACTTCAGTCTTGGCTCACAGCTTCCATATTCAGCATCTTCTCTCTTCACACCCCCAGGTCAGTCCTGCTTCAGTGAAGATTTCAAAACTGACATGCCATGGTGGAGAATGCTAATCGCTACACACGCATCCACATGTCCACGCCCACACCAACCCTCCCACATACAAATGCACTCAAATAAACTGTTCATTGTGTGGTTTGGAGTGCTGGTTCCACATAAGCATCTCACTGGAATTGAGTAGCTCCAATGAGTGAGGGTTCCTTGGGGTTCACTCACACATCCCACTTCAAGCCATTCTTTTTTTACCTCTGTTTTGCTGTACTCAGTCTCAGGGTTCTTTCTTTGTTATCAAGCAAATTTCTTACTTTAAAAGGACCTCCAGAGTGCATATGTCATGACCAGGACCCAAGCAGACCCCTAACGGGTTTTAGGACACTATTATACACATGGGTCCTCTTCCTTTGTCTTGTTTGCTGCATTTAAATGCTGATGGTAGAAGGTCACTGGCAAACTAAATATTTTGTCAGGAGTACCATATTTCAATGGAGCAGCAACAGACACCACAGCAGTGTGTATGGCAGCAGTCAGCAGAACGTTCCCTAAGAGTTCACTTCTGCTATTGTTTGTTGTCGACCACGGTGGTGGAATAAAACGGATGCTGTTTTTTATTAGGGAGTTATGGACACCGTATGTCTTCTAGTTGAATCCAGATGAATCCAGATGCATCCAGTATTTTACAACAAGAAATAAAATAGTGCAGGGCATCCTTATGAATTTTTCCACCTTAAATAAACAATCAACACTGTCAACACTCTGTTCTGAAATCACAGTAGCATATATTTTCATGTCTTCATTCTGCTGATGATATGAGGCATGATTTTTCAATGCCAGCATACAGTATAAATGCAGTGTATGTGTTCATATTGTAAAAGGGAATTCATCAGTGATTTTGATGGGATGGTGACCACTGAACTACAGAAAATGAAACTTAGACAATGCTATATTAAGCACAGACATTTGAAGCAGGTAAAAGACATTCTATGTTTTACTTGAAGATTGTAAAAGACATCTTAACATATATTTATAGTGGGATACACCTCTGCCCTCCATGCTGTAGACTGGGGTTTGATTCCCACCAGAAAACCAACCTACACAATACTAATAAGACTCCTTGAGCAAGACTCCTAACACTACTTTTGCCTACCTGTGTAAATGTAAACTGTATAAGAATAAGACACTCTGAATAAAAGCATCTGCCAAACGTTGTAAATGTATTAATTTTACTGTGACTCCTTAGAAGACCATAGAACTACAGAACTGCATTGGTCTGGCTGTCACTTATATTCACATTCACTGATGTATGTAGGGCTCCCAGAAGGCCTAGAGGGACCTTCTTCTCAATGGTCCCACCTATTATAAATCAGAACATGGTTGATTTATTACACTATCAGTTCCTAATTATGTTGTTGGTTAATCTGTCATTAAGGCCTAATTCATTAGAGAGCTGGATCTTTTGAGTGGTAGTACATGTAATTATTCAAATTATAATGTGATGTCAAATGAAAGAATTACAAATTAATAATATGAAGGATGTGTTTTCCATTATAGTCTTCAGAAAAATTTGATCCAATATTCTTTAATGATATTCAGCATTCTGGAATGAAATTTGGATACAGACTTCTAAATCTTAATGGATCAAATTCCTTTCAAATGTACTTTGGACTTCTTGTGAAAATCATAACCCCATTTCAGAGGTCAGGGAACACACTGCATGGAGAGCTTCCCTCTCTAAATTGTAGAGTCTCTCACATTTATTTGTGAATAATAGTCACACCTGCGGCTAGTGAACCTGAGAATCCAGCCGCTCTCAGAGTAGACTCCTACGGAGTGTCTCAATGGGGGATATCCCCACACATGTGGAAGTCTTCATTTGTTTGCAGTTCTCTCTCTGTTTGTTCTCCGGCGTCCTTCCTGATGTGCACCGGTGTGTGTAATAGGAGGTACACACATACCAGATGTTTTGCTCCCCCCTCCCATCCCACCCCATCCCATGCAACCAGGAACAGGCCAGGCCATTGGAGAAGCTGGAGCGAAGGTCATGCCGCACAGTCAGTTTATTTGCTCTACCAACAGAAGTTCAAACACCTTACACTGGACAAAACACAAGCATCTCTAAATACAGCTCAAGAGCTGCAACTGGACAGCTGTAATGTTTCCTTATTGCACAGATGGCACTCATCACCTCATCTCCTTTCCTTCCCCCTTCAGCCTTCCGGTCCGCTTTTCCTCAGCAATTGTTTCAATATTGTCAATAGAGCTGGTTAGCTCACCTCTTGTTTCTGAATCAATGATCGTGGGAGGCCAATTATGGTCTTTCCTCTGCAGGTTTGGACCATGAGAGCATGGTTTAGAAGATCAAAACAAGACCCTTCAGTGTTGTTTTCTCACAGTTATTTCTATGTTTTAAAGCAGTGTTACTATGTAACTATGGCAATGATACAAAATGTAGCATGTACTGTGGCTGTATATAGCACTTAAATGTGCAGGAACTCGGGTAGGAACAGGTTTGGGAACCACTGGACTAAACAATAAAGCACTCTACTTCAGCAACAAGAAAATATGCTGAAGCCTTAGTTCATCACGAATTATGAATAGTTCATCATGCACCCTCTTGAATTAATATGAATATTAGCTGCTTCTTTTCCAACTTGCATTGTAGGACTTAATATAAATTGCCCTGTAAAGAATATTAATGGAAGCATTATGAAAATACCTATTTTTAGAAACACAGTGGATGAAAATATGTTTGATTAAATGCAATGTTTATGTGTGCCAGGACTATCATGGGGTTCAAGGGATCTTCAGTACAGTCAATGGTTAAAACGTATATACTGTAGAAACATGACAACTCATGACAACAAATAATACTATTTTAATATCATTTTCCGTGATTGATAACCTGCTGTATATGGTTTAAAAGCAAACCTTTTATGTTCCAAGTAGCACCAGAACAGGTTCTATTATCATTACAAGTAAAAAAAAAAATGTTATGTTACTAGATAGAAACAATTTGGCTAAGAGTGTAGCCTTGAATTCCAAGTCAGACAATATAACCTGGATTCATTCAGCCCATGCTACAGAATCAGCCTTTCTGGATGTAAAATCTTTCTAGCAAATCACAACTGAAAAAGCCTTTGGATGGAGACAATCAAATGAATCCAGTGGAGTTCACTTCAGATTTAGTCATTAACGTCTTTAACGTCCTTTTAAGCCAAGTAAAGTATACGTCTTAGCTAATGCCAATGTTACGTACCACAATGGCTTATTTGAGGACCACATGTTCTGTATGGTATATGATCAAAGTCTCTAGTTTCACCGAGACACATATTTAAGTGAGCATTTGTTTAAATACCAAGTAAGTGTTTCGGTTTCAGTAGGCTAAAGAAATTTAGGCACAATTTTGTTGTAGACAACAAATTTCCAGCAAGAAGCCTCAATATGAGCGTCAGCCCCAAAACACCCTGAAGAAACCTCCAGCATGTAAGAATTTTGTATATTTTTCTCTCCACGTTTGACATATCCTGCAATGTGTTCTTTGACACTGACCAAAAAGATAACAGATTGCTCTATGGTGCATGTATACATGGTGATGAGATAGCCGGATGCAGCTGTTGCAGCTGTCAGCTGGCACAGATCACATTTATCAGAATTACATTCACTCCGAATTTAATAGACACACAGCAGTGCGTTACCAAAATGCTAACAGCTAAGCGCTGATCACATCAAAATAATAGCTTACTGCAATTTATCCTGCTTCTGTGAAAGTGAAGCTGTTCTTGACATCTTAACACATTAGTTACCTCAAGTTCTCTTTGAAGGATAGAGAGCCCAGACTGCCCTCTGCGAGACATCCAGGAACAGGTCCACAATCATTCTTTCCTGCTTTTATTTTTATTTTGAATCACAAATACTGGGCTGCAAGTCATACTAACAATGCTTTCTATGTAGTCATGATTGCCAGTATTACTAACAATGCTTCTCATGTAGTCATGATTAGCTATTTCTTGAACCTCCTCTGATCAAGGATGTAAATGGTAAATGGTGAGTGGATTGCATCAAATGTGGAGTGTCTCCCAACCAAGACTCAGCAACAATTTATGGCACTATGATCTGACACGCTGAACATTGTGAAAGACAGCAATCTCTGTGTGGTCTAAACCCGGCATTAGGCTAGTCTTGCTAACACGTTTTCACAGGTTTTAAGATCAGACCATGCAAAAAAGGAGAAGCTGTATTAGAGGTTCAGGAGGTCTTGCCGATTTCCAGTGAACCTCTGGAGAAAAAACATATCATATGTGGTGTCCCTTACACCATTGTCCGATGTGTGTGTAGTGTGACATAGTAGCTCCTGCAGGGAACTCTGTAACCCCATTGCTGTTTTGGAAAAAAACACTGGTCCCCACCTTCATGCTTACACAGAGTTGCAAGCCAGTGAGCTGATGGCTCACGTCATCCCTTCCTTCATGCCTCACCATCGTAAACAGGAGCTACTGCATATGAACTTCTGGCTGACCCCAGAAAGAATGGACAACAAACAGAAGGAAGGTCCTCCGGAAGGTGGATTAGTATTCATATTATCCGAGCTAACGGTTTTTCTTCTTGAGTTTGAGTTTCCTTTGGTAAGTACCTTTTTGAGCTCAAGACCGTGGCCTACATTGACCCTTACTGACATTTCAGTCTGTCCTGTTGGTTTTATTGGCACACCAAATATCAAATAAGGTTGCATCTTAAAAATATAACTCTATCTCTTTGCCTTTTAAATTAGGGAGCATATTCTACCACTTCAGGTTTATTTATCATTTTGTTGTCTTACTTTTATTATGTGTGCTGGTATCTACACTGTATTGTCCATCGTATTGCAATCATGAATATCTGGGAGGTTCATGCAAAGAATAATGTAAACTGCAGAGGATATTTCAATGTACATATGGCAATGAATTACTCTATTCTGTTTTCCTTTTCAACCAGCCAGAGGCCCGCTCGGAACAACAGGCTTTGGGTCTATTGTTTTGGAAAAGCAGAGGCTCGGCTGAACCCTCTGAACCTGAAAAACAATCAGATTTGTCCATGTAGGCGGCTTCCCGTTCACTTCCTTTCACGGCACTAGGCCCGAAACCCCAGCAGCGCCACCTCCCAGCAGATTCCAAGGACTTCCCACCTTCCTGTTTTCAACCCTCCCCCCCAGTTGGTTTATTTTGGTCACTTAGGCTACAGCTGGACCCACGCTAGATGGGGAAAAGGGGGTGGTGGTGTTTGGACGGAAGGGAAATTCCTGTCAAACAGAAGTGACTAATACACACAAAACCATATTTGGAGATGGATGTGACAGCACAGATGAAAAAAAGACAAACAAAAAAATAAACAAAACTGTTTGTGTTGTTTCGCTGGTTGATAAAGATGGCTGAGAATTAGTGACAACTCCGCTTGAGCATGACTAATAAGATGATTTGTTGCTTGTCATTGCAAATGAATCAATGTTCTGTTCCAGAGCAAAAAGAAATAAATAAACAAACAGATTCTCTTCCATATTTATCAGATGAGAAACACTCACTTCCATATTTTTGGAACTCATTCATTACCTAAATTAGATCAGAACGTTCCCTTTTTTGATCCGCTAGCAAGAATCAAACGAGCAAATGCTGCTACAGGGAAAATGAGTTTCCACCATTATACTTGTTCTGTTCTGTAATTTGTCTCTTCTGACAGCAATGAATTCAGAATGTCCAGCACAAACTGTGCACCAACAGATGAGCTACCATCTCTGACTTTACATCTACAAGGTAGACCAACAAGGTAGGAGTGACTATTCGAATGGACAGTGAGTGGACACACACGTACCAGCACAATACACACTAACACACCACCACCACATCTGTGTCCTTGCGGTGCTGAGAATGATCCACCACCCAAATGATACCTGCGCTGTGGTGGTCCTGGGGGAGTCCTGACCATTAAAGAACATAGTGAAATGGGCATAATAAAGTATGGCCAATGCTGAACTTCCACCCAGTTCCGCTCGACCGCTCTCAGAGACAATGAGCATCACTAGTCTAACAGACCTACACACCAATTGCAGTCATCAACACAATCAGGCCTCTCCAACTCTCCAGCATCCATTCAGCATATAGGCCGCAGATATGTACCGGGCAAACTCAGAAAATTAAAAGATTTTTGCACTTTGAATGGTCACATTAAAACAATAACCCAATATCCTGACAAGGTTATTACACAATAATACCAAGAAGAAACATCTGAAGTGGTCTGTACCTGATGGTTCAGTCAGCTTAGTGATTTCTCATTGTAGCTAGCAGGAGCTTCTAGGCCTGGTTTCCGCGAAAGAAATAATGGTAACACTTTACATTAAGTGTTGACTAACTATCATGAAGTACGCTTGTCAGGTTTAGATCATTGGTTTTAATAGTTTAGTTAGTTGTTTAATGTAATCATCAATCTTGTGGTATTCAAATTACACAGTGATTGCTTTTTTTCAGTGTAAAGTTTTAGTTGAGAAATTATCAATGGTATCTCCATAGTATCTAGGTAAATACAGTCAAGTCAGTTCTAAGTTGGTTAGGAGCTGAACCGAAGGCCTAGCAAGTCACATTAACCACTAACACAGTCATGGAACTGAAAGTGGAATCAACCAATAGTGCTTTAGTTTCCAGTAGTAAGGATAAATTCTGTGACATCACAACATCACTCCAGGTCTGACCAGTATATTTCCATCCGGTATTACAAATGAGAACAGCAGCAGCTTTAGACCAGGGCTCTTTTGGAGTCACAGTAAATCTCCTGAAAGGTTATATATATATATATATATATATATATATATACATCTGTTAGAAGTTTCAAATGAAACATGGAACATCTTTTGCAAGCTATAAAAATGCATTTGATCTGGAATGGAGAAAAAATGCCCATGTGAGCCATTGTTAGCACAGCGCTAACATCTAGCTACAATTTAAAATGCTACCAGGTGACCTGTAAAGTCACACAACACAATACATTGCATAGCATGTTAGGCAATAAAATATATTTACTTTCAACAAGGTTCGAAAAGAGACAGTATATGCATATAGTTATAGACGGGTTCCGATTCACAAAGCAACTTAAAACGAATCATCTATTGTAATAAAGTTTTTATCAACTGCTCGGTGTCTGTTTCAGCATTAAATCTCAACACATCGCTGTGCGCATAATAATGTCAAGTTACCGCATCATATTTGATCGATTGCCAGCTCATTAGGTTTACATAAGGTTCATATCCAGAGCGAGAGAGCAGAGGGATGATATGTATGTATTGGTATCTCTCACATCCTAATAGCAGTGCATGGCGTGCTTGGCTATGTTTGTTGCCAGCCATAAATAAATAAATAAATAAATAAACAAACAAACAAATGAATAAATAATCGAATTGAAAAAAAAGGCAAATCATTTTGCATGTTGTCATCAGTCACGTCACAAATGCACCGGTTACATTTTCAGCACCCACAACCAAAACACTTTTCCGCATCCCTACATTTGGAAGTCCGACAATGATGTAAAGGATTTTTCTTTTCCACATTCATATTGAAATTCATATCAATAAAATATCTCCTGTTCATCTTATGAACATAAATATTGTACGGAAGGAAAGGTTAGCACAACATCTTGCTTGTATTAATGAGCCCTGGGTGAGAAGTAGTGTTCAGTTACACCATGTTGCTTGCTTTCGTCTGCTATGCTATAAGTGGGTGTTTGTGGTTACTGTGTCCACTGGGCAGCTTGAATGGACATTGTTTCACACAGAAGGTTGTGGGCTGGAGGCAAAGGTCACAGTGAGATCTGCACTCACTCTCTCCTTTTCATAACGGAGTCTCCTAAGGCCTACTTTACTACCGTATCCTGTTTTTGAGGCGTCCTGGCAAAGTCTGTGATGTTTTTCCCCTTGTGAAAGGGGACACGGTGTTAAGGAAAGCACACACTATCCCTGTGCTTACTATTTTTCACCACTCTCTCTTGCTTATGCAACTCTTAAAATGTGTCCTTCCTCTTGAATACTGTCAATAGCCTCGTCGTGCCAGACGGTCATGGCTGGTTTGGTGGGTATAATTAGAACAGTTTGATGTGACAGAGTGAATCCAAACCTCTTCACTTTACAACAAAGGACTTGGCTGTCTGCTGGACGCCTTCATCCTGCGGAACCAAGACGCGCTCGTAGCTTTTATTAGGTGCAAAACAGCTAAAAAAAACCCACCCTGGACACTTCAAAACATTCTTTTAATAGAACTCCAGAACAACATCCTAGGATCCCTAGACATATATGGTGGCGGAATGCGGGTTAGACACTGGAATATCTGTCGCTTGGGAAATATCTGCATCAACATGTAGTCAAAGGAGTGGAAAATAAGTCTGCGTTTGCTTATGCCTCAGAGCCCTAGGCTTCTTTACAGAATATGAATAATAGATTGGCTTCCAAAAGCTAATGCAAATGCCCATGACCTCTTCACCAGGGCTACAAACGCTGCCTTTCTATTACTGGAGAAAAAAAGCATTTCATTCTGCTGCATGCACAATAGACAGTGTGTTTGACCTCCCATACTCATGTCATTCAAAAGGCCATCAGGCAGTGCTTAGAAGCACTGAGAGAGCCAATACTGTCAGAGATAACAAGGCCATCTCCCCAGTCAGCCCAGTGTTCCAACCAGGGGAGAGAGAGAGAGAGAGAGAGAGAGAGAGTCAAGAGGGAGCAGACCATGGAGGGAATGTTGCCCGCACCGGCATTCTGCTTAGAATGTATGAAATGCTAATATATACACATTTCACGCGCCAAAGCAGCCGTGAGTCGGAGCATACGGACAGAGGAAAAAATAAAAAGACGTGGATATGTGCTCTTTCCTTTACGTGCTCTCCATCTCATTCTCTCTCATGCACATGTATACATCTGAGACATAAGAAAATATATATAATATATAAAGAAATGGATACAATCTTGTGAATACTAATGCACTCTGACACTGCACAGCCCCAGAAACACTTTTATGGATTACATACATTTTACTGTCAGCAGTAAAGAATGAAGACAGCTTTTTAACACTCTTTATTATCTCATATGGAATATGTAGCATGCCGAGTGACAAGGTAGGAGTTCAAGACGCATTGGCTTCATTATTTCTCACTCGTAGCTTCTTGTGAAACAAAGTGAAGAAATTCGGTCAAGAGGTGATTCTTAGCTTGCAATCTATACCATGTTGTGTTGGTACAAAATGATATATATATTTAACTGTTTAAATTTAATTAATGTCATATAGAATTCACTTCAAGATAACAAGGTGTTACACTCCTGTTGTTTATGTCACATCTGTAAACTCCAACCTGTCAATACAAAATAGAAACGCATGTGTCATTTGGCATTCATATCTTGAAGTGTTATTAAGTATCTACATACATAATGACAGTACTCTGCAAAAACTCCTAATCTGTAACATGAAGCATGAATCTCTCTAACCAGTCAGTAGTTTGCAGTGTATTTATGTCACCTCTTTGTATCGGCTCAGCTCACTTGTAACCTCAACAGAGGTGATACCAAACACAATATCAGATTTGCCTAATGGAAAACCAAAAACAGGCAAGTACAGTCAAGTCGAGTCAAGCCAGTTCCTTGCAGTGGAAGAGGAGCATCCACTGGTACATTTGAGATAAGAGCAAAAAACGTCAGCGTCAGTGAATGTGTTTGGGATTACTTGGATCATGAGAAGCAGAAAACGAAACCAACCAGCAGCGACTTGCCTCTTGTCGCCCAATTGCTGATGGCTCGTCCCCTGTGGGCACCTCTGAACTTGAGCAGAGCATTGGTTGCATTGGTTTCACTGATTCCAAGCACAAATCACACGCGTTCCCACTAAAAAATAAGAACCCTGGAGAAGAACAGCTTGTCTATAAATCTAACCCCAGCATAGAATACCACTATGCAGTCAGCGTGTGAGAAAAATGGGGTTTGGTTTTTGTGATTGTCGTTCCTCCATCTCTAGTAGCACGTACCACCCTGCACATACCAACTTGCTTAATTCCCTTTCATAATTGGCACGTCGCTTTTCTCTTTAACTTTGCATAAAGTTAAACTTCGCTCAACCTTGCCACGTCATGGACTCCATCAGCTTCATGACGCCATTGTTCACTTTGAAAATGTTGGCACTTTTGTTGTGTCTGCTCGTGTGGATGAAGAGTAAAGCTGAACTTCAGAGGTGTGGAAAGAAAATTCCTGCAGATTTATTTGAGAAAATAAAACAACATCACCTGAAAATAGTGGAAGCTAATAAAGGCAAAGAGTGAAGCAACTAAACACTGAAAACTTTGACAATCTATTTATATGTTGAGTTCTTTAACTGGAAATGTAATAAATGAAAGAATTTGCTGGACTTTAAAAAAATTGACTTGTGTGCACTTTAACTTCTGCTGAAACATCTTCCAGGGGACAATGTGTCCAACATTTACGGTTGATACATTCAGGAAATCAGTGCACAACAGCCGAACATGAGCTTTCCTTTTACCGGCAGTGCTGGCATGCTAAGCCCAGTTAAATGATGTTTGCACAAAAGGGTACGGGTCATCTGGAGCGGCTGATAAGCGTGGCTCGCTGGAGACGTTTCAAAATCCAGACCCGCTGATTTACTGGAAGAATTTCAAAAGCGCTTCACAATATTTACAGAGACAGAATGAAACATTCAACCACCGCGCTCCTCTGTTTGTGGTGCACCCCTGCGCTGGGTAAATGGGTCAGTGCTCTTTGACGCCAGGAAGCTTGGTGGCGCAAATCTTTTGAAGGTGGTGGGCTTTGCAGGGCGCTGACATGTCTTCATGTCATAATCAAGCTCCGGATGTGGCTGCTGCATCAAAAGCCTTCCTGATATTGCTTATTACCTAACACAAGCCATGCTGACCTCACTGCAATTACATTTCATGAGTATTTATCAGATTGGGAAAACTTTTACATTGTGTGAAGGTTCTTCATCCCTGTCTTCACCCTCACACACCTCATTTACAAATATAGTTATTTAGTCAAGCATCCACTGAAAGGTTCCTTAGGCAATGTTCCTTAGGGTCCTTCCAAGGCATAATGCAAAGGCCCTTTCTGAGTGCAGAAAGCATTAATGACAGAAAGGGAGGCTCTAAAGCAGCTGCTTATGAGCTTAAGGTCACAATCCCCAGTACCAAGCTTCAGATAGTAGGATATTAAGCTCCCCAGCATTGGGCTGTGGAGCTGTGAAATTGCATTCTCTTGAGTGATGGAGAATCATCCGTTCCCTGTGGGATGAGTTTGAGTAGCATTTGTGATCCAGAGCTAATTATCCAGCTGATCTCACTATTGCTCTAGTGGCCGCAGTCAAGTCCTCACAGTAATGTTCCAACATCTAGTGCAGAGGTCTTCGAATCCAGACCTTTGCGGGCCTGGATTTCACGGTCACTAGTAGGGCAATGAGTTATATCAACAGGTCACTGGCGATCCAGCATTAAATACAGGAATCCGAGTGCAAGACCAGATTTGAAGATTTCCAATTTAGTGTAAAGTCCTCCCAGAAAAAGTAGAAGCTGTTACTGCAGCAAAGAGAGGAAAACGCCCTGTTAATACTCGATGTTGGACGAGCAGGTGTCTACAAACTTTTGGACATGTAGCATATAGGCTTACTTTCAGCTGAAATATTAAGTAACAGAAAATATAAACATAACAATGAATAGGTAAGGAGTATGTGTGCGATTAGTTGCTATCTTGGGCATGTTGTTAGATTAACAACATCATTTTCCTAACATACCCTGCAATGTGAACTCAACATGATGTGTAGAATTAGGCTTAGCACCAAGCCGCAATCTATAGCTACAGTAAAGTTTTTGTGCTCAGTGGTTGGTGAAGCATCACCTGGATGGTGGCTGAGGACGAAGCGGCGGGTCAGTAGGGATGCAGGGAGTGTGTGAGTGAGTTTCTGGGTTTGAGGAGTGTCTGAGACTGGGCCAATGCGGAGGAGGCTGGTGCCAGTGCTGGTGCGGTGAGACATTTACACACACATGCCCTGGTTGGCCCGCGGTGTTCAGAGAGCAGCTGGGAGTGACACAAATAAAGAGTGGGAGCAAGAGAGAGAGAGAGAGAGCATGCGGAGACTGTCCTGGACTGACCTGACGCCACTATTTCTGTCTGTCCAGAATGGACATATTTAGCTGCAGCGTGCCTGGCGCCTGCCCAGACGCCCACTGTGCCCTGCTCTGCCCGCCGTGCTCCAGTCACCCGCCACTCTGGGCTTAGCTCCTGCTCATTAGCTCCACTGCCAGGAAGAGGAAAAGAGCCTGAACTGCTGCTGTGGAAAAGGGAGAGAGCAAGCGAGAAGAAGGAGGGACTATCCTACTCCTCCACAGATCTGGTGGCTGGACTCAGCGGACGTTCGTCCACTCGACGGAGCCAAATGCCAACCAGGCACTACTGGCTAAAAGCTCTTACTAAAAATGGACTCAGTCAGCCAATTTATGTGTCTGATGTTTCATTTTTAGTAAAATTTGTTTAGGTCTTCTTTGCAATGGAGCTATGAGGCTAATATAGCAACTAAGTAATGGAAGCATATCACTACTGGGTTGGCACTGTGAAAACTGCATGCCTAAATCATCTCACACTAACTGGCTTTTGCCCAGTTTTTAGATAATAGTACGTTAGGCAAGGGTATTTGAAATCACTTAACAACTTGACGTGTGATGATTTAGGCATGCAGTTTGCATAATGCTGTATAAGCTACATTAGCCTCGTAGCTCCAGTACTAAATTAAAGAAGCACTACATTTTACACTACACTATAAAGGGATTGATGCTTTAGCCAGCCAAGGTACAAACAATATATATGTACCCTCAAAGTCATGGTCTTCAAGGTCAAATTGAGTACCTTAAATGAGTTTTTGCATGATGGCATTGGCCATTTTGAAAGTCTCAAACTGCATCCAGGGGGGCTTAAACCCAGACTGGGTGCTTAAACCCACTCATGGGCCGTAGATGGTCTAATGCCCTGTGAGTCTGGTTATGATGTCCACTCACTCACTCATCTTCTAAACCCCTGAGGTCTTCTGGAGCCTGAGAACAAACAGTGTGCAACATTCCACACACCCTTGTTTGGTGGTTTTAGTATAGAACGTTTCAAAACCGAACATGAATCCAGATTCACTCCTACAGCTCTAGATTTTTTGGAATTAGTGGTTTATCATAGCAAACCATCTGCAATCAATTTTTAAAATTAGTGATGTCCCATTTAGCTCATTAAATGCTGCCAATGCTTAAGAATAGATGCAAAGGACACCAATATTCATGTTTTAGCATTGGTTAACCGTACAGTTAGTGTACCTGAATGCCCTGTTAGTGCCATGCCTACAAAATCCAGGACCTGAAACTGGATTCAGATTTAAAGTCTTGTTTTGAAGTGTCTAGTATGTTGTGAATGTACTGTAATCCAAACACACTGAAAGAGTCTCCATGGCCTTGTTTGAAAAAAGAAGGCAGTCTTTTCTAACATATTGAATTATTTACCCAACAAAATGTCAGGGTTCTAATTGCCTGGTGGTGTCTACTTTCATCACATTAAAAATAAAATGTGAGTCATATAATGTAATGCCTCATACTGTTTATATAAATCAGATTTTGTTTTAGAGACAACAGTCCTAGTCAAGTGACAATGCCCGCCTTTCTTTCGTTTTAGTGCTGCTTACTGTACACATGACTTACGCTCTGACCTGCACGTGAGCGATATGTTTCCGATGACAGTGATTGCATAACTCAATTGGAATCAGCTGAGCGGTGAGCGTTGCCTCTATTTGAGGTCCAGGCGACTTCACTGAATACAGTGATCAAGAGTTTGAGCAATCAGGAAACACTCATTAGCTGGTTTTGCAAAAGTGAGACAAATAAAGTGACTCCGCTAATGATCTGTTTAGTTATGGCACTGAAGGATGGCCATGAGATTATGTGCATGTGTGGAGCATAAGCTGAGGAGCCGCCTCAGAGAGCTATCACAAATCTGATCCTTTTAAGTGGCTGACCTTTCAGGCATGCCAGTGCTGAAGTGGGCACGTGCCATGCTGCTTTCTAGGGAAAAGTGCATAATGCTCGTAATGGGAACTCACCCTGTATAAATATTCATGAACATATGTCATAGTGAAGTGGCTATTGTATTTTTCCTACTTTTTTACACTTGTACCTTATTCCTATCCAGCGTCCTTCATTGTTTCGCTCTGCTGCCTATCTGAGCCTCATTCAACTGACCTTCAAGTGATCTTTGCAATGTTGCCACAACCTCACGTGGCTCCAGGACAATAAAAGCTGCCTTCCTCCCCCCTCCCCCCCTCCCTGCCACGGCTGGGTTGGCTAATTTTACTACGGTCAACAGCCCAGTCGAACCTTCAGGTTTTATTTTGTACAATAAAACTACAAAGCTTGGCCATCAACAGCCAGCCAAAGTTCAAACTCATTGCTTGAGTCAACCTTCTGATACTTTGAAGTTCAGATACATTGGACACTATTCTTAGAAAAGCGAAAGTAATTATTACTGATTTAGTGGCTTAACGGGCTAATGCGGAACAAAGGGTGAGGCGCCGTAGTGAATACGTTACTATGTAAATCAGTCATTAACAACATTCTTAGAGTGCACTGAGGTGGAATGCTCTTAAAACTTGCCCTCGTTTATCGTCAAAGGGCACCTTGCAATCATACTATCCTCAAAGGTCCCAAAAGGTCTGAGAAAAAGTGACAAAACATGCACTTTAGCTGAAATCCAACATTTGAGCTGAGTACTCAAATGTTGGCCAATCAGTGCGCAAGCTGCTGTTGTTTCTCACTATTAAAGAGTAAAAGTCCA
This sequence comes from Semaprochilodus insignis, assembly GCA_034552555.1. NCBI lineage: Eukaryota > Metazoa > Chordata > Actinopteri > Characiformes > Prochilodontidae > Semaprochilodus > Semaprochilodus insignis. The sequence goes on along the minus strand of CM067474.1, from coordinate 17,733,588 downwards.
TACTTTACTCACAATTGGGCCAGAACCTCTGTTTTTCCTGGTTTTCTCTTTCCTTTAGTGCACGCCAGAGGGAGAAACTCTCTCCCACTGAAACCACTTTTCCCAGCTGTCTGAAACAACCACATTGGAATTCCAGGTGACATCTTCTCGAAACACAAACCTCGGATAAATAACGTGTTTTGGGAAAACTAGCAAGCAAGTATAAATGAACACTGAAAATAAGCATTTGTCCACTTTGCACATCCCAATGTGCTTACCCTGTAGATGCCCATCTTGTATTTCAACCAAATATCTATTCATAATTCTATATCTATATCTATTCATAATTCATCTTTATTTTCCCAAACTCTAACTCTGGCCCTGACTTTTAATATCAGTCCAAATCCTAAACCCAACCCCCACCTTCTTACCTAATCTTATTACTCCTCAGCCCTCATCATCAAAAGAATAACTGCACAAATAGTTGCACCTAGAAGGAATCAACCGACAGGAATGAAACTTGGTGGGTAGATTTGACATTGTGAGACATGCAAATGATTCAAATTTTGTTCAAGCCGTGTATGTGGTATACGCAAGGACCGCCTTATCACTGTACCTGACTGACCCAACAGCCAGGACTGTGGACATTCAGCGAGCAGTGATGCCCTCCACAAGTCTTCCTGTTAGTGTCAGCACCATTGGCAGACGACTGCACGACGCAGGATTATACGCATGCAGACCGTTACGATGACTGCCCTTAACACCACGTCTACATCGCCAAAGACTTCAATGTTGTCGTGCCAGACTGTCATGGAGTGACATGGAGAATGGCAGCAGGTCATCTTCGGTGATGAGTCCTGCTTTTGTCTTGGTGAAGACGACCAACGAATCTGTATGAGGAGGCACATAGTGGTCAGCTCCAAGATGAACGGTTTGTTGTCATGTGTCACATGTCACTCCACCTCCACACCTTCTGCAAAATCTGCAGGAACTGTGTGAGAATACTCAAGCTGCATGGGACGGATTTTCACAGGACACCATCAGGAACCTCTACAACTCCATGCTGAGACGTCTGGCATGTTGTGTTAGCAAACATGCGGCCCAATGCTTTCAGTATGCTCTCAATACTTCTGTATGTGTAGCTTAATAAATATTGCCCATTTCAGTCTAAATTTATCATCATTCATTGTTCCTGGTAATCTTTATCTTCTTTCCCAATAGCATTGCAATCCAACACTTCATTTTGGGTGCAACTATTCTTTTGAGGATGAGTGTATAAACCCTAATCCTAATAGCCCGTAAATAATTTGTACTTCTATAGATAAGATATCAGGGCTATCCAAATAAAGTGAAGATAATAAGAAATAAGAAGAAGAAATTCTTTATCAATTGTGCAGTAAACTGTGTGTCATTAAATATGGGCATGCATTCTTGAGTGGTTATAAACTGTCACTGCCAATTTTAATGTTTTATGACATTTTAATGGCACTGTATAACAATATAAGCTCACTGGACAAAAAAATAGCCAAAATTAATATGTGACTGTACAATAATATACCTAAGAGCATGTAATACCTCCACAAGCACAAATAACAACTGCGATTCGATTTGGCATGGACGGGACAAGTTTACGGATGTAGGCCACATTAATTTCCTGGCACAGACCTGAGGAGGATTTCCTGAAGACTGGGATTTTTGCCACTGCTGGTAGACCCGTATGACCATACACTTACAGGGGTTGGACAATGAAACTGAAACACCTGTCATTTTAGTGTGGGAGGTTTTGTGGCTAAATTGGACCAGCCTGGTGGACTATCTTCATTAATTGCACATTGCACCAGTAAGAGCAGAGTGTGAAGGTTCAATTAGCAGGTAAGAGCACAGCTTTGCTCAAAATATTGCAATGCACACAACATTATGGGTGACATACCAGAGTTCAAAAGAGGACAAATTGTTGGTGCACGTCTTGCTGGCGCATCTGTGACCAAGACAGCAAGTCTTTGTGATGTATCAAGAGCCACGGTATCCAGGGTAATGTCAGCATACCACCAAGAAGGACGTTTTCCTCCACCAGCATCACGTAGTGACCTGGCCACTATCCTGCAAGAAGAATGGCTTAAAATCCCTCTGACCACTGTGCAGGACTTGTATATGTCATTCCCAAGACGAACTGACGCTGTATTGGCCGCAAAAGGAGGCCCTACACCATACTAATAAATGATTGTGGTCTAAAACCAGGTGTTTCAGTTTCATTGTCCAACCCCTGTATGTGCACCTGCAAATTCAACTACTTTCTTCACACTATGGTCTTTGGCATGCCAAAATGCAATCACTCCTTTTTGCCCATAATTAATATCTGTTTTGTACCCATTTTCCACTCATTGAACAAGACATTCACTGCACTGTACCACCTCTTCTCAGTCTATGAATTCCGTCACTCACATCCAGCAAGTATTTAGAACCCCATCAACCTCATGCAACGCCATCTGCAGAAGCCTGAAGTTACTACCACCTGAAACCTGTAAGGTTTTTTTGTCTGGTGAGCTTCTATTAATAAAGGTAATGATTTATTTGTATTATTGGTAAACCTATTGCTCTCTGTGTTAATTTTTGTGCAGGCACAAATGGCAATAGCAGACATCAAAGCATTATATTCCCTCTTGGTAGTGGCCAACGGCCATAACAAAGTTGCATAATACATCATTCATAACCCTAATACTAATCAGCGCATGCTGCGCTTAAGCATTGTTGTTTGGTTACACAGCAAATTGAATGTCTTTGTACTCCTTGCAGACCAGGACTGTCAGAGGTTTAGAGCATTAACCCATCAAACATCTCCAAAACCCATCAGAGACCCTATTAATATTTCATCAGTTGTCAGTCTCGCTGCAATCAAAAAAGCAAACCACATCACACTCAGGGGTGAACTGTTGCCTGGAGTGAAGGCCTTGGTGTGTTGATTCATTATAAAGCACTGCTGGACATCAAAACACAGTGACCAAAGCACAGAGCCAAATTGTGTCAATAAATAACACAAATCTTCTACATGTCTGACATAAATGAATCAGTAAGCAGCCTTCTTAGGCTGTTCCATGTACTGCATAGGCTGTTTTACTATATCTTGCTTGTAGATTTTTTTTTTTTGTTATTTCTTGACAATGAGACAAAGTGAACAAGTGCAGAGTCAAAGATGTTGATACAGAGTGTAAATTGAATGCAAATGTTAATTATGCATAATTACGTATTTACTTATGTGATTATGCGAAACCAATTCCATATATGCCAAAATGACAATACTAAGTCTACACCTCTAAGGGTTAAATATACATGTGAACATGTGTTTACTGCCAAGCACATTGAGTACGGCCCGGTCTCTGTTCAGCTCCACTGCTCTACGCTCAAGTGCCTTGCTGTTACACTGTGTGCCGAGCACGATTTATAGCAGCCAGAATAAGAGCATATGTTCAGATCCAGCACATGTCATCAAGTGATAAGATGTTCCAGAGGGAATTAGTGCCAGAGAATACCAAGCTACTATGCTGACATACTGTACTCTACACTAGGAATGACAGCCAAGCTATCTAGGCCTGCAAGGTACATCAGACTATTCACTGCATTCGTGGCCAGGGGCATGGTGGCAGAAATAGCTGCATCTATAGATGGCACTGTGGAGGACGGAAGCTCAACACAGGGTCAACGCTCCAGGGTGACAGAGGGACGGTGTACGTATGTGTATGTGTGTGTGCGCTGTGACCTCTGTGACACTGGCATGAAGGCAGTGATGTCAAGAAAACCAATTCTCTCAGCAGGCACCGTGTCAGTTACGGCAGTCCATGTTTGGTGTGGAATAGAAACGCTAGTTTGGGTGAGGTCACGCTGACTTTAGCTAGCGAACAACTGGACTGAATGCTGAACGCTAAAATAGGCCTGAACGACGTCATTCTGGGCAAAGCGACCCCCTCCGCATTCCGCTCCGTAAACAATAACAGAGAAAACTGCTGTTGTTAAGTGCAATGTCATGCTGGGGTCATGCCAGCAGCCAATCAGATTTGCCTTCTGCATGTTTATTTACATGTATGGACGACACTATTTAAGCTATTAGCATTCCAATAGTCACAATGCAACCACAATGTTTGCTCAAAATATTGACATGTGTAAAAGAATAAACCCTATATGGTACAATTCCTCAACAAATCATATCCATAAATAACTAGGTCGCCATAAAGGAAGTTGCCTTACTGGATGAATCCATAATGCTTAAATTTGTTTTTCCCTGCTGGACACTGATTACAGAGTTACTGTAGACACCAGAGGAGAAGCTTCATCTCAGTAGCAGCAGCCCTGACCAGACAGGCCAGCACTGTCGCTGGAGACTCTGACTCACAATGACATCACTCTCCCTTCCAGGCATTTTCTATTGCTCTAAACCAAACAGTGGTCTGGACACAGGTGCAGTGATTTCTCCTCTTGAGCCCTTGCTGTTTACATTTCATTTTCCATTTTAACCCCAAAAAACAGAGTGAGGGCCTGGTAGCTGCTGTATAATGTAGCAGACACAGCAGACACAGCAGTCTGGTGTGTAGCAAATGGAAATTATGGTGGTTGGATAGTATAGTGGGCAACACCATCATCCAGCTCAAGGAATACATCTGCCATACCAACAACAATCTTTAGGGAGTCCCATGAAATTGAATTTTGGCATATATAATATATTGGCAAAATAAAACCTGACTTGATGTTTTAATTAAAGCAATACATTCAAATGCATGGGGTGAGATGAGAAATCTCCTGGTCCTGGTCTAACTGAAAATATAATGAGTACAGTATAATTTTGTGCTTAAAGTGAACACGGCAGCAGTAGAGAACTGCAGCCCAGTGCTAACTGATTGGCTAAGATAGCAGGCAGGTGGCTTCTAACCATATAAATCTACATGACAATAGACACCAACACTGCACCAGTTACCCCACAGCCCAGCACAACAATTTATTTACAAAAACAACATATCTCTCTTCCTGTTGTGGGAGCATTTTGCATAAAAGTTTCAGAATTGCAAAAACAATAGATGGTTTCATTTTATAAGTTAACTATATTATGATGCATAAACACTTCAGAATTGCTAAAAGAATAGATGATTTGGTTTTATAAGTTAACCATACTGCCAGTCTACTGTTACCATTCACCTCCACATGTATCCCGCCTTCTGCGCACCTACGGCCAGTAGCAGTTGGTACAGTATATTTTGACTCTTGAAAATGTAATTAAGTAAAATTATGTTTGTTCAATTTCAATGCACTTCAGACTTCAGTAAAATACCACTGGCCCAAAATAACACTTTAGTTCAGTAACAAAGCCCAGTTACTCAAATGCTTTCCACCCCTGCATAAAACATTCTTTCTTACACACAAATTGCACAAAAGTCATTTAACAACATATCCCTGACTATGTACCTATAAACGCCTCTTCTTACATTCTGTTGAAATATTTCTCATAGCACAAATATATTCAGGAAAATCACCCGCTGCAGTTCAGGTACGAACTGGGAAACACTCAGTGTCTGGTAAAACCACCTAACACTAAAGCTATTAGCATTTAGCACTTTAATTAGTCAAACAAATCGTGTTAAATGGAGGGAAAAGTGGTGCGATGATGGCTAACAGCTAATGGCCATTGCGCTCAGGGGTGAAAGGTCGTCTTCGCGGATCTATGCTGTAACCATGCGGCTTGGCACAGAGCCACAATTACTGAAATCAATTAGTCTCAGTCGGAGACCCAGACAGTGGCATCGTCGCCAGTGAGGAGAGCACGTGTTACCATGGAAACCACAGCCAACCGAGGCCACAGCTTTCACGGTTTCCAGACTCAAGCCCCCTTTTCACCCGGTCAGTCGGGACAGCGTGTACCCCTGCTTGCTGTTCCCACGACTGGCACATGCTTGGCACTTACACTGCATCCAAATAAAGAGTTATAAACTGTTCGCTAATGCAGTGTGTCGCTGTTCTATTGCTTATTTAGTATCATATTCAAGTGAGAGTGGGACTTCTCAGACAGAACACAGCAGGACATCTAGACACCTGCAGACAGAGGTGGGTAGCATCTAATTCCGTCTACTTACACATACTTAAGCCCAGTTTGGTCTTTGTACTTTACTTTTCTAAGCTTTTCTGAAATGCTAATACCTTTTTTCTATTACAATTCTGAGGAAAATGAATCTATTTTTCACTCCACTATAGCCCTTGACCTTGAGTATCTTTTTTTTGTGGGGGGTGGCGAGGGGTTTAGAGGGGTAGTAGTTTCTTTTTCTTTTTCTGTTGGCTCAGCTCCCCACTTCTTAGTTTGTAGCTTTTAACATTTTATTTGAGGGCAAACAAATCCCAAAAGGAGAAAACTAGAACTTAACGCACATCAGTTCCTATGCCGATAGATGCTGGATGTTCGACTGCACAAAACATGCATACACCTTCACCTTCCACAGGGGACTTTTTGGAGTTGCCACTTTTTTTAGTTGGTTTTTCCTAGACTTGGTTTTTGTTAGCTCAGTACTTCAAGATTAAATTTGAAGTAACAAAACATTGGTGTGAGGATGGTTTGAGCATGGCAATTTATCCCTCTGCTCTTATAAAGGTGCCATTAATGCTACAGTACAACCGTTTTTAGCTCCTTTTAGCAGTGGTCCTCAAATGTCCCCAGTAGGTCTCCATAGTTTTGCTCCAACACAGCTCAAAAAATGTGGACCATAAAGACAGAATTGAAAACACTTACATATATTCCAAAGCAATTTAAACCAGCATTATGCAATAATTGGAGTTTTTTGCTACTGGGGTCCCTGTAGAGTTGTTAAACAAATCAGACCTTGAGCCCTGAAGGAGAACATTAGAAATGAAAGAACCATGTTGACTGACAAGGTAGAGTAATGTTACAGGATGGACCTTATAAAACTTGGATTCCACTGGCACAAAGGGAAACTTGGGTGGCAACCTAGCCAACACAGCCAGAAGGCAACTGACACAGGAGCAGTTATTACCAGTATCAAGGTCCAAGTGTGCTATCAAGTAAGTTTGCTAACATCACTTGAGATATTTAGCTAGTGGCTAAACATTTAATGAAATGGGCTGACTTAGCTTGTGATCTTAGCTTTACTAGCACAGCAAAACATCAATCTAGCACAACAACACAAGACAAGTGAGCCGGGTAATAAGTTATTACTTACTAGTCCAACAGGAAGAAATCCTCGCTAATGAATAAAAGCCAGTCGGAGATTTACTCTTTTCCAGTTTCTTGCTCGGTCACTCTCTCTTTTTCTCTTCCACACTTTCTCTTGCAAAATGTTTTTATGTCTCTGCCTTGGTGTCCGTACTGGGAATACCAAGTAGCTACTTCTTATAGCTAAATTAAGAGCCATAGCCGGCGGATGATGTGGTGCCATAAAGCATTACGGCCGTAACATGGTTCTCGCTCCTCCAAAGTTACATTGTACAAGTAAAGATGGCCTTGGCCATAGTGCAAGTAAAGATGTTCTAGTGTCAACGAAGGAGAAGGCTTTCCCCCTATTATCAAACTGTAACATGACATTGCTTGAAGGGTTCTTCCTAGAAGCTTTACATTGTTCACCCTCACATATCTCAAAACCCAGCGATTTTTAAGGACTCAAACTTTATGCAAGGAACCTTTTTTAAAATTCTATTTTCCTTATCAATCAGCTTTAGTGGACAGCTCAGCGGACTTGGAGGGGAACGATAACTGATAATTGTAACGTCAGCTAACAGGTGGGCTCCGCGTTATGGATGGCATTGCAAATGGTTGACTCACAATCTCCTGATGATAGGGCTCAGACAGTTGCACCACTTGACTGCCTGGTACCTCACTTTTAAAGAGTCTTTAAATGCTAAAGACTTAACATTTGATGCCAAACACACAGAGTAACAACTGCCATGTATCCAGTAAAGTTAATCGACCATTCTGGCATTGAACTGCAGTGTTTGCATATTTTCGATTTCGACTGGGTGAAGTGTGGCATCCAGGTGTCCTTTTCCTGTACCATATTTAGGGTTTTGACACACCAATCTTTCTTGGCACCAATTTTATCATTCCTAAGGGTGCTTATAAAGCATGACGTTATATCCCTTTCTATTTGTCCGTGTTTTACACTGGCACTCTTTAAAGATAAAAACTGTATCTTTACTGTTTTTACTACTGTCTGGAGGAGTCTCTCATGCAGGTTCATGAGGAGCAGAGCAGGTTCCAGAAAATTGTACTTGGGGTTTGTAAAGGGGTCGCAAGGAGGTTTGGCTGCGAGCATGGGGAATGGGGGGTGGGAGGTGTGCGGTGGTATCACGCGTTCCACCAATTGCTGATACTATGTGCAATGAGAATGTGTGAATGTTTGGGGTGGACTTCTTGTTCTGCTGATCATTGACAGACATTGCTCTCTCCCCTCTAATGCAGGAGATGTGCTAATAATGTGCTAACAAAACAGTTCTCCTCTTAAAGGCGCCAGCACCCCACTATACCCCACAGCAATTTGGCAGCCAGTGACGTGTCATAAAGTTTTGGGTGGCAAATCAGATTTCGGCGGTTTGGGGGGACTAGCCACTCTGGACACCACTTAAAAGCCATGTATGAATGAGCAGAAACCTGAGATGTTTCCAACCACACTGCAAAAGATCACACACATATAGTTGTTGCTGAAAACCACTTACTGGGCACTCTGTCTACTCTTTTCCACACCTCCAAAGTGCTGTCTTAAAAGTTGGTTGCATAAAAAATGTCCGCTTTCCATAATCCAAATGATCAAAAACACATTAATTTAAGCCAAGTTCCTGGCTGCCTTCAAGTTCCACTTCAGATGAGTTTCTAATAGTAAGTCAATAGAACATGAATCTGGGTCTACAGTTTTACTGGCTATTTAAAGTTTAGTACACTGTGGGTCACATGGTAGCTAGTTAATTGTTCTAAGAACAGCAGCAGCTCCTTTTTTGTTCCTTTTCCTTTCCTGATTTTAGTTTTGCTTTTTATTCATATTTGTTTTAGGAACTTTGGCTGGTAGTGTGAGTACCAGGTCATCAATAACCCAAGACATGTATGGAAGCTTGGAGAAATGGCCAAGTGTGTAAAGGTTAAATTAGACTGATTTTTGGACACAGCTTTATGCTCCATGCCAGTGAGGTTACCAAGATTGGCTTTGCAGTGGGCTCGTTTTGGTGGTGCCCGCATAAGCAGTGGCAGTCCAGTGGGGAGTGTGTGTGTGTGTGTGTGTGTGTGTGTGTATAAAAAGGACATCTGAAATGTCAGCTGCGTTGTTGAGAGTGCAGGGCTGCCAGAGGGAAAGCCAAAGACCTTTGCCTGGTGGTCACATGACCGCCTCATAAAAAAGGCAATCTATAACAGACCTCAAGGGACACAGGAAGCAGCTGAGTCATGAGGAGGCAGAGCCTCAGGTAGAGCCATGTGACCTGTGTTTTGATCACATGCTACTACCATTAATAAAGTAGTGACCTTGTTACTACACACACACACACACACACACACTCTCTCTCCTCTCTCTCTCACACACACACGTGCCTGCCAGTATAACTGTCTCAGTTATGTTTCAATGTAATCACTTTCCATGGTAACTCTTTACTGTAGCGTACTGTTAATAAGGCAACATGACACCAACAAAAGTTTTGACAACTGACATAATGCAACATAATAGTTTATAAATGCTTATACATATCGACTTCATCGATAACATAAGCTGCTTTAGCTAACATTGGTCAAATGTAACCTTTATAGCACAAGATGTCTATTGGAATAAGCATTTATGAACATTTATGTCTGGTTTTGTCATTTGTTGTTAAACTTATGTAGGTGTCATGTAGCCTTGTAAACAGTACCTTACAGTAAGGTGTGACCAAAGAAATGTATAATCATTGTTTAAATCTTATGGGTTCTGGTTTATGATCTTGATACTCTTTAAAAGTAAAATACTGAAAATATCTATGTTATGATTTTATATAGAAAAGTACATAGAAATGCATCTTTGCAAAAAGGTTGCATGTCACGTTTGGGACATACGCTGCAAAAAAAGGCTTAAAGAGATATGAAATCTTACGTATAGTTAAAACATCTAATATCTCTCATTATTGCTGTAGGAGTATTATGAGTATTATGAGATAATTAAAATAGTGACTGATCACATTATTTTGTGTAATAGTCCAATATGTCGTATTTGAAAATATATATGTTATCTATGCCTATGTTAAGTAAATTTAGCTAATTTTTACTTTTTTATAAAAAGTAATCGCCTCTGCACCTCTGCAGCAAACAAGTTTGATGAATAATTTTTTTTTCTCCAAATGTTAGTGCACAGTTGCTTTATAGCTGATTAACTTAAGAAATTAAAGTGCATAAAAATAAAAAACGTAAACAATACTAACTGTGGCATTTGATCAAAGTTTGGACAGTTAGGAAGCCAGTGCTTTAGTAACACCATCTTTGGTAGATATCACAGCTTATGTTATGTTAATTTTTGCATACAACTGTACAAAACCAGTATAGAGTCAGTGGTTCCAACTCTTGTTCATGTGTCTTGTTACAGTAGAGGCTCTCATGAACAACTGAGCTTTTCTGTTGCTTTTGTTAGTTTGCTGCTTGTTGATTTATCCATAGGCCTCCCATAAGCAGCGACCAGTGTGCTGAAGGTGCTGAATGTATCACTTTAAAGCCAAAATCAGTATTTGAACAGGAGGACTGTCTCGGCAACATACAGTGCAGGAGAATCTGGGTTACAGACTGAACTATATGGTTTGAAGTGTCATACTAGCATGTTAACACATTATTAACATTAATTCTAACAGTCCAGAATTAAGTCATTTATAAGTCATTTATTGAAATGCCTGTATTAGATTAGAAGAGTTGCTTTTGCTTGTCTCTAGTTAATAATCGTCTTCTAAAAGTCTTGTTTCTTATTTTGTGGCATGGTTTGGTTGAGGTGCGCTCTTTAATGGAATTACATCAGGTTGCATGATGACTAAACCCATTTATGCAGATTCTGTGCTAGCAGAAACACAGTTTCTATAGTAACTTGAGAAAAGACAAACAATCAACCTCTTACATATCACTACTCCAACATACCATGTTACGACCTTCAGCCTTTTCCATGAAGGCCCATCATCTGAGTGTGACGTTCACACAGAGCCAGAGTTAGCATGACTCATTAGTTCACTGCCCACAAATAGCGCTCATATTTACACGCTAATGTGCTTAGAAATGTATTAAGCATGCTTAAGCCGTTCTTGTCAACAGTGCATCTGTCTAATGGCAGCCACATGACGGGTGTGACCGCAGATAACAGTGAGAGAGAGCGAAGTGAGAGGGAACGAGAGAGCGAGACATTCCCACAATCCTCATATGGCTGAGGCAAAACAGTCCTGGGACAAAGGAATGTTTTGCCTGTCCATGTGTGAGCTCCTGAAGGTGTGTGGAAGAAGACCTGACTGAGAGAGAGGGTGAGTGTCGTGGCAGTCATTCCGTTATGTCCTGTCCATCTGTAATGTAAAACTTTCAGCTGCACAGTTCACACACACACACACACACACGCACACACACACACACACGCACACACATGCACACACGCACAAACAAACACACACACACACACAATTGCACAGACACCCACACAAACACACACACAGTTATACACCGGTGTATGTTACGTACAGTGTATCCATATGTTTAGACAGATACAGTTATATACGTTCATCCTCAAGTCACATGTTTTGTTGATTCTCTAAGTGACAGTGACTTGAGTAAGCTATTTATTTTCACTGAGTTTAATATATTGGTCTATTTTATGCTTTTCCACAAACAAGTGGATGAACAGTCAGGCTGGACCAGGTTATTTGACTACTTGGATATTTGTTCTCAGGGTAAGTATTTGATTTTTGATTTTGGGATTCGGATGCTCATTCCATTTTAGTTTTGTTTTGCTAAATATAGACTATCAGTAAAGGCAAACAACAAAACACTTGGAAGACTCAAGGTTACAGTCCAAAGAGGGCTTTTTTTAATTTGCTAAAAAGTGTGCCAAATGCTGTGAGAAAAAACACAGCCTCTCCAGCCCTAACAGCTAAAAACACAGCCTCTCCAGCCCTAACAGCTAAAAACACAGCCTCTCCAGCCCTAACAGCTAAAAACACAGCTTCTCCAGCCCTAACAGCTAAAAACACAGCCTTCTGCTCTCCTCTGGAAAACCCACCACATCACCAAAATTCAGGCTCTTCAACATGTCCTTGTGCTAATAAACCTAAACCAGCCCAACATTAACTTCACTTCTCTTTATAAAATCTGAATGGCTTACAATGTGGTATCAGCATGTATTCTCAGGGCAGCTGCAAACTGGACATGCAATATGTGCCCTTTGTACCTGGAGTTAGACCACCTCTATGAGGCTCTGGTTAATCTGTGCATGCACCATATTTTTACTTCTAGTCCCCCATTAAAAGAGGCTAGTGGGACTGGTAGATGTAGCACTGCAGGGCTCTACAAGGAAAGCAGCCTGGGGATTCAGATTCTACAGCAGATGAAGCCACAGACGTGATTTCAATTCTGGTATCGAATGCAGATTTTTAATTGACCCCCTCGAGCGAATATTCCCTGTTGATTACTGCTAAAGCTCCAGAGAGCAAGAACAGTATTCCAGGCAGCCCTAAGAGATAGATAAATAGGTTTGTAGGCAGGCTGTTAGATAGGTAGGTAGGCCGGTAGATAGGTAGGTAGGCTGGTAAATAGGTAGGTAGGTAGATGGACAGACAGACAAATAGACCAAGCAATCGCAGGACAAACAGATTGGCAGTCAGATACCATACACAGATGCCATACTTTCACATTAACACAGCAGTAAAACCTTAAAGAAACTTATATTGTGATGTATGTATTACATTAATGTACAGAGACACACACAATTCACCCCAAAATTCCCGTTGGCTGAAGAGGTCCTCTCACAGCTCCTATCCTTCACCCAGCTACTCACACAAGCAGACACTCACACTGACACGGACAGGCCAACAGATCCACCCCACACACACGCAGACATTTATAAACACACATAAAGCAGTCACGTTCAGAAAAAGCACGTGCACCCTGCTCACACCCCCCACAGACACACACACACACGTTGCCTTGCAAACCATGGAGGAGAGCCACGGAAAAAGAAAAGCCACGACGGCAGAACACATGACTCCAAGCAAGGCGCACACATACACACTGACAGGAGTTGTGTGTGTGCGGGTGTATGCATATATGTTTGAGTGAAATCCGCTGTCATGACATAGACACGGTAAGAGTGATACACAACAAATGAGAGAATGAGAGAGACAGGGAGAGAGAGAGAGACAGAGAGAGAGAGAGAGGGGAAGAGAGAGACTGAAAGATACAGGCAAAGAGAAAGAGAGAGGGAGAAAGAGCAAAAGACAGAATTAGAGAGGTGGACCAGAAACAAGAAGTACAGGTACAGAGAGAGAGATCAGGAAGACAGTCTAGGAGAGAGAGAGAGAAAATAGAGAGACAGGGGAAGAAATGGAGAAAGAGATAAGGGGTTAAACAGAGAGGGAGGGAAAGAGTAAGGGATCGGGATCAGAGAGCGTGTATATGTGCACACATATGTGTGAGTGAAATGTGTCCTGGTGTGTAATGGTGAGTGTGACAGTTGGCAGTGTGTGTGCCTGTGTGTAGTACCTGGCTGTGAGTAGAGTGTGTAGTGAGTGGGCGGAGAGTGGGAGAGAAATAGTAAAAGAGAAAACGATTGTAAAAAAGGAAAGGAAGAGGAGAGCCTGTAGTGAGAGAGTGATAAAGGCAAAATGAACTGTATAAGGAGAAAAGAAAAAAAATATGAGTGGGACAGAGTGGAGGAGAGAAATGAGAGAGAGAGAGAGAGAGAGAGAGAGAGAGAGAGAGAGAGAGAGAGGGAGCAGCAGACAGAGGGAAAAAGAAAGCAAGGCAGTCAGAGAAAATAAGGGAGGAAAAAATAAAGTGAATGCTCTACGTCGTGATATGTTAGAAAAGCTGAATCACAGGCATGGAGTCAGACAGGCTGTTAAATGTCTAGCTCCTCTAAATCTCTTTCTCTTCTTCATGAACACCCAGACAGAGAGACAGGATGGCACTGTGGTGCACCTTGTTGGTCCACCTTGCAGATGTTAAGTCAAAGACAATAGCTCATCTGTTGGTGCACAGTCAGTGATCACAGGACATTTACATTTACGGCATTTAGCTGACGCTCTTATCCAGAGCGACTTACAAGGTTAATCATATTACAGGTAGGCCAATGTAGTGTTAGGAATCTTGCCCAAGGACTCTTATTGGTGTAGCACAGCATAGTCACCCAGACCGGGATTCGAGCCCCAGTCTCCCACATGTGGTGGTGGCTCCCTGGTGGGTAGTGGTGTTACCCGCTGAGCTACAGCTACACGCTGAGCTACACGCTGCCCACAGGACACTGCCCACAGGACACTGCCCACAGTACGCTGTTGGCTGGATAGTTTTGGTTGGTGGACTATTCTCAGTCCAGTAGTGACACTGAGGTGTTTATCTGATCCACTCACACCAGCACAACGCACATTAACACCACCACCACCATGTCAGTGTCACTCCAGTGCTGAGAATGATCCACCACCCATATAATACCTCCTCTGTGTTGGTCCTGTGGGGGATCTGACCATTGAAGAACAGGGTTAACAAAGTATGCAGAGAATCAGATGGGCTACAATCTGTAACTGTAGAACTACAAACTACACCTATATGGTTAGTGGAGCTGATATAGCGGACAATAAGTGCATGCACAATGTATGTACAAGGATGTGGTTTTAATTGTTTAGCTTTGTGTATGTAAGTACATATGTATAATAATGTTCCATATGAATGATGAATTACATATGTAAGTACATATGACACAATTTTCATACGCACTGTAACATATATAGCTTTTCACAGGTTATTCCCAGAGAAGGCACCTTCCTGAGCCAGCAGTGCCAGACTGCATAAGTAAGCTATATGTCAGTTATCATCCCATAGATGAGCTGAAGGCAGTCTTATAGAATACAGCACAGAAACATATACAGCATGAATATGATCATATCACCTCCTTCACGCTACTGTAGAGACAGTCCTGTACAGAGGAGGAGAAGTTCTGTTAGTTAGAGTCAGGAGCGACATGTTCCTGTCAATTCCACAGCTCACTTTCTGGGCTTCAGGGTGAGAGAAAGGGAGAGGATAGGAAGGAAAAGTGAGAGACGAGAAATTGAAAGAGATAGAAGGCAAAAAGCAAGTGAGAGAGGAGGAAGAGAGAAGTAGAGAGAAACAGAAAGAGAGCTAAGAGTAAGAGATGTATAAAGAAGCAGAAAGAAAAAAGTGTTGGGGATAGAGAGAGAAAGAAAGGAGAAAAAGAGTTAGGTAAAGAGATAAGACAGATAAGAGATAAGTGACAAACAGAGACAGGGAAAGAGAAGAGAGCAACTGAGACAGGGAAAGGTTGAGGGATGGAGAGAAAGGGAAAGATAGATGTGAGAAAGAGAATGGAAAGGGAGCAAGTGAGAGATAAGAGGAACAAAGAGATTGGGAGAGGATGAGCAAGGCAAAAAAGACTGAGAGCAAGAGAGAGAAAGAGAGACAGAGACCAAGTGAGAGAGAAAAGGAAGACAGAGAGAACAGAGCAAGACGGAGATAGGAGGAAAGAGGCAGGTGAAAAGGAGAGAGAAAGGAAAAGAGAAGAGAACAAAACAGATAGTGATAGGGAAAGAAAATAGAGAGAAGGAGAGAGAGAAGATAGAGAACAGAAAAGTAGAAAGAAAAAACAGAGGAAGAGAAAGATAGAAACAGAGATGGAGAGGGAGAGAAACAGAAGGAGGGAGAAGGAGAGAGAAACAGAGGGAGGGAGAGGGAGAGAAACAGACAGAGGAGAGAGAGAAACAATGAGAGTGAGGGTGAGAGTGAGCGGAAGAGAGCGTACTGTCAGGGTAGCGTGACATTTCCCCGTGAGGACAGACTGTTCTGAAAATCATAGAGAGAGGCTGACAAAGCTGCAGAGCTTTTATCACAGAGTGCACACACACACACACACACACACACACACACACACACATCATGTCTCTGCTTTTCATTCTAACCTGCACACGAGTCACCAACATACATACAAATCATATTTACAGCTTCTTACATTCAGGAAGGAGAAGCTTTTAATTACACCTGAACCTCCATAATACACAGCCCACCTCAAAACAACTGATAAACACAGCGTTTGATTTCAACAGGCACTCATTAAATATGTAAAGCACATGCACACCAGGGGTGGACAAAATACGGGAAACATCACATTAAATAGTCATACTGTCCATTTTATCAGAAACACCTGTCATAGTGTAGGTGTTCTTCAATGTAGGTTTGCAATTACTAACTGTAGTACATCTGTTGCTTCACAGTTTATCAGTGGAAATGCACCAGCATGGGACCACCAGTGACCAGATATTATGTGGTGGTGGGCCATTCTCTGGACAGCCAGAATATTTAAATGTGAATAAAAATAAATTAACTTATTATAGAACGAAAGTCTCATTTAGGGGCAATACCATTGACCATTGATTGAAATGACTAATACTTTACATTGAAATATATTAAAATTATTATTTAATGTGATATAATAATTGAAGATGATATAATAATTAGAGATAATTGGAGGTATCCACCTGAATTCCCACTCCAAACAGAGAGCGACCCATTTGTGACCTACAACGGATTGTTTAGTTGACTCATTTCATGTAGGATCAGTCATGAAAATAAAACCGAGGTGTTTGTCAGACAAATTGCGCATTTACCAAATTCTGAGTTTTGTTACTATCTGTAGCACTTCACACACAGGACATTCAAAGCATTCTGCTCTCTAAAGCGTCTTTTTTTTTTTTTTTGGTCTCAGGTTCAGCAACTGGTGGAGGAGTTATCTATTGCCATGCAACTTTAGATAGCTTTTACGTAACCGACTTGACCTAATAACACCTATGCTTTGAAATGTGTTCCTGCCAGGAGCTTAGACTTTCTCCATTCCACACTACAGGCACAGAAAGAGTTGGCTTTGGGAGACACCGAAAATAGCTTTCGGCATAGGGGTTCCGCTCCTGGGCCAGAGTGGTTAGTTCATGTGCAGCGATGCTGTGGTATTTTCAGCAGCTGCGGATCAGTGTTCGGTGTGTGCGGAAGCTGCAGACTGTCACTATCAGCGATTTAGGACAGAGAGGGTGTGAAGGATGTGTCAGAGTGATGAACAGGCAGAGCTCACAGGGCATCACATACAGACCTGTAAGGGCCAAGAACATGGAACTCCTGGGTTAATTTTGGAAGGTGGCTCATGTAGCTGCTGTAACTAGGCTGCAGAAATAGGGTTTGTTTATCACTTGGACTAAGTAGCCTGTAGCCGTCACATCAAAAAGCCAACTAGCTAGCAAGTTTCTAGCCAGGGAGCGAGTGGGGAAGGTGTGAGAATGATGAACAGGAAAGATTTGTACAATGTCACATTCAGGCCTGTAAGGGCAAGATCCCATTCAGATCTGAGGGGACTTAAGCACTATGGCTATAATCATACAAGCAACACTTTCTATAACTGATTAATCTTTCTAGTATAATTTGAATCATTAACTAGTCTAACTGCTATGCTGGTGCTGAGACTGGCTATGTAGTGTCCGGCTAATTTAGATAACCCTGAACCGCACCGTTTGACTCTAGTAAACTGTATTCAAGCTCAAAGTAAAAGCGAACGGCATATGTTTTTTGGTGTGTTATCCGAGCATGTTATTTGGTGTTTGTTTAGTTTTACCATCAGCAGGAACCAGGTGGGATTTGTTCACTGCTGCCAGTTCCCCCTAGCTTCTATAATGGTCAGTCTTGAGCTGTAATGCTCTGTTCCTATGGCTGAATTGACAAAACATCCTTCCGCACCTCTTAGCAGTACGCGGCCAAAGGCATAATGAAGCCACACAAATGTTGCCATAATGAAAGTGCTACTGGTGAAAAATGGATAATTAACAGAGAGAAGTTTTTTTTATCAGTGTAGATGTTTTTTTAAGGTGGAGAAAGGCAGGAGGACACTCTGGAGTCCTTCATTCTTGTTATGTAAAACTGGGTTCATCTGGAATTCAACTATGAGATGTCGGACGTCCATGTCCCCCCAAAACAAAATCAACATCCAGTTTATTCCACTGCTGCAGACAATGACAAAAGCTTGTCACATGCACTGGCAGATTTTCCATTGCAGCTTCATAGAAAGCACTGGAATATTCAGTCTGCCATCGTCCATCTACAGCAAGCATATGAACTCAGCATTAGTGCATGTTGCCAATGAAGAGCAACCGCCTTCTCCAATGATGCTTCCTGTTCATGCCTCTTCTTCAAAGACACCACACTGTTCATCGATGATCGGGACCACCACAGAGCAGGTTTTATTTGGATGGTGGATCGTTCACAGCTTTACCATCCTCAATGTCCATTCCGGACTAGTCTATCAATCACAAATATTCAGCCATCAGCACTCTGTGAACAGCGTCCTGTGAGCACTGATGAAGGACCAGAGGATTGCCAACACAAACTGTGCAGTAACAGATGAGCTATCGTCTCTGACTTTACATCTACAAGCTGGAGCAGCAAGGTAGGAGTGTCTACTAGAGTGGACAATGAGGGGACACGGTGTTTAAACACTCCAGCAGCACTGCTGTGTCTGATCCACTGACACCAACACAACACACACTAACACATCACCACCACACCAATATCACTGCAGCGCTGAGAATGATCCACCACCCACATAATACCTGCTCTGTGGTGGTCCCTTTGGGGTCCTGACCACTGCGGAATGGGGTGAGGGTAGGATAACAAAGAATGCCAAGAAACAAGTGGACTAGAGTCTGCAATTGTAGAACTACAAAGTGCACCTATATGGTAAGTAGAGCTGATAAAAAAGGACAAAGACTGTAGATACAAGGTCTGCATATCTGCCATATTGGAACAGTCAAGATCCAGTTGTGTAAACATGTACTGAGATATGATGTGTTCTCATGATTCAGTCGTTCATATCTTCCTTATTACTCAAACAAGTTTCACCAAATGTGTTCTGTTATAGTCATCAGACATTTCTGGATGTTGCTGATTGTACAAATGTCCTGTTTACATGGTGCTGTATTTGTAAAATGGCTGGCTATATATGAATGGTCCAAGAGCTGGCACGAAAGGTCAAAACTTAAAAAATAATTACACTATTCTAACAGATATAAGAAGTGTCTGAAAGAAGTAATACTTATATTTACATGTATGTATTCGCATTCATGTGATGCTTCCAGGTAGTAATGAGATTCCTCCTGACTAAAGAGAATAGAGCAAATGAAATACAACACAATCAACATGTTTCTAATCTATAATAAAAAATCTGAACATAAATCTTACTGTTAAACTAGGTGTCATACAAATACATACCAAATGTAAACACAAGTGTAAGGGCTGACAAAGATACAATAATAGCCTCCAAATACAGTGAAATGGTTTTAATCATGTATGTAATAAATATTACATATGGATTAAGGTATGGCTAAACTCACAACGCATACTCAATCTGTGTAAATTTTTTTTCTTTTTTTTTTAACTATAGTTCACACCAGTAAAGATGTCCTGTATAGGTAATAAATGGAATACGCTTAATACAAAAACCACAGGGAAAACATATTTAGTAACGCTATATTGTTGTGTATGGTACATAATGCTTCATGAGCTTGTCATAGCAACTGACATAACCTTACATGATGTACATAAATTTCCGAAGGCATAATCTGTTATAAAGATTACTTTAGCTTGGTCAAAATTGGCTATTGTAACCAGTATAGCGAATAACGACTAAGCATGTATAAACATTTATGTACGATTATGTCAGTTATCATGACAAGCTTATGTAGGTGTCATGTAGCCTTATTAACAGTACCCTACTGTAAAGTGCTACCAACAACTACATCAAGGAGTGCACTATGCTTCACCCGCCACATTGTCATACCAATACATAAACATCACATAAACATGAGTTCATTTGCTATGTCAGCTCCTTTATATAACCCTATCCAGCTGTTTGAAAGCTATATTGTTTAAATTGTGTCATTTTGGACAGTATTTGTCCAAAGTCGAGCGCTATTGACTGCTCCAAGATGACGGCACTGTTGACGCTGTGTGAACCCAAAGCTTCTATTAATGTATGCTCTCTGCAGTTCCTCTCCCTTTGGTGCCATTATCTTTGAAAGGTCTGTCTGTTTGACAAGCAATTCATTCTTCCATGGTGTAACCAAACAACAGAGGCCATATTATATACAGTGCTTTCTGTGGTGTGTTGTAATTAATGCTGCAGCAATTAGTGGATGAAAGCTGTCAATAATTGCAATTATGCCAAAAATTGACACACTTTTTATTATGTTCATTTTGCCATTTGCCATGCAGATGACGTACATAATTGCTCACGGCACATAAGCTCACCAGACAATAAATTTGTCACTTGTGACTGAAACATACCTAATCGCGTGTAATATCTCCACGAACATGAAAAAAAGAGTTGCAGTTTGATTTGGTATGGACTGGACAAGTTCTTGAATGTGGGCCGCATCAGTGTCATTTCCGGTAGACTTGGATTTTAGCACTGCTGGTAGACTCATATAGCCATACACTTCCATACACCTGCAAATTCAGCTACTTCCTTCACACTATGGTCTATGGCATGCCCAAATGCAATCACTCCTTTTTGCCAATCAGTAACATCTGCTTTGCATTCCATTTTCCACACATGGAATGAGACATTCACTGCACTGTTCCACCTCTATGAATTCTGTTGCACACCCCACCGGTATTGTGGTATACTGGTTCAGCAAGTTGATTATTGGAATAATAGTGATTCGATTAATCGTTTGGAATCACCACATACCACATGAACATGATAAAGCTTTATAGAGTGCTGTTTAGAGTAAACAAAGTTCAAACAAAAGCGATCAAAAATATTTGTCATAATTGAAATCATAATTATAGCAGCCCTACACACTCACACACAAGTCATACCAAGCCACAGACACACACGCTTCACTCACAAATCATATTCACTCTTTCCTCTAAATCCATCATCTGGGTGGGCGGCAAGAACAAGCATGGTTGTCCACACATGGTCACAGTCCCACTGGGGAAAGGACGAATGTTATTAATATCATTTCATGTTGTCATCTATCATGCCTGTGACCTCCAATTACACCGTCCACTGCAGGCATTGTTGCAGCCACTGCAGGGGAGCCGACATGAGGCCTGCGGGGCCGCAAGTCCAATTGATCAAAGCTCGAGCTTCGCTCGCAGGCAGTGGGGAACATGGATTAAGCTGCTACGTATGAAATTGAGCTCATTTGTCTTCGGGGTTAGAAGGACTCCCAAGCCATGTCGGAGATTTAAGGAATGCACAAGTGTGAGGCTTGGATAAGCCATTAGCGAGGCGGAATATAAACCTGGGGCAGCAGCGTGATACTAAACCGCAACCGTAGACCAACGGGAAAAGCTCAGGGTGCACAAAATGTTGAAACTGGAACAAACGCTTGCTGCTTATTTGGTCTACACATTGGAAAGAAGGTTCCCGGTTGACTGAAGGAATAGTTTGGTGAAAAATTAAATCTATACAAATAAAATGTACTGCAGTTGGTCCACCCACATACAGTCCTTTACTCAGAGCTTTTCGATTTAACATAGATGTTATGCAGATAACATAGCCAGTAATGGAAGCTTATACTCACCAATTAACATTGTCCAAGCTGCATTATACAGTGCCATGTTACACTACAATAGCGTATTGCTATCGCTTCTACAGCAGCTCAATGAAGGGGAGGTGAGTTTAACCTGCTAACTCTCAGCTGGAAAAATCATAGCTCCTTCTGGAAAGGGTCTATTACTTGTTAACTACATTAGACTTGTGGCCTCAGCGCAATGCTGAAGAAGCAATCATCAGATAAACATGTCTTGGCTAATCAATTACATTTGGAGTACATTTTTCTCCAAACTTATATTCGTCTTCTATGGATGAACCTAATAGGAGCTACATTTCAGCAGCCACAAAGACTTAACAAGTACAATCAGCACTATGTTACGACTCTAATGAAGACTCATGCTGGCAATGTTGTCCGCCCACGACCATTTTACATATTGCCCATAAGGTATTGTCATTGTCTGAAGCTCTGCCAAACCCAGGGGATGGGAGATCACGGATCAGTGTGGATTGGAAGTGAAATGGGTAGGCGTTTTTTCTCCCATTCCTCTTGTTGGTTCATTATGGACGGAGATGATTAATTACTTATCTATGAGGAATGATTTGATTGGCATGTGTTGGGAGCTGAGTTGACAGGCTGCCAAATGTTGAGACTACATGGTGATACAAGGTCAGTCCAGTTCATGATGCCCACCAAACCTCTCCCTCTCCCATCAAGTGTTATAACCAATTGTTCACAAGAATGAATTCCATAACATGACAGAAAAAAAAAAACAAATGAAACAACAATAAAAAAATGTCTCACAAGTAATGTTAATGTTTTTCATTTATATAATTAGATTTTTGATTTCACAAATACAGATGAACATGGATGAAAATTACACAGACAGACAGATATATAGACAGACAGAGAGACAGTGTACTTTATTTATCCATGTAGGAAAGATTTGGGAATGTTTATCATGCATTCAAATTGTACACTTAGAAGAACAGCTGCACACAGAAGGAATCAACCAACAGGAATGAAACTCGGTGGGTAGGTTTGACATTGTGAGACACGCAAATGATTCAGCTCGGCCATGCAAGTGATGTAAGCAAAGCCTTATCATTGTACCTGACGTACTCAACATGATTTTGAATGATGCCCTCCATGAGTCATCCTGCCAGCACCATTGGGAAACGGCTGCATGTCACACGACCATTACGACGACTGCCCTTAACACCAAGTCAGCATCACCAAAGGCGGCAATTGTGTCGTGCTAGACTGTCATGAAGTGATTCAAAATGGCACCGGGTCATCTTCAGTGACGAGTCCCTTTTTTGTCTTGTTGGAGACGATCAATGAATCCAAGATGAACAGTTTGTTACCACACGTTCAGAAGGACGTGTGTCACTCCAGCTCCACCCCTACTGCAAAATCTGCAGGAACTGTGTGAGAATGTTCAAGCTGCATTGGATGAATTAGCGTTAGCAAATGTGGCAGCCTGACACCATACTGAGGGACACTGCCTCTGTATGTGTAGCTCAATAAATATTGCCCATATCAGTCTAAATTTATCATCATTTTTTGTTCCTTGTAACCTTTATCTTCCTTCCCAATAGCATTGCAATCCGACACTTCCTTCTAAGTAAGCTATTCTTTTGATGATGAGAGTATATAAAATTATTTTAATTATATTAATAATGTTAAACTACTTGTTATCACTTTAGCTGAACGTGTCATACAAATTATTAGTAAATTATATGAAATTATCCTAAAACCTTTTTTTTTATTAAAGAAAGTTGAGTTGGCCTGAAATTTCTCATGTACTCCTGTATAAACAGATGCTGTCGAGATGAAGATTCTCGTTACGTTTGTGGGTGTTCCTGTAGGGGAGAACACATTGTGCTGATATCCAGCAGAGGGTGCATGCAGGTGCCTGTGCAGGTGGAGGGGTTCATTCTGCACTGGCTGGGAGGGGACAAGTCTGAGTAAATTAGAGCAGTGAGCCGAGACTGTCACTCCGCATTTCTCCCAGAGGACAAAGTACATAGAGTGCTCACAGCTGGGGTCCGCCTGACTAACAGGCCACCACACACCAGCGCAGAAATAGACACACATATACACTTATACATACAAACACACACACACACACACAAACACACACATAGTAGTGTTCTCAAAAGAGCAATCTGCCCTGAGATTTTACACAACAAGAACGTGATGGAGTTGCACTGTTCTAACACTTGGATGTCTTGTACATCATCACCAACACAGCACTTTCACTACCAAACAAAATCTGAACACACCTACTCAGAGCAGGGTGATCTTGTGTTTTACTAATTGACACATTATGGAATTATAAAGAAGACATCAGAACTCTTGAATAACACATATGAAATTAGAAAAGTGCATTTCCCAAAGAGAATGCAGAGTGATTATGACGCTGAAGCTTTTTGCTAGCCAGTTGCTAAGGTGTTACTGAAAATGAATAGGAGTCTATGGGAGCAACAAGGGATAAATAAACAACACATAGAGGAGTGCGGGTCAGTATGGCTGTGGATTAGAGTTTGGGGATCTGCCCTGAGTCAGTACATGCAGTTTCATTTCTGTAAGTTAAAGGTAGAGTCAAAAATGAATGGGATTCTCTTTGAGGAAAGCAGGATGGAGAAAAAAAGACAAACCAATGAATGCAGGTCAAAACACGTCGTCTGTTGGTTGAACACATGTACAGTAGATGGGCATGCAATGGGCATGTTGGAATGGTGTTGAAAGCTGCTGGATGAGTTACTGGACAAAAATCTCTTGACCAAAAAGAAATAGAAGAAGAATATAAATCAGATAACAATAGTGTACACAATCACTTATTATACAGAGACTAAAACATCTCTCCGGCTTTCAGTTCTTCAGATGCTGATGCGGCTTTACACAAATGATGATTCTCTAGAGCAGCTTCCTGAGATGCCTTTCCAACAGAACTGAAGATGTTACACATACACTGAGACCGTGCTGCTGCAGGGCATTTAGAAAGCAAATGCAGTATATACCATTTGTAACAAGAAAACGTTGAATAACAGCTAACACTTAATACACATTTCCCAAAATGCCCCATTTTTTAAATTTTCATAAGAAAGGTTAATTCTAATTTATAATTTAATAATAATATGCTGTTTTTTGGTATGTGTAAAGCCCACACTGACAGTACACTACATGAAAAAACAAATGATGAAAAAAGTGAACCACATAGGCATCACTATATGTACTATTTGTGCTACACTATTTATGCACAAGCCTTTCAAACTGTCTGTGAGTATGGAAAATGCATATTTTAACCATCCTAGCAGAAGCATCTATCTACAAAACAATGTTAAATTATAATGTTTGCTAATGTAAGGAGATTCTATTTTGGATTATTTATATGAAATATAGAAATTCACATGGAATATTCACATGGTATCAAATGATATAGAAAAATATGGAGATTAATAGAATGTCCAAACGTGTTGCTTTTAGTGTAACACAAAATGGAATGGAGATGGATCTACAGATTTAAGAGTTTTCTTTAAACATATATTAATAGGTTAATTCTGGGCATATACCACTCAGTGGTTTACAGACAAGTAGCAGCACTCTTAAATCTGTTCTTTAGATTCTGGGGGTGTCCTCACTTCCCGCTGTCACAAGAGAGATATTGTATAACCCATGCCTTTACCTGTAATGCAGACAGCAACAGGTAAAGGAGTGTGAAGGAGTGTAGATGGAACTAGCTAGTGTTTCAAGTGAACCAATTTAACCTGCTGGTTAAATGAGGTAAGTCTGTTATGGTGGCAATGTCTGAAGAGGTGAATTTAACTGTGCACTGTAAAATCAATATATTAATAAATAAATAAAAAATAATGAAGCAATGAAGGTAACTTATGAAGGTGCTTATGTTGGCATTTTGAAATAAAGAGTCATGAAGCTCTGCCACGTGAGTTCACCCACACACACACACACACACACATACTAGAAGCGTACACTCCCACAGAGACCTTTGGAATGTGTTTACTATGTCAGAGATCACATATTTACAAGATTATTACACAAACGGAAGGAACCGCAGCGCATAGCTTTCCTTTTCCTGTGCCAACAAGCTGGAATCAACTGATCAACTACTCATCAGGTTCTTGATTAGCTGAAGCAGGTGGGCTAGTCTTGTGCTACGAGAGCAGGCCTTGACCTTGCTGCAGTCCAGTGCGGCAGGGGTCATATCTGTCATTGTACAAGGTTAGTCCACTTAATCATGGAGGTGAGTTACAACACCATTTGGATGATTCAAAAGCATATGTATATATTTATAAAAGGATCATTTATAATTTGTAAGCATGTAAAAAATAAGCAAAATTCTCTGAAAAGCTGGGGGGCGTCTCTGCTGAATGCGCTGAAACTACGTCTAATCGCGAAAAACATACAGCCTCTTTCAAGTGCCCAGTACAGCAACGAGCTTAAAAATGGCTTCTCTATCTAGTAGCTTTATTGGACTTGTACAGCAAAGCATGTTTGAGCCACCAGAACCAGAATCTAATTGGGAGCCAGAGGACACTGACCCACCCAAGACTCAAATTCGTACCTTTCAGTCTGTATCAGAATGGTCATCTTACATGGTCGTTAATGAAAGATGTAGTTGGTGTATGTAAGTAAAAGCTTCTAGCCTGTTAGCTTTGTTCTGTAAGCAGCTGTTCAAGCTAGCATAACGCCTGGATACACAGCGTGCTGATAGTGTTAGCCGTGTCGGTGATAGTGCTGTTAGCCTAGCTGAACCAGGCACTGTCTGAGGAGGGCCAAAGAGCTGGTACGGGAGCAGGGGGTGAGTAAATTGGACTGTGCATGGAAAACGAGCGTTGAATAGTGGCATTTTGTCTATTACCCAAATTCACCCCCGGCGGGGCACCAAGAAAACACTGAGCAAAGCACCAGTGGGCTGCTATCTTCTTGCTATCGGGGAAAAAATCCTGAATGCAAAAACGATGAAAAACCATTTAACTCCACATCTCAGTACAACATAGTTCACAGTCTGTTCGCATGCTTTCAGCTATTGTTCTCTAACATGTGTTTAGAAACAAATCTCTGAATTTACTTTACATGGCCTGCTGCTGGAAAAACAAAGGGTCTTCGAAATCTCCAAAAATGTGGCCAATGCTTTCATTTTCCTCCTCAGTCCTGTTAACAATGTTCTTGTTTACTTTTGTTTACGCCTTTGGGCCAATTATGTAGTTGCTGTTGTCATCACTGGTGTTTTTGTGCATGAATCCTTCTGTGAAGAAATCGTAGGCATGTGAAAAGCTCTATATGAATGTAGTTCCAACATTTTCCTATGATATTGATAATACACTCTTCCCTTCAGGATTCCCTAAGAGGAATTTCTGGATTTGCTTTTTGTCTCTCTCAGCCTGTGCTCACCGCTCCCCCCCTCTCTCTCTACCTCTCTACCTCTCTCTCTCTCTCTCTCTCTCTCTCTCTTCCTCCTCTCCCAGAAGCAGTGCAGCTGTTTAAGCCTGATAAAGGGTTGGCATTTGCAGTGTACTGGCCCGCATTGATCCAGACAGCAGCAAATGAAAATGCGACACAAACACAGGAGATTAAAGCCTGGGCCGTTTTTTTGGCTCCTGCAGGGGGAGAAGGAGAAAGAGGACGTCCCCCGTGACCTAGATTCCAAGGCAAACGGCTCGTGTGACAGGACCTCTCAGTCACAACAAAAATGAGGGGAGCCTTAAGCACATGAAGTGGGGTCCCACGCCCAGAGTGGGAACTTTTACAGCCCCCCCACGCCCAAATCTGCAGGTCCATGCAGGTAAAAAGGTAAGGCCTAAGTATGTGTAAGCACAGCAAAAGGCACAACAGGCGCTGACAACAAAATGTCAACATCATTGCTTTACCGAATTGTTATATGATGCTGCCTTTGTCAGAACTGTTGCTACAGTCTCATAAAGGAAAATACCCCTAATTACTTACAGTCTTACGGGTGATATTATAGACCCCATTTTGTTCAGCTTTTATAAGCTCACCGGACAAAAAAATTAGTCACCTGTAACTGAAACCTGCCTAATAGCGTGCAATACCTGCACAAGCTGTGATTTGATTTAGCATAGACTGTACAGGTTTCTGGATGTAGGCGACATCAGTGTTCAGCCACACATGCATCAAAGAAGTGCACAGTCTCGCTAGATTTGGTAGATGTCTTCCCGGGCACAATTCTGAGGAGAACTTCCTGTAGACTGGGAGTGAAAGAAAGAGGTTCAATGTTGAAGAGTTTACTGGATTTTATAGGCTACCTAGGCTAAGCCATTATCTTAATGTTAGCCACTTGGGATGTTAGCATTCAGGTTCTAGGTTTTAAAAAGGCCTGTTCTGCTTTTTATTCTAAAACGACAACACAGATATATAAGAACAAATTTGCTGTTTAGCTAACATTAGTTAGCTTAGCTTAGTTAGATATGTTAGTCACGCAAATTGCTTCAACAGGTCAGAATTACAGTTATGAAAAGTCTGAGAGTGGTTCTAAAGCATTACCTTCCACCTCGTGAGCAACAATTAAAAGTGCTTTCTCATGGTATTAACAGTATCTTAAGGACTTGGCTTGCTGCTCTGGCAGGAAAAAAAAGCCCTGCTATCAGGGATTTACAGTGTGTTGTGGTTGTGCAGGTTATCTGTAGTTACTTATTGTCGGTGATTAAGTATATGAGCTGTGGGCCTTCTGCCAGTTTCATTTCTGAATTCCAAGAAATATCTTCTTCGGTGTGGGACAACCTTGACGTGAAATGAAACCGGAGGAAGGTGTCATGTGGACAGACTGTCCAAGAAGGTCTACGAATCAGTCTCCAGGAGAACCCAAACAGTTTCTCAAAGGAGACAACACAAGAGCAGTTCCATAGCCAGCCTGTCTAAGATGCCTTTATCTCAGGCCCTAATCAGTGTTTCAATGCCACAGATGGGATGGAGAGCACTGAGGGTTCTTTCTGAAGTTTTAATAAGTTAAAAAAAACAGAAGTTGTTAATTGAAAAATTACTTTTTAATTTAATTTAAATTAACTTTTTAGGATTTATTACGTTTATTGGCTACTTTATCTAATGTATTAGTACATCGCTTTGTAGCTAAATTAGTTAATAGGAACATTATATCATTACATCAGCTTTGGGTTTCAAGAGGAGCTCTTTCAGCTAGGGGGGAACATTTCCAGAACATTTGGCTACAAGGTCTAATAAAGTTTTAAAGAAATGTTTTAATCTAACATTTTAAAGGTGTTTGTAATTGTAAATAATGTTCCTATAAGGTTGAATGTTAACCAAGACAATGTTTTACCTGCAACGTTCAGAGGATGTTTTGAGGACCATCAGGGCCACAGATTATGTTACATGATAACAGAATTATAACATTCTCAGTGCAACATTTGGGAAATGTTTTACGGATGGTGCTGAGACCTGAGATGATAGAATGCTTTTAGAGAACGTTCTCCTACCTTTACAAAGAAGATTTGGCAACCAAAAGAAAATGTCCCGCTGAAAACATTAATGGAACATGACATATTCTCAGAACGTTTTTTAGAATAAATCATTTCTAGCTGGGGTTGGCCTTAAGGGTAAACTGCACTCGAGTGCCAGACAAAAGTAACTGTATTTTTTTACTTTTCCACATCTGCTTACTTGCACAGTCCTTCAGCTATGGGGATGTTCTGTCCATTTCAGCTTAGTGTCAATGAGTACCAGTTACCTTGAGATCCAAAATGTGGTCTAGATTAGGTACACAATGTACATCATGCTCAGGAGACTAAGGAGGTAGTTAATCTGACCTTGGCACCTCTCTATGATTACTTACATTACATTCAATCTAAGAAATGACAGATTTTTGAAAGGTGCTCCCTCTTTCCTGAAGTCCAAAGCAGTCATCCTGCCCGGCCAGCGTAGTCACCGGGAAATCAAGGGGGCTAATTTGAATGTGCCTGTCTGACAGAGGCAGGCAGGCGTGGGAGGAAGGCTGGTTTGGGGCTTCGCCCAGCCTGCAGTGGTGGCATCTTCTCCCAGCCAAAAGGGACAATGATGCAGATTGGAGATGCAATGCGCAATCACTCCAAATGAAAGCTGTGCACCCATAATAAGCATTTTTCTCCCTCTACAGAGCCAATTTGCACATAAATACAACATTTTTTAGTCTATGGTGCTCTATTTTGTCGGTTTCGAGGTTTGAGCCGGGATACAGAGACTGGATGTGGGATGAGAAATGAGAGAGGAAGAGAGATAAAAAGCTACTGTAACGACTCCAGAACGATCTGTATGCCTCAGGCAGCGTATCTGACAGCAGGTCAGCAGCACAAACAAAAGATATTCAGTGGGACAGCACTCCACGAAGAACAAGCATGCCAGATTACAATGTGGCGATTCGCTAATATGTGGCTTTAAAAAGATTAAAGTGCTCATGAAGTATTATGAGACGCCTTTGTAATTACAGTCTTCATGTAATTATATCTTTGTCGTCAAAACAAGAGCTGATATGTCAGGGTAACTATGGTGCAAAAAAATAATGTTGACTTAGATTGAATAAAACAAGTTTTTTCTTTCTTTCATCAAAACAGGAATTGATGCTTCAGAGCGCCAATGGTGCACAGAAATGTTGAATAAGACACAATGAGACCCCGTGTATTTATTGCAACATAATACTGTGTGATTGCAGCCGCGCCCATTAATAGTCATACCCAGTCAGTTAGCAACACCTGTAGCGACCACAACAAAAACAACTGCAGCAAAGACGTCTATACAGACGCCACATAGCAAGTATAAAAAGAAAAACCCTTTCAACTTCTAAACCTCCATGTAGTTTCGTGTTAAGTTAATAATAAAGGACCACTGAAGAACCATTACATGGATGGTTCTCCAAAGAGCTCAGTTGAAACCACTCAGTCGAAAGGTTCATTAAATGACTGTTAGATGTTGATTAGATTGATTAGATGTGTAACTGCAAAGAAGCCATGAATGAGAAAAGGAAATAGACAAAAAAGAAGAAAATGCGCAAATAAAACAAAGGAGCTGCTGGTGTTCTCCGAACAATGGACTGCCCTCCCCTAATTCCAGACCTCAACATCTACTGAGCATGCCTGGGATTAACTGGATCATGAGAAGCAGAAAATGCATCTCCTAGGACTGAGCTTTAGAGGTGTGGAAAAATACCCCTAACCCTGAAAGCAGGTCCACTGAAAAGAAAGAAGGTTGTAATGAATCCAAACGGTGGACACATTAAATAGTGAAAAATATAAACAACAGAGGATCCAGCACTACTACAATACTGTGCAGACTGGTACTGAACAGAACAAGGATGAAGGAGCTTGAAAATGCAATGATTTGTCTTTTACAAATAAAGACCAGAACTGTCCAGGCCATGGTCTTCTCTGCTGTTCTTTATAAATGTGAAAACCAGACAATAAACAAACGAGACAGGAAAAATATAGATGCTTTTGAACTTGTTGGCAAAGAGAGTACCCTGGATGGCAAAAAACCACAAAAAAAACACAAAGTGAATCCTCAGCCAAATCAAGTGCCTCACCTCTCATTTGGAAACCGAGTAACCAAAATGAAGCTTTGGGGGATCAATGGGATCAGTGTCAGGTTTTCCACCCCTCCTACAATCTACACTCATCAACAAAAAATAGTTGCACAAATAGTTGTACCCAGAAGGAATCAACCGTCAGGAATTAAACTTGATGTGAGACATACAAATGATTCAAGTTTCACGCTCGGCCGCACATGTGTCATAAGCAAGGAAGGGTCTTATCGCTGTACGCTATATTCAGCGAGCAGAAATGCCCTCCAAGAGTCATCCTGTTAGTGCCAGCACCATTGACACCAGACAGCTTCACAACGCAGGACTACATGCACACAGACGTTACAATGACTGCCCTTAACTCCACATCAGCGCCAAATCCATGTGTGGAGGCCCTATGGTCAGTGCCAAGATGAAAAGTTTGTTGTCACATGTGACATGTCCAGAAGGCCTGGTGTCACTCCACCTCTACCCCTACCGCAAAATCAGCAGGAGCTGTATGAGAATATTCAAGCAGCATGGGATGGATTATCACAGGACACCATTAGGAACCTCTACAACATTCTGAGAGACACTATTTCTGTATGTGTAGCTCAACAAATATTGTTCATATAAATTTTTCATCATTTATTGGTCCGATGAGTGTATTTTGGACATATTCTGAGAAGAACCAGTACATTGGAAAAGATCATTATGCTTGCAGCATTTGAATGTAAGAAAAGAAACAGGATGGCCAGCTACAAGACAGATCAGAGGAAATATGAACAAATCATTCAGAAACACAAAGACCCAAATAGAAGACAAGATACTGCGGAGAAAGACTATGAATAACTTGTACTTAATGGCCGTTGAAATAAATGAAGGACGACCTTTGACTGTGCATACAATTGAACCAGATACATATAATTGTGCACTTGTAAATGGATATATTTAAATCCTTTTTGTTTCCTATGGGTATACGGCGTACACTTGCACATTATGTACAGCACACCTTTGCATCAAGGCAAACTCTTTTACTTGCTCAGTCGGCGGTGTAGCTGTGCCGTTTTATCCAGTCGTGTGAATATCCCCTCGACATGTCAGTGAAGAGCAGCCCAGGGCAGCCGTGTGAGTTCTGACACACACATGCTACATCTACCCCGCCTTCTCTTGGTGCTGACATGCAGGACAGGAATGTGACAACTTTGCCTCCTCTCAGAGAAGCAGACAATGAGGCGTGTGGCCTTGGGCCACTGGGGCCAAAGCCATTTTAATTACTCCACCAGGAGACAAAGGGATTTCACTGGGGTAAATGAGAGACCAGAGTAAAGGGAGGGGAAAGAAGGGGAGGGTGGGGGTCTTGTGGGGCTCTTACACTTTATTGTTCTCTCTCTGGCCTCTTTGGCCTGGCTACTGAAATGGTCCCTCACTGACCCCTCCCCATTCAAACGGCCCGTTGCAACGCCCTGGAATTAGGTCAAAATGCCTTTGATGGTAAAGGGAAATGCAAAGCTTTCACATTTCTGTGTTATTTATGAAGAAGGTGAAGAAGGTGCCACAGAGCTGTGAGTTGCTAAAAATAGAGGGCTTCCTGTGATCTATCTCATTATAGCTCATCTAACTGAAGCCTGCAAATGTGCGAAGTGTAATGGGATATGTCGTGCACAAGCTTTTAATGTGTAATGTCAGGCCGCCGAATCCGCGAATTAATGTGTCTGTCATATAAACGTGCCCAAAGTTAATTCATTTTCTCCCTCGCATGCGTTTGGAGAAGTTCAAAGCCGCGCTTTCCTGACAGGACGTACTTTTGAGTGTTATTGCAGGGTATAATGTTACACGACGCACCAGGGAGAGGCTGTTATTTAGTCAATACACAGATGCAGTAGGCATTCTGAATAATGGATGATAGCCCTGCATTTCTGGAGGTAAATGAGCAGGCGGTAAACACAGCCTGGGCTTTGTGGCTTCACTGTCACTTGGTTTCTCCTCTGTTTCCCCGTCGGCGTGCGTGTATGTGTGCGCGTGTATGGTCGGTTTTCCCTCGCCACGTGGCTGTAACAGGAATGTCAACGGCCCCACTGATCCTCGTTCTGGTCACTTGCCTGGCCACTCTGCCCCTTAAGCCCTCCACTTCTCTAGCCTCCTGACCGATCCGGCAGCTCTGGACCAGCACCACTGTAACAGGTGCAAGTGAAACCCGAGGAGTATGTGTGTGGACATCTGAAAAATAACACCAGTCATTTAGCAAATGTATGTTTCAAACGTGGGATCAGTGTCGGGTTTCCACTCCTTCCACCATACTTTTAAATAGCATCAGAGGGGGTCTGCTGCTGACGCACACCACCGCTTACTGCAAACTGACTGGAAAAAGTGTCACATGGCTTGTGGCAGAGTTGACGATGGATTAAACATCAGAGATACTTTTAGGGAATGTTTTAAGTTCTGTTGTCTTACAGGCCACTTGAATATGTGCAGCACACTGTTTATCAGTTATTGATGAAGCTATATAAAAAAGTTGGTATAATTATGTGCTTTGCTGATTTTCTATGTACAAATAATGTAACAGATCCTCTACAGAGGAGCAATTTGTAAGATGACGCAACCTGTTGAATTCATACTCCAAACAACTGTGGGCAACTGTAATGAGAGTGTGGTAAAGTGCTGTTTTTGTGCATCATAAAAAGAGAAGACCACCATGCATGAATCTACACCAGCAGGGGTATGTTTATGTTTGCATATGTCACAGATTCCAAAACAGGAAGCAAAAGAGTTTATTACCTAAAGGACAGGGTTAAACTTGATCAGGTAATTCTTACAGGAGCAATTTGTATGATTACGCAAACTGTCGGATTCATACTCCAAACAACAGGGGGCAACACATCACTGGAACATTGTGGTGTCCAGCCCTATAGTAAGAAACAAGGAAATGCAGAGTCCCTCCTCCTCCTCTTTTTACACCTTACCAGCCTAAAAGAAACACTGGGAGTTCAGTATCAAATTTCATCTCTTTACTTGCCAAGAGCTCCAATGGTGGAAAGCAGTGGCAGTGTTAACTCTTTCTTTGCTTCTATTTAAATCACTTCTTTTGTTTGCTGCTAAATGCGGATTTTTGCTGAGAGCCAAGGTGCTACAATGTCGCCTTCTAAGAGTTAGAATAAGTTAGAATATGCCGTCGGGGCAGCAGTGCTATCTCTTTATCCTCTCATGCTGGACTGATTTGACTCAACACTACAGTGACTCACTATCACCTCTTGAGGTACAAAGTGTTATTACTAGACAGGACAAGGTGGGACTAGCTGTTTAGCATGCTAACATGCTAGATACCTCTGCAACATGATGCATAGACATCTTTGGCACACTGTCAAAAGGATTATTTCTTCATATTCTGTTGATCATTTTTAGTGCACAACTTCTATTTATAAATTCTTTTGCAGCATTGTGTAGTATTGCAGTCTTGTGGTTCCATTTGCCTCTGCAAACCTTTTCCAGTTCCCATGATTAGCATGGACCCTTAATTCCAAAATCTTCTAAACTCAAGAGAAGGCCACGACATGATCGTTAGAAACGAAGTTGATTTTGATATGTGTTTGGAATCATTGTCTTGTTGAAACATCCATCTTTCCAGATTCAGATTATTGGCCATTGTGATTAAATTCTCCTGGTACATCGCTCCATTCATGTTTCCTCTGATAACATGAAATTTCCTAGTATTGTTTGCAGAGCAGCAGCTCTATACTGTGATGCTCCCAACACCGTACTTCACTGTGGGTATAGTGTTGGTTATATATACGCAACCCTTCTTCACAGTGACAGTTACTGAAATTTTCCCAACCAATGGGATCTTTTATGAAGACACCAGGAGCAATTTGTACCATCATAAATCATGAATAAATGATTTTTTTTTTTTTTTTTAACTTTAAGCCATAACTTTTGCACAGGCTTTTTTAAAATTTAACAATAAAACAATTGTATATTAAAATGTGGTGAAGTGTGTAAATGTATCTTCAAATAGAAATTCAACTAAACAACTAATTTGGGCAGGTGTGCTCAACCTTTGCAGACGACTGTATCTACTCTTTTTTCTGTATCTTCTCATTTTTTAACTAGGACATTTTTACTAGTACACACTTACCATCATGAGACAGGATTGGCCATATTTATCAGACAGTCTGTGGAAAACTGAAAGATCAGAGCATGCTAAGGCTCTTTACTAAATACCCATCACTGTCTTTCTTCACTTTACACTTCTAACAGACATGGTAAACCCTCACAGTATTCTTTTTTAAGAAACATTCTATCGGACTGGAATTTTCTGACCATTTCTGCATCTTTCTTTGCCCTCCTTGCCAAGGAGAGTTGCCTGCTAGCGCATACATCTTGAGCTTTGGATCCTCAGCCCCCAGATTTAGCTCAGATGTTTACCCTCACACTTGTGCAGCAGATGATCACGTTAATACAAATCATCGCTTATAAATATTTGAGGCGACATACCACTCAGTAAGCCAGGTAACCTACACAGCTAAAACTCATGTTAGGAACTGTTTGCTTGGTTGTAAATCCCAGCTCGGCATGAGAGGGCTCATGTGCCCGGTTAGTGTTTACTAAATGTCTGTGCAGGCAATTGCTGAGTGCGTATCGTTATAGAGTGTATATATAGCACATAGCACTTAACTGTTTGGTAATTACAACCTGCAAATAACTCACGGCTGTGTGAAAATGTCTACCTAGGAAAAAGCAACCACTGTTCGTATGTGTCTGTGATGGCACAGCGCCAAACGTTCAGGGTATATATATGAATGATAATGCTTTTACAATCTTTAGTCTTCTGTTTAGTTTACAAGTTCAGAGAGGGAATATTACACCAAGGTCACCGGGATTAGTACAGCTTAGGGCGTTCCAGTAAACGTGGGGTAAATCAGGTAATGCATTTGAGTAATTTCTGACACTTCACTAAACTGTTAATGTGATGCTCTTCTGGATTTGCTTTGCACGTCGTCTACCTTTTGTGGTATTCTTCATGTCATTCACACTGAAAATATTATTACATAAACATTTTACTTGTGTAAAAAATGTGTGGGATGTGGAATATTGTGGATTAATGTGATGAAATGTTTTTTCACTTTCCTCTCTTTTTTAAATTAAAGATTTTGATGTCGTAGGTAAATGGTAAACACTGCTAACATTCCAAATGATACAATTTACTTACCTGTGCACCCAGTCCATATATGGAAGCTAAGATGCTAAATCAGTGTGATTTTAATTAATAGCTTTTGTAATGTCACAAATAATGAGGGGAAAATAGTTTTCACACAATTATGTTTGTTATTTAATACACTTTCAGACTACACATGTACACATATAATGTCTTTTAAATACTAAAATACTTGGTGCCTGGCCTCACATGGCTCACAGGATGCCAACAACGTTGACAACATACTTTGTTGGAAAAACGTTATTGGCAGTTACAGCTTTGAGACGTCTAAGGAAACAGGCAATTAACTTTTTGAAGTATTGTGGTTCCATTAGTCTCGGCAAACCTCTTCCAGTTCCCAAGGTTAGCATGGACCTTTAGTTTCAAAATCCTCCAGAAATCTGAACTCTAGAGAAGGCCACGACATGTAAGAAACAGAGTTAATTTTGGAATGTGTTTGGGATCATTTTCTTGTTGAAACATCCATCTTCTTTCCAGATTCAGATTATTGGCCAATGAGATTAGGTTCTGGTACATCGCTCCATTCATGTTTCCTTCGACGACATGGAATGACATGACATGAATGTCTTGCTCCATGTGTGGAAAATGGGTCCAAAGCAGATGTTAATGATTGGTAAAAAGGAGTGATTGCACTGGGTTTGCAAAGGACCATAGTGTGAAGGTAGTAGCTGAATTTGCCGGTGTATGGAAGCATACAGTTATATGGATCTATCAGCAGTGACAATAATCCCAGTCTACAGGCAATTCTCCTCAGAATTGTGCCAGGGAAGGCATCAACCAAATCTGGCCCAACAATTCTTTGATTCAAGAGTGGCTGAACATTGATCTGGCCTACGTTCAGAAACTTGTCCAGTTCATGCCAAATCAAATCAGAGCTGTTATTTTTGTTTGAGGTGGTAATACACGCTATTAGGTACGCTTCATTCACAGGTGACTCATTTTTTTTGTCTGGTGAGCTTATAAATATTTTAATGTAATGTCTAAAGACTTTTTGCATTTCCACATGAGTAGTATATATTGCAATTATTGCCAAGACTATACTATGTATTACAATCATTGCCAAGAAATAAGAGACAAAACTGAAATGAAGCACACATTTAAATCAATTCAATTCAGTTCAGTTCAGTTCAATAAATCACTTTTTTCAGTGTCAAGCAGCTGGGAAAGAGCAATGATGAAGGAAAGATTTAGAGGAAGAGGAAGCACTAGAGAGAAAACCCAGTGACCCCAATGGTGCCTGACCTTGAATGATTGACCCGAATGTGCTACCTCCCATATAGCCCGAGCTATTACCTTCAATCATGTTATAGAAGTCAGTGAATGGCATAATCAGAGCATTATGTAAATGGAATGTAAAGCTCTTCAGTGGCGAATGGGTCGAGGCTTACGCTCTACTCTCTCCATGCTCGCCTTAAATCCACCCGTAGCGAGTGATCTACGCTGATGAAGGCTATGGAGCCTCGCAGCTTGAACTCCTGACCCAGAGCTGTCACTGAACCCCAAGGTCACACCCTCACACACACACACACACACACACACATACACTGACACAATCGCAAGCACATGGTGAAAAGAGGATTCTGTATCATGTTCAGTAATCACCCCCTGTTAAGCTAGAGCTGCAGCATCTCAGCTTAGAATACTGAAACCTTCTTTAATTTCTCCATTTTTTTTTTACCTGTGGTAGGGGTTCACTGGTATGCCACAAATAAATCATTGTGTGAACTTAATTGAATTACGCAACACATTTGCATTCAATCAAATAGAGTGGAGTCAGCGTGTTTGGACATACCTCAACATAGCATGTCAACATAGGTAAGTTATTTTCAATTTGTCAAAAAGTCAAACAGCCTCCTTGATTTTGATGGTAGGCTGGTTATGCTGTTTCTCAATATGTTCCTGTGTGTTCTTGTTTGACATCATCTCACACAGCCAAAGTTGCATTCCTATACTGAAAAACGTTCTTCCCAAGAACTTGTTTTTGAATTCCATGTTTTTGAATGGAGCAGCGATAGAAAACTCTGCCACCATCACCAACATGCAATTTTCCCAACTCCAGTTTTCTCAACTTTTCCATTATGCTGCTGTGGTGGAATAAAGCGGAGATTTTTGGGAGAGAAACATGAGCACTTAATGCTTGTAGTTCAAGTTGCTTCAAGTATAGTACTGTGCAAAAGTCAGAGACCACCTTTCATTCATTGTATCTGCAGTCAGAAAGGCCAGTTCTTCAAATAAATCCCCAGGGATATTTTTCCACACCTCTGAAGTACAGCCTTAAAAGTTGGTTGTATTTTTATCTTCTCATAATCTGAGTAATCTTGAACACATTCAGCGATTTTGAGATCTGGCCTTCGGGGTGGTCAGTCCATTGTCCTGAGAACACCAGCAGCACCTTTATATAGTATGCAAATGTTTCCTTTTCTCAGTAAGGGCTTCTTGACAGCTACACATCCTTTTAGATCCATAGTGTTGAGTTGTCCTCTCACAATGGAAGGATGGACAGAAACACCTGTAGATGTTTTCAGATATGAGGCAAGAACAGGGGTTGATTTTTTCCTGTCTTTCAAAGATGAAAGTGCTGTTAATCTGACATTGACAGTTTGGTGTCCTACCAGATCTTCCACAATTGTCAAGTTTTGGAAACTCCTGGTTTTTTTTTACTTGTTTTCTTGGGACCTTTCTACAAGGGTCTCCTTGATGGACTCACATTAAAAAGGTATTAAAGTCAGACTGTCTGTGTTTTCAGAGTTGTTGTCTTGTTGAAATGTCTATATTCCCCCTAGGTTCCATCTCTTGGCTGGTGAGATCAAGTTCTGCCAGAAAGTGTTAAAAGGCAAAAGTGATGGAAAATTATATTTCAATGAATGAGTGACGTAGCATTGGAGTCTTCCTGGCCAAACTTACGCTAAAGCTTTCATTTCTCCTCTAATGCATCCCGGTACATCACTCCATTCATGTTTCCTTCAATGGCAATACTGTTTGCACAAAAGTGAGCCTATGATGCTCCCACCCTCAAAACCCGTCTGTCTCTAAACATGATGAGCTGGATTATTACCAAAGTGTCAGTTTGCTTTGTCTGACCAGAGAACAAACAAAAGAGAGGGAATGCTTTGTATTGCATGAAAATTCCCGCCACACTTTTATCTGCTCCATGTGCTCTTGAAACATATCTGTAATGTCTATATACATCTTCCCAATCAATTTTATTTTTTGTTCATATTTGGAAGTATGAAGTCTAGCAGTATGAATTGCACAATGACATCTCTACTTACATAGACATGCAAAGAATTACACTGACATACATAAATTTTTTTAAATATTCATAATTTTATCATATTATTTTGCTGCTTGTCGGTCAATGAATGACAAACACACAGCAAAAACAAATTGTTCTCATAAACGCTTAATGTAACATGCTTATAAACACTAACAAACTTCCGATGAGCTACGAGTGAGGAGTAATGAATAGAAAATTACACAAGCTCTTATTATCGCCTGTGACAACTGCAGCTTCTAAAGGTTAAGGAGTGAACCAGGTTGCAGGAGTAGTCTGGCCTCAGGGTCCCGCGCAGTGGCAGTATCAGTGAGCAGGCCGAGTTGGGGGCCAAGCACACCTGGCTCACATTTCCCTGCCAGAAATCAGACCCTGCTGAGAGACTGGACGATCCTTTTCTCTTGCAGCGGCCATCACACACACAACACGTACCGACGGGAATCCTCTGGCTGCCATCCAGATCGAGGCTGAGCATAAATTAATGATGCTTCTACATTACGCAGCTGAATGTTACTAGTTGGATCTGGATAGGCGATCTAATTCTGTCTGGGTGCTGAAGAGGCTGGAGAATACCCGTGTGCCTGTGTCAGTGTTGTAGTTTTGTAATATTAATGTCATATTTTTAAAGGGACTTGGATTATAGCACGTGTAATATTTGAAGTGCAGTATGTACGTGTTTGCAAGGTATGTATGTGACTGGAATTAAACCTGGTTGCAGATCAATGTGTAAAACAATTATTGTGTGCTAGTTCTGGACAACTTTACATGCTTCAAATAGCCAGCGGATAAACTGGAAAAATGAAGGAAAAAGAGATGTGAGAGAATGGTGAACAAAGCTGTAGGTGACTTTACAATGACGGTATAGCTATATAACATCAATAATGATTAATCTAAGGTAATATATTGAGAATGCATCGTCTTCCAGAAGGAGTGGAACTCTCAAGGCAGATAACTAGACAAACAAAAACATTGTAAATAGATAATTACATTTCTAAGTAATTTGTTGTTCTTCACAAAATACTTGACATATTGAATAATCTGTTATACACACGCCTTGTTACAGTACCATGATAGTCTCTAGAGAGGAATGCTTTTGTTTTAAAGACTACAGTGTTGTAGTGTTTTGGGGTGGTTAGGCTATTAGAAATGCTTTTTCTGCTAGTGGACCAATGCAGATAGTTAACTTATTACTGAATATCACAAATATTATGCCTTTATATCATGGCTCTTGCAGCTGTACTAGCAGTCAGGATTTCTTCATAGCCACTGCGGGGATTCCCAATGGTTGCATGATGTATTCGTATAATGCACACTGAGCACTGTAGTGAGAACACCGGAGAATGAAAGCATTAACAGTTTTACTAAATGGTGAATTCTGTCAAAGCTGCAAAATGCAATGCTGCACTAGAGAATATTACATACATGATACATGACATATTAAATGCCAATCCTCCTTTCAGTAAGTTGCACAAACTGCTGTCCATTAGGGATGATGATGGGCACCCACTGCACACCATCATTATGGACAAAAGGAGCAAGTTCAGTGGCAGGTTACTGTCTCAGAGCTGCTCTACAGACTCAGACTATGCAGACTCAGGAGATCCTTTGTCCCAAGAGCCGTCAGGCTCTACAACTCTTCCCAGTGGGGCCGGAAGAGGGAAGAGGACAGATGAGGACTGAATCTCTTCTGTTAAATCATAGGTTAATTTATCTGCACTATTGACACTTTACTGTATATCCTGTTCATCTGCACTCCTGGACACCCCAGACACTTTACTTAAATACCAATATATGCACATGTCTGTTATGTTTATTCAGTATTATCATTACCTGCTGATACCTGCGTCCCTGGCACATTTTATTATTGCACTGCCTTTTTATCCCCAGGATCTTAATGTATATTTTTACATATTTTTATATTTTCTACTTGTTAATTCCACAGTGAATTTTTGTATTTTTGTAGACTTTCTTGTATATATTTCTTGCCTCATTGTAAAGTGAGATATATTTATCTATAGCAGACTGTATTATTTATAGTGTATAGTTAATATTAAATTTTTTTGCTGAGCCGGTACTTACATTATGTTACTTTTTTGTATTGTATTACTGTGCTGTATTGTGTAATTGTGTAACTGCTACTGCCTGCTAAATTTCCTTCGGGATCAATAAAGTATCTATCTATCTATCTATCTATCTATCTATCTATCTATCTATCTATCTGTCCCTGCCATGTGGCTGGCTCTGGCTGCAGTTCTCTACAGGGTCCTCTTGCCTTTTTAATTAATTAATTAATTATTTTAACAAGTTGATAAAAAATAAAACGTGCCACAACTTTTGCACAGGCCATGTTTAACCCTTTGATGCTTTTTTTTGTACAATCTGCTAAATTCAAGTTATTTATAAAGTAACAATATGTAATATGTCTAATAAAATGTGCAGAAGTGTGTTCTCTGTAGGAGACGGAGAAAATCAATAAATGTCTTATGGTCAGGAATGCCGAAAGATCTGCGCATGACTGTCACTTGACAGCTTTGACAGATTGCAAATTCATTTCATGCTGGTTTCTGAACCTTCCCAGTCGTGTACATGAATAGTGATACATCTGATTATTAGGTTAAATGGGATAGCACTGTACTACCTATTGTGATTGCTGTGTACTATAGAAACCTGGGGAATTTTCTACCTGATACAACTGCAACCTTGTAATGTAGGCAACATTTCTGAGAAGAGGTGCAGAGCTACCCACAGCAGCCCACTTCTAAACTCTGGAAGATAAATGTGTGTATATTTATTTATGCCCACCCCACCAGCTCTCGCTTCCTCTGACCACAGTTAAGTGTGGGTGGTCTTCACCCTATGCTGACATTGGATCACACTGTATCTGCTGTTGGTGAGATTGAACAGGTTCACTGTGTGTTGGGCAGGCTGTTTTGAACCCCCACCACCTTAGCTGCTGAATGAGGGATGAAGGCAGATAGTTATTGTTACTGCTAGAAAGCCAAATCTTACTGCAGCTGTATAACTGTGCCAACTCAAATTTTCATTACAAGAAAAAAACGAGCTAAAGACAACAAGCAAAAAGCGAAAAGCTGAAGATAGGAAGGTAGCTCGTCCTTTGTTGCTACTATGTGTTGAATAAAGATGTTATATTCACTGTTTACAATGCTGTGTTTGTCAACTTGAGGCAAGAGTTCCAGGCTATGTTGTATTCCTAGTTGTTTTTATTAACCTATAGATCAGTGGCTAGGCTCGCAGTCACGATTTGTTGACGTTCCCAATTCATTTGTGTGATGCATGCTGGGTATTGTAGTGACAGAAGAGTGCTCTGGCTAAGATATCTGCTCAATTCCCATTTTCTGGGGTGAAAAACATGTTTTTCTTTGTGGTGAGCAGCAAAACGTCCCCACACTGTCAAAACGTTCATGATTTCCATCAACCTCGGAACATTTAGTCACCACCAAGCACCAAACACACCAACGCAGACACTCGCACATGCACAGACTTATAGAGAAGTATTTGCTGGTGCCTATTCAACATACCATGTGTATCTTGGTTGTGGAGATATTTAGTTCAAGCACTAATAGCCACAGATATGAATAAGCGCTCAGCATGTGTTGACCTTCATAAGGCAAGCCTATATTGCAAATGTCACAGTGATGAGATCAGTAGAGCATGATAAAGGTAATGCTATTGTTTCCTGGTGTTCTGCTATTATCTTAACAAACTGACATATCACTGTCCTACATATACTGCTTCTATGCAGATTTAAACCCCGGTAACACCTGCACTACACTCAGTACAATAATACCATGTAACATTCAGTCCAAGACCTATCAAGGGTTCTTAGTTTCAAAAGAACTCAGATTTAGCTGAACTATAACAAATCATTCATAGTCCTTCAGTAACTCCAAAGTTCTACTGAAAAAGATAAATAAAGGCTAAAAATGTCTTTTTAGGGTCTCTCTAAAACTTCTTTATGGACTAAATGGCTGATGGCCAATTTCTTTTACCCAGTTTTCATTATGGTAAATTATGAAATACAATAGTACCAGCACATTTTATTACCCATATTACAACCTAAATAAATTTATTTGCTCTGCCATTTTAAAACTGTACATGAAAAATACTTGCCTACATATGAAGTGTTACTTCAAAAATAAGAGCCAGCTGGCTACTTGTACGTACAATGACTCATGCATAATTATGTTCTGACATTTTTGTTATAGGTGTAGCAGCAGCGCTAAAACGCACAGTGAGTGCACTTACCTGACTCACATTATTCACTTCATCAGGGTTTCAAGTTTGATTTGGTGAGTGGGAGGGGCAACACTGAGTGGCTATGACTGACATTTAATACTGGCATCACATAAAAGTTCCTATCTAAAGCTATATAAGGAAGTATGGTGAGTTACCATACTCTCTTTGTCAGGACTCTTAAGCAGGACTCTCTGGGGGCCTCCAATTTTGCTAGCTGAGTAACAACAATGACTGCCACAAGCTGTCTAAATTATATACATTAACAATGGTCTAATTTGTGTATTGTGGATGACTGGATGCTTGTTTAGGGTTCTAATAAGTTACAGTGTAAATTACAGATAATCTTCTCCATCCATTCTCAATCCAGGGCTCTGTCCCGCAACACAGTATATACTATTGCAA
This sequence comes from Semaprochilodus insignis, assembly GCA_034552555.1. Lineage (NCBI taxonomy): Eukaryota > Metazoa > Chordata > Actinopteri > Characiformes > Prochilodontidae > Semaprochilodus > Semaprochilodus insignis. The sequence continues at coordinate 17,689,158 of CM067474.1, read as the reverse complement.
CACAGAGCAAAATAAAAATAACAAATCAGCTGATTGCCGATTGCATGTGGACAAATGGCTGATTCCTATCATGCACCCCTAATCACTGTGCAAATTACCGATAGAGTATTAGCTGCATTATGGCATTATGAGGTACGTGCATATAAAATGAATCTTCTGTGAAAGCATGGAGTAATAATTGTACATACAAGGTACAACGTAATATATAATATAATACAATACAGCACAAAATAACGAAAGCAATGTACAGTTAAATTGCGGCCATTAAATTGTGTTGAAGTAGCCACTGTATGGAGTATATCCTGGAGAAGGTCATTCATGAGACGCACAGGTATTGGCAGTGACAGGTATACTGCTCTACAAACACGACTCGGTGGTCATAAAACCTGTGTTCTCATAAATGGCCTGTTCTCCAGCCATGGGTTCACATGGGAAAACTGCAGTTTTGTAGTAAATATATAGCACGGGGAAGTTTTCTTTCATATTGGGGGATAAATTGTGCTTGTTTATTGCCCCTAGCCGCTTAGCTGTACTTCATAAAATACACAGCTACTCCAAGTCTGAACCTCTAGATACAACTGTATTGCACTGTCCGCAAGGGGACCATTATTTCTTAGTGATTGCTGTCCTGCAAGAATGTAGGAAAGACATGCTAAGCCACATATTTGAAACGATTTGCTACAATCGAGACATCGCCAGTGCGCTGCATTGCTCAGTCAGCTGCTCTAAACGGGCCGCTCCATGCAGCGGAGCAATCGGTGCTTGGCCTACTTTTCTCCCTTCCTCTGACCTGGAAAGGCGCCTTAATGTGAAGTTAATGATATCACTACAGATTTACCTGAGCAAAGCCTTCGGACTAAATGGGTCACTCTAACCAACAAATTAAACTTCCCTTTGTCTGCTCGGGCCGCTGCTGAGGAGGGATGGGATAGCTTCAGCCCCACAGACCCACAAACATGCAATTCAGCAAGGCCTGGATTAGAGCTAAGCAAGCAGAGTTTAACAAGACAGTGCTAGGCAGTTGGGAGAGTAGGTTAAATCCATACTCAAGTTGCACTAATGAAATAACAATTGAAATAGAAGCTACAGTAAGCCAGCAAAACCTCATCCAGTTCCCTCTTTAAAAAGATGGTTCTTCAAGGGTTCTTTAGTAAAGACAATGGACCTATAGGGAACCATAAACACTTGAGGAAACACTGGCATGCTTAAATGGTTCTTTGCATGGTGCAGTGGTTCTACAGATTGGTAGAAAGCCTGACAACAAGCCTGACAACACAAAAATAGCTGAACCCTTTTTGGTGCTGTATGGAGCCATTTTCCAAAACATAGAACCAACTTATGCATGCAAATGGCATATAGAGCCATTTTCTTTACACATCCAGCACCTATTAGCATAGGAACTGAAGTTTGAAAGGACCTAATCTTCTTGTTCTGGATTCTTTTTGTTCAAATTGAAATGCTAATGCCTACAGGTGTGAGCAACAGCAAAGTGGCCCATCGACAGAGTGACAAGGCACCAGTCATTTCCTAGTGGAGTACACGATTTGTAGCTGCAATGAAGTGACAAGCGGCAAGCGACACAGTGACAAGCGACAAAACGAGTTAAGATTTTATCTGCGTTATGCAAACGAATTGACGTGGTGAAGCTACATTCTAAGCAATTGGCTCCAGCAAATTCTTCTGACCAATTGTAGACATGGGGGTCTAAGGTACCCCGGCTTCTGCTCTCTGAACTTCGTGTTCCTACCAGCATTTCGTAGCTATGCTCAACAGCTTAGAGCTAAACATGGAAGAGTAGCTCATAACCGCTATTTCTACTTTTCCCATTTTATAGATGAATGTTACGGCGGAAAGAAGCAGATATTGCTGGTGTCTCTAGTAAGTCGATAGCTAGTTAGGTTACCCAGCATGCTAACCGGCCAATAAAGCAAGCCATGAATGCAAGCAGTTAGGTTTACATTCAGTTTCGTTCATCAATAATAATAAGTGCTTCCAAAACCAGCTAGCTTTCCAGAACACTGTGCACATCCACAGGTGACAATGCAAAAGGCTTTGAACACACCCACAAGAGACAAACTTGGGGCAGCTTAAAGCACCTCATCTCCTGCTAGTGTGAACGTAGGGTAAGACCGGGCTTAGCGGTGCACATTCATATGAAAACATATGTGACATACGTAGCAGAAGGACAGGACTCAGTAGGGCTCAGTCAACCAGAGGAGAACGGGTTCTGGTTTTGCCACCGTCACCCTTGGCTTGCTTACTGGGGGCCTTGGACCCAGACTTTCTGTAAAGCTGCCTTGACTTGACTAATCACATAGCTTACTGTTGAAACACGTAAGTGATAATTAAGTGCAGTGAGTTATTTAGGAACTACTGCACACTTTGCCAGTGAAGTAAATTTCAGTACACTCAAAGCAAATTGAAAATTCATCAAATTCAAATACTTGATAAAGTGTCTGACTGGCGCAGTGTGCAGCACTGCTTTGACAAGCAACGAACTGGCTTGTACACAGTCAAAATGCCCTAGAAACCTGTTCCCAGCCCGGCCCTAGTGGCTGGGACACAGCTTACTACCATTTGGTGCAACAGTCTTAAAGAATAAGCCCTGTTGGTGGAATTAGGTACTCGATAGGGATGGCTAAATTGACAAATTGGTACAAAGCACACTCCTTTCCTCAAATATACTTGTGAAAACGCGAAAGTATCATTTGAAAGGGCAGATTGCTCAAAAGTACATGTAGTACAAGTAAATGTAACGAGTTAGCACCCACCCCTGCTGCTAGGTTAACATGCTTTTAGTTTGCTGTAACCACATGAATATGGCAATCAGGCTAATATGACAGGCACTTTAAGCACCTATGTTCACTGAATGTCGGAACAGCCACTGTGTTTGGCACTAAGTGGTCTTTCTTAAATGCACAGCTATCGTTCTGGAGCCATTTGTGGCCCACTTTAAAGACAATTATTCTCGCCGGGAGCCCCATTATGAGGGGGTAAAGTTGTGGAGAGTTGAGGTGGATAAATGTACACATTGTTCTCAGGCGTTGAACTGCATAAATCGAGTGTGCTGCAATTTAAATGACAATCAAAAGCCTGCACAGGCCTGCCTGGGTCTGAAGGAACAACGCGGCTGTTTTCTCACCAGGTTAGCATGCAAAAACTGCAAGAACACAGCACGTTCATTGCTCCAAGGCACCTTACCAGAGAAGCTTGAAGACATTAACAATCTGACCTAATGAATCTGGCACAGCATTAGAGGGAACGCAGTGCTTCTCATTTACGAGTCGCTGCTCAGAGCACAAAGGCAAAGGGCAGGTTCTGCGCTGTTTGCTGGTACAGTGCAAAAACACCAAGAGCTGAAGAACAGATGATTGGCTGGCAGCTAGAAAGAAAGCAAGAACGAAAACATAAACAAGAACATAGTGTATAGGGGGACCAACCCTCTGCAGAGCCTGCAGATATCTGTGTTTAGATACATTGAGGCCTAAAGGCTCGTGTATGCTCCCTTTACTTATGAAAATCAAATATGTACATTTCAAACTATGCAATTGTCACTGCCCATAGACCTTTTCCAGTCAAAAGTGGTGAAAATATAGATGGCAGTGGTCTGTGTGGAAGTGGTATAGATGGCAGTGGTCTGTGTGGAAGTGGTATAGATGGCAGTGGTCTGTGAGGCCATTAAATGCTTCAGAACATGGATGGCTTTTTACTTAGAAACTGATGTTGTGCCTCGCCTATACTTGGCTATGCTGCCCCCAGTGTTTCCGGTGGTACTGGTCCATTTCACCCATATCCGTAAACTTTCAGAGAACGTGCACAAATACAAAAGAAATGAATGCAGAGTACGGACACAATGCTTCGTCCATAATCCATATTTTCCATTGCGCGTAAACAAGACTTTAGAGCCATTTCTTTCTCTTTACTATCCTGTGTACACATAATTACACATTAAATCATCTTTAGTTATGCAGTGAATTGCATTTACAACCAATGTATGTTTGTTCTAACAGTTCTGAGTTAAGAAAAATGCAAATGTAAAACGCTGAAAAAATTCAAATCTGCACAGGCCACCCTAGGCCACTAGTGTAGTGGTGTCTGAAGTTAGCTTCTGTTCCAGAACTACCATCATGCAAAATGTATGTTCAAACATCACGCAAATACAAAACTGAGGCTATTAGAATTAGATTTTTGCCAAACTAGTCCTATAACTAACATATAATAATGTATGATTATATTATATATACATCATATACATCATATATATATATATATACACACATTATCAAAAAAATAAATACTTGCACTGAGAAGGAATCAGTCAACAGGAATGAAACTTGGTGGGTGGGTTTGACATCGTGAGACATTTAGCAAGCAGTGATGGCCTCAATGAGTCAACCTGTTAGTGGCAGCACCATTGGCAGATGGCTACACGACACATGACTACATGCACGCACACCGTTACAATGACTGCCTTTAACACCACGTCAACGTCGTCAAAGACTACAATGTTGTTGTGCCAGACTATCATGGAGTGACTCAAAATGGCAGCAGGTCATCTTCAGTGACGAGTCCCACTTTTGTCTTGATGGAGACGACCAATGAATCCAAGCGTGGAGGCACTGTGGTCAGTGCCAAGATGCATGGTTTGTTGTCATATGTCACGCGTCCAGAAGGCCTGGTGCCACTCCTCCTTTACCCCTATAATATAATATAATATAATATAATGTGACCTAAATAGCTTAAATAACTGCATATTCACCTGAACTGACTCAATGCTAGCTGATACATGAAGGCTTGTTTTGGGGCTGCCCAAAAACGAACTGGTACCTGCTGGGATAAAGCCATGGGGCACTCCTTGCGCTAACTGCCTCCCGCCCTCCAGACCTTTGTGTTTCTGTTTGCTCGGCTAGAAGCCATGACTTTGACGCAAATCCAAATACTTGGCTGCTTGTTTGATTATCACTCATTGCATGCTAGGAGTTTACAAATTGTTGTTTACCTAAGCTTGTAAATCAAGGAAACCTTTCAGGATTTTCCACTCCAATGTGTATATGCTCATGCGTGTGTATGGAGGGCAGTGACGAGCCTGACGTAGAGCCACGTTTATGTTTCTGCTCATATCACACATGAGGCCCTGTTTATATTCAACAGGGATGTATTAGAGAAAGAGCTGGGTGTTGACAAGTGGCATTAACTAAAGTTGAACTGAGATAGCCTCCACTGCCAAGGGTTAAACTGGAATTTAGAAGGTGAGTGGGAGAGAAGGTGGTGAATTAATGTGTGAGGACTTAGTTAGTTAGCCAATCAACAAGCCACACACATTTACCAAGCCACTTATCTAGCTAGCTTAGTACCTTGGGCCATTTACATATAATCTCATACAAATGTAGTTATGTGTTAAGAGCAATTATAATTCTAGTGAGTGCCTTTGTGCTGTTCATGTGTACTTACTAATAAAAGATGAAATATGATTGGTGCTTCTCTGATGTATGGATAATCAATAAAATGAATAGTTATAAGATAGAACCTCAGCAGATTTAGATTGAGTTTTCAAAAGTTGTGACTGGTAAATTAAATGAAGTTGGGTCCTAAGGATGATGAGATTATGCAGCCAGATGTTTAGCAGTTTTGGAAGTTCCTGGATGTAGGCCACATCAGTGTTCAGCCACTCTTGAATCAAAGAATTGTTGGGCCACATTTTGTTGATGCCTTCCCCGGCACAATTCTGAGGGGAATTTCCTATAGACAGGGATTTTTGCCACTGCTGGTAGACCCACATGACCGTACGCTTTCATACACCTGCAAATTCAGCTACTTCCTTCACACTATGGCCCACTACACCCAAATGCAATCACTTATTTTTGCCAGTCATTAACATCTGCTTTGTGATGTTCACTGCACTGTACCACCTCTTCCTAATGAATGAATCCCGTCACACACTCTGCAGGTATGTAGTATTTAGAGCCTGAAGGTGATGAATTTTTTTGTCCAGTGAGCTTATGAATTTTGCTACATGCAACCTAACAGTAATGCTTACTGAATTGACATCATGACAACCTCAAAAATACAACAAGCTTCCAGTGGACTACAGTTTGAGTAGCTGGCACAGACCTACTCTCATATAATGTCTTTTTAACGTGCTGGAGAATTAGCTTGCTTTTGGCATGTATATAGCAATATACACATTTCAACTGCCAAATGACCATGTAATCTGTCAATGTTCTGTAAAGCTTGTAGCAGCAGTTGCTTCAGGTCAATATAACCCCTGTTCATTGGCACTGGGCACCAAGAGTTAGGGCTACAGCTACATCTAGGAAGGCTCCTTAAGTTACTGTCAATTTCCAAGGGAAAAAGAGGCTAAATCACATGGGACAACATGTATACACTATGACTCATCTGCTCACAGCATGTGTCATCTAAGCTAGCATTATAGAGGCTTGCATAAATTGATGATGTGGGCCCAACCAGTCAGGCCTGCTTTTAGAGTTCTTCTGTCCCTGTCTCTTCTCTCTCGTTTCCAATGTGAGCATGTGCATGTGTAAGCTCTGTCCTTGCTCAACTGTCTCACACTCAAGCTGTCGAGAACACGGTGCACACACGGCACTCAAATGACACATAAATTAAGGGGCTTCATGTCTTTTTCACACTTGCCTCTCTGAACTTTTCCTCACCTCCTTGAAACTGTCACCGAAGCCACGAAGGCTGAGAGAGAGGTGTCGCTATGTTCTGACTGAAGGAGTCAGATGTTCCACATGCAGAGTTCATCAATGTCACACTCCTCGATGTTTGCCAGCCCTGAGGATCTCCAACCCACTGTGTACTAGGGCGTAGTAATGTAAAGTCAAACCTGCATTATGACATTTCTAATTTTTTCAGATTTGGTATGGTAAAATGATAATCTTCAGCTGCAATGCCATAGTATGGCAAAAAAAGGAAATTCTGTCACATTTTATAACCCCTTCAAAGTTAATAAGTGGTACATGGTTCATTCTTAATCTAAACTAAAGACAGTTTACAACTGAAAATGTTCCCAATTACTGCATATGGAGTTTTCAGGTGGGGAATAAGGCTACTGAGGGTGCTTCTACCCTTAAGCTACAGCGTTAGAGAGCATGACTTATACAGTAGTTTTTGTTGTTTGTTGTTGTTTTGTTGTCTAAGCTAAAATTAAACCAGAGCTTAAAAATGGTCTGAAATGCTCACCATTGCCTGCATTGATGCACTGCTGATCCCCCAGTCAAAAGAGCTCAGTAGTACTCCCATATCGCAAGGTCTGACAGGAATAATTGTGATTTTAATCTAGTATGAATCTGCAGTGTGTAATTTTTAAAGGCTTCCATAGAAGAGAAACTGTATTTACTTTGTCATAGTTGAATAAGGAGAATTCAGTACACAGAACTGACATACTGTGAACCTGAAACACCTTCAGATATGAATTAGATTGATCAGTATGAATCTGCATTGTGCAGTTTCTATAGTCTGGTAGTGTAAACTGTGAAGAGATTTGAATCCAGTATGAATCTAAAGTGTGTGTAGTTTTTATAGTCTGACAGTGTAAACTGTGAAGATGGTGTTAACCCAGTATGAGTCTGTAGAGTGTGTAGTTTTTATGGTCTGATAGTGTAAACTGTGAAGATGTTTTAGTCCAGTATGAATCTGTAGCCTGTAAACTTTTTACAGTCTGACAGTATAAATTGTGAAGAGGTTTTAATCCAGTATGAATTTGTTGTGTGCAGTGGTGGACAGTAACAAAGTAAATGTAATTCATTACTGTACATTAGTCGTTTTTTTGTGTATTTCCATTTTGGACTACTTTTTTAATTTTACCTTTAATTTGAACTACATTTCAAAGTTAAATATCTTACTTTTTACTCATTATTACATCATGCTGTCCTTTTGGCTTATGTGTGTGTAAAAACTTAACATGTCAAAGCGAAACAAGCGTATTCATGGATAATGCTGGATGGGGTAAAACTTTGCTTGTTTGCAAAAAGTTACTTTATAGTTTTACCTAATGGAAATCGTTTGCCTTCAGTGTTTTGTGTTTCTGTGCATTTGAACAGACATCAGTGTCAGACTAATAGTCTTCTGTTAAAGACTGGTGGACTGAGAGTGACACTAGAGTCTTTTTACCTAAAAGGAGCTTATTAAGAGTCTTGTTCCAGAAATGATAATAGGACATTAGAGCCATAATAAATCATGCTACTTTTACTTTCCATACTTCCATACGGTATATTTGAAGGTAAATACTTTAGTACATTTACTGAAGTGGAGGTCTAAAGGGAGGAGCTTCTACTTTTACTGGAGGAATACTTTACCTTGGGGATCTCAAGTACATGGTTTGTGTACTTTGTCCACCACTGGTTGTATGTAGAGATAGTAATCCAGTATGAATCTGTAGTGTGTGTAATTGTTATAGTCTGATAGCATGAACTGTAAAGAGATAGCAATCCACTATGGATCTGTAGTGTGTGTAATTGTTATAGTCTGACAGTATAAACTGTGAAGAGATTGTAATCCACTATGAATCTGTAGTGTGTGTAATTGTTATAGTCTGACAGTATAAACTGTAAAGAGATTGTAATCCACTATGGATCTGTAGTGTGTGTAATTGTTATAGTCTGACAGTATAAACTGTAAAGAGATTGTAATCCACTATGGATCTGTAGTGTGTGTAATTGTTATAGTCTGACAGTATAAACTGTAAAGAGATTGTAATCCACTATGGATCTGTAGTGTGTGTAATTGTTATAGTCTGACAGTATAAACTGTAAAGAGATTGTAATCCACTATGGATCTGTAGTGTGTGTAATTGTTATAGTCTGACAGTATAAACTGTAAAGAGATTGTAATCCACTATGGATCTGTAGTGTGTGTAATTGTTATAGTCTGACAGTATAAACTGTAAAGAGATTGTAATCCACTATGGATCTGTAGTGTGTGTAATTGTTATAGTCTGACAGTATAAACTGTAAAGAGATTGTAATCCACTATGGATCTGTAGTGTGTGTAATTGTTATAGTCTGACAGTATAAACTGTAAAGAGATTGTAATCCACTATGGATCTGTAGTGTGTGTAATTGTTATAGTCTGACAGTATAAACTGTAAAGAGATTGTAATCCACTATGGATCTGTAGTGTGTGTAATTGTTATAGTCTGACAGTATAAACTGTAAAGAGATTGTAATCCACTATGGATCTGTAGTGTGTGTAATTGTTATAGTCTGACAGTATAAACTGTAAAGAGATTGTAATCCACTATGGATCTGTAGTGTGTGTAATTGTTATAGTCTGACAGTATAAACTGTAAAGAGATTGTAATCCACTATGGATCTGTAGTGTGTGTAATTGTTATAGTCTGACAGTATAAACTGTAAAGAGATTGTAATCCACTATGGATCTGTAGTGTGTGTAATTGTTATAGTCTGACAGTATAAACTGTAAAGAGATTGTAATCCACTATGGATCTGTAGTGTGTGTAATTGTTATAGTCTGACAGTATAAACTGTAAAGAGATTGTAATCCACTATGGATCTGTAGTGTGTGTAATTGTTATAGTCTGACAGTATAAACTGTAAAGAGATTGTAATCCACTATGGATCTGTAGTGTGTGTAATTGTTATAGTCTGACAGTATAAACTGTAAAGAGATTGTAATCCACTATGGATCTGTAGTGTGTGTAATTGTTATAGTCTGACAGTATAAACTGTAAAGAGATTGTAATCCACTATGGATCTGTAGTGTGTGTAATTGTTATAGTCTGACAGTATAAACTGTAAAGAGATTGTAATCCACTATGGATCTGTAGTGTGTGTAATTGTTATAGTCTGACAGTATAAACTGTAAAGAGATTGTAATCCACTATGGATCTGTAGTGTGTGTAATTGTTATAGTCTGACAGTATAAACTGTAAAGAGATTGTAATCCACTATGGATCTGTAGTGTGTGTAATTGTTATAGTCTGACAGTATAAACTGTAAAGAGATTGTAATCCACTATGGATCTGTAGTGTGTGTAATTGTTATAGTCTGACAGTATAAACTGTAAAGAGATTGTAATCCACTATGGATCTGTAGTGTGTGTAATTGTTATAGTCTGACAGTATAAACTGTAAAGAGATTGTAATCCACTATGGATCTGTAGTGTGTGTAATTGTTATAGTCTGACAGTATAAACTGTAAAGAGATTGTAATCCACTATGGATCTGTAGTGTGTGTAATTGTTATAGTCTGACAGTATAAACTGTAAAGAGATTGTAATCCACTATGGATCTGTAGTGTGTGTAATTGTTATAGTCTGACAGTATAAACTGTAAAGAGATTGTAATCCACTATGGATCTGTAGTGTGTGTAATTGTTATAGTCTGACAGTATAAACTGTAAAGAGATTGTAATCCACTATGGATCTGTAGTGTGTGTAATTGTTATAGTCTGACAGTATAAACTGTAAAGAGATTGTAATCCACTATGGATCTGTAGTGTGTGTAATTGTTATAGTCTGACAGTATAAACTGTAAAGAGATTGTAATCCACTATGGATCTGTAGTGTGTGTAATTGTTATAGTCTGACAGTATAAACTGTAAAGAGATTGTAATCCACTATGGATCTGTAGTGTGTGTAATTGTTATAGTCTGACAGTATAAACTGTAAAGAGATTGTAATCCACTATGGATCTGTAGTGTGTGTAATTGTTATAGTCTGACAGTATAAACTGTAAAGAGATTGTAATCCACTATGGATCTGTAGTGTGTGTAATTGTTATAGTCTGACAGTATAAACTGTAAAGAGATTGTAATCCACTATGGATCTGTAGTGTGTGTAATTGTTATAGTCTGACAGTATAAACTGTAAAGAGATTGTAATCCACTATGGATCTGTAGTGTGTGTAATTGTTATAGTCTGACAGTATAAACTGTAAAGAGATTGTAATCCACTATGGATCTGTAGTGTGTGTAATTGTTATAGTCTGACAGTATAAACTGTAAAGAGATTGTAATCCACTATGGATCTGTAGTGTGTGTAATTGTTATAGTCTGACAGTATAAACTGTAAAGAGATTGTAATCCACTATGGATCTGTAGTGTGTGTAATTGTTATAGTCTGACAGTATAAACTGTAAAGAGATTGTAATCCACTATGGATCTGTAGTGTGTGTAATTGTTATAGTCTGACAGTATAAACTGTAAAGAGATTGTAATCCACTATGGATCTGTAGTGTGTGTAATTGTTATAGTCTGACAGTATAAACTGTAAAGAGATTGTAATCCACTATGGATCTGTAGTGTGTGTAATTGTTATAGTCTGACAGTATAAACTGTAAAGAGATTGTAATCCACTATGGATCTGTAGTGTGTGTAATTGTTATAGTCTGACAGTATAAACTGTAAAGAGATTGTAATCCACTATGGATCTGTAGTGTGTGTAATTGTTATAGTCTGACAGTATAAACTGTAAAGAGATTGTAATCCACTATGGATCTGTAGTGTGTGTAATTGTTATAGTCTGACAGTATAAACTGTAAAGAGATTGTAATCCACTATGGATCTGTAGTGTGTGTAATTGTTATAGTCTGACAGTATAAACTGTAAAGAGATTGTAATCCACTATGGATCTGTAGTGTGTGTAATTGTTATAGTCTGACAGTATAAACTGTAAAGAGATTGTAATCCACTATGGATCTGTAGTGTGTGTAATTGTTATAGTCTGACAGTATAAACTGTAAAGAGATTGTAATCCACTATGGATCTGTAGTGTGTGTAATTGTTATAGTCTGACAGTATAAACTGTAAAGAGATTGTAATCCACTATGGATCTGTAGTGTGTGTAATTGTTATAGTCTGACAGTATAAACTGTAAAGAGATTGTAATCCACTATGGATCTGTAGTGTGTGTAATTGTTATAGTCTGACAGTATAAACTGTAAAGAGATTGTAATCCACTATGGATCTGTAGTGTGTGTAATTGTTATAGTCTGACAGTATAAACTGTAAAGAGATTGTAATCCACTATGGATCTGTAGTGTGTGTAATTGTTATAGTCTGACAGTATAAACTGTAAAGAGATTGTAATCCACTATGGATCTGTAGTGTGTGTAATTGTTATAGTCTGACAGTATAAACTGTAAAGAGATTGTAATCCACTATGGATCTGTAGTGTGTGTAATTGTTATAGTCTGACAGTATAAACTGTAAAGAGATTGTAATCCACTATGGATCTGTAGTGTGTGTAATTGTTATAGTCTGACAGTATAAACTGTAAAGAGATTGTAATCCACTATGGATCTGTAGTGTGTGTAATTGTTATAGTCTGACAGTATAAACTGTAAAGAGATTGTAATCCACTATGGATCTGTAGTGTGTGTAATTGTTATAGTCTGACAGTATAAACTGTAAAGAGATTGTAATCCACTATGGATCTGTAGTGTGTGTAATTGTTATAGTCTGACAGTATAAACTGTAAAGAGATTGTAATCCACTATGGATCTGTAGTGTGTGTAATTGTTATAGTCTGACAGTATAAACTGTAAAGAGATTGTAATCCACTATGGATCTGTAGTGTGTGTAATTGTTATAGTCTGACAGTATAAACTGTAAAGAGATTGTAATCCACTATGGATCTGTAGTGTGTGTAATTGTTATAGTCTGACAGTATAAACTGTAAAGAGATTGTAATCCACTATGGATCTGTAGTGTGTGTAATTGTTATAGTCTGACAGTATAAACTGTAAAGAGATTGTAATCCACTATGGATCTGTAGTGTGTGTAATTGTTATAGTCTGACAGTATAAACTGTAAAGAGATTGTAATCCACTATGGATCTGTAGTGTGTGTAATTGTTATAGTCTGACAGTATAAACTGTAAAGAGATTGTAATCCACTATGGATCTGTAGTGTGTGTAATTGTTATAGTCTGACAGTATAAACTGTAAAGAGATTGTAATCCACTATGGATCTGTAGTGTGTGTAATTGTTATAGTCTGACAGTATAAACTGTAAAGAGATTGTAATCCACTATGGATCTGTAGTGTGTGTAATTGTTATAGTCTGACAGTATAAACTGTAAAGAGATTGTAATCCACTATGGATCTGTAGTGTGTGTAATTGTTATAGTCTGACAGTATAAACTGTAAAGAGATTGTAATCCACTATGGATCTGTAGTGTGTGTAATTGTTATAGTCTGACAGTATAAACTGTAAAGAGATTGTAATCCACTATGGATCTGTAGTGTGTGTAATTGTTATAGTCTGACAGTATAAACTGTAAAGAGATTGTAATCCACTATGGATCTGTAGTGTGTGTAATTGTTATAGTCTGACAGTATAAACTGTAAAGAGATTGTAATCCACTATGGATCTGTAGTGTGTGTAATTGTTATAGTCTGACAGTATAAACTGTAAAGAGATTGTAATCCACTATGGATCTGTAGTGTGTGTAATTGTTATAGTCTGACAGTATAAACTGTAAAGAGATTGTAATCCACTATGGATCTGTAGTGTGTGTAATTGTTATAGTCTGACAGTATAAACTGTAAAGAGATTGTAGTCCAGTATGAATCTGTAGTGTGCGTAATTGTTATAGTCCGACAGTATAAACTGTAAAGAGATTGTAATCCAGTATGAATCTGTTGTGTGTAGTTTTTGCAGTCTGACAGTAATGACCATATAATAAGCTAACATTTTAATACTGTATCCCATGAACTCGTAGAAACCTCCCCTCTTCCCTGTCCTCTTTGACCGTCTGTCCTCAAAGGCCCCCGGGAGGAAACCCAAATCTCAACAGTATCTGTGTGCTCGCAGATCAAAAGAGCTGGAACAGGTGCTTTGATCGCACAGCTGAAAGGAGAGCGCCTAAACGACAAAAGAACGGGAGAGAGAAAAAAGAAAATAGAAGAATGCCTTTGATGCCAGTCTTTAAATCGAGTGCAAAAAAAAGAAGGTTTCACAATGATCTGATAACATGTGCGTGTCGTGCGGTGACTTCAGTGAGCGGGTGTGGCTGGCATACTTCACACACTGGTCCTTCATACTCACACACCTGATCGGCCTTTTAAAGCCAAATCACCTGCATTTACTGCGCTGCAGTGAAAGAAAGACGCACATGTGACTCCGTTCTCAGGGAAAAAAGCGATAGGGTGTGTATTTGTGTGTGTGTGTTTGTCTCTGACTGCTGTGTTTAAGGTCACCAATGATAGCACTAACCTCTGTGTAAAGTCTTGCCATATCAAACACTTCATAATCCTGTAATATATAATAATGACTGTGGGAGAGAGCTTAGAGGGCCTTCTTTCCCCACAATGTTCCTTTGTCCTTCAGACGCTGTGGCCTTGGGGAGCTTAGAGTGGACTATTGTGGGAGGGTAATATGATCACTGAAACTGGTGTGTTTCTCAAAGAATGCATTATAAAGCCAAACTATTTGCATAATGCAGAATTTCATCTCTACAGGCCATTAGCTAGTAGCACTTGTAGAAATTCAATTAAATTCCATTTCATAATTACACCATAATTCAGTTGGTGATATAAACATATCATTCAGGGTACTCTGATATGAAATTGTGCTTTGAAGAGAAACTCGCCCGCTGTGATTTCTTTACAGTGGTGGCGATGGGAACCAGGTGGTTGTGATGCCAGTAGGAATCAGCCGACAGGAATGAAAATTGATGGGTAGGTTTGACATCATGAGACATGCGAATGATTCAAGTTTCATGCTCGGCTGCATGTGTGACATAAGCAAGGACGGGCTTTATCGCTGTACCTGACTGACTATACAAGGTCATCCTGTTGCACGAGCTTTTGTGTGCCATACCGGTCAATCGGATACTACCATAGCCTACTGTTGGCAGCAGTGGATAGAAGAAAGCACACACCAGCAATATGAAGGATCTGGAAGACCTACACAAACCACAAAGAGGGAGAACCGACAGATTGTCCGAAATGGATGGAGTGACTCGACAGACATGATTGTGGACATTCAATGAGTCATCCTCCTGTTAGCGCCAGCACTACTGGCAGACGGCTGCATGACACAGGACTACATGCATTCAGACGGTTACGATGACTTCCCTTAACACCACATCAGTGTCACCAAAGACTGCATGCCAGACTGTCATGGAGTGTTTTGGAATGGCAGCGGCTCACCTCCTGTGACGAGTCACGCTTTTGTCTTGGTGGAGGTGACCATCAAATCCGTGTGTGGAGGCCCCATGATCACCACCAAGATGAACGGTTTGTTGTCACCCGTCACACGTCCAGAAGGCCTGGTGTCACTCCACCTCTACCACAAAATCTACAAGAGCTGCATGGAACAGACTATCGCAGGACACCATCAGGAGCCTCTACAACTCCATCCTGGCATGCTCCGTTAGCAAACATGGTGGCCCGACACCGTACTGAGAGACACTACTTCTGTATGTGTAGCTCAATAAATATTGACCATATCATACCATGATAAATTCATTTATTGAAGGAAAACTGCTGTTCAGCCCTTCCTGCCCTGTGTGCAAAAGTAATTGCCCCCTCAGGTACTAAATCAACCAGTTAACCAAATTCAATTGGCTGTTGGGTTCAATTTCATTAACCACACCCAGACATGATTACCAAACCTGTTAAAAAAGAAGCACATCATGCCATGTTCTAATTCAAGATTCAAATACAGAACAAAGTCATTAATATCTACCTGTCTGGAAAGGGTTACAAAGCCATTGCTATGTCTCTGGGATTCCAGTGAACCACAGTGAAAGCCATAATCCACAAATGGAGATAACTTGTAACAGTAGGGAACATTCCGAGGAGCAGCCGGTTATCCCAAAATTTCACCAGGAGCGTATCAGCGGCTCATCCAGGAGGCCACAAAAGAACACAGATAGTAGATATAAACAACTACAGGCCTCATTTGCCTCTGTTAAGGTCAATATACACTACTCTACTATAAGAAAGCCACTGGGCAAAATGGGCTTGTCAAAGGCATATATAAGCGGGAACTTTTTGGAAGACATGTGACCGTTATATGTGGGATAAAGCCAACACCGTATTCCATCATAAGAACATCATGCCAACACTCGAACATGGTTGGGGTAGTGTGATTATCTGGGGCTGCAGGACCTGGATGACTTGTCATAACAGATGGAACCATGAATTCTGCTCTCTAGCAGAAACTCCTGACGGAGAATGTCTGTCCATCAGTTTGTGACCTAAAGCTCAAGCGCAGCTGGGTCATGCAGAGTAACAATGATCTGAAGCACACAAGCATGTCCACTTCTGAATGACTCAACAGAAACACAATCAAGGTTTGGGAATGGCCAAGTCCAATTTTGTGTTTGTCAGAGTTTGTACTTTGTGTTTACTCTTGTTTCTTTATCTTCTGTTCAGTTGGCAAGAAATAGAAGAAATCAGGGAAGAGGCAAACACTTCACTGTCACTGTATGTGGGTGAGGGTAAGATAAGGTAAGTGGTAAACCTGTAACCATTTCCTGTAATAACTTTCTGTGAGGCAACTTTAAGAGGCATTAAATGCTTCAAACGTCTGGTTCCTGTCACCACCACTGTGAACTATCCTGAGATAGTTCATATCAAACCACTCCGAATGACTTTGTTTACTTTTGTCATAATTACCACTTTATTATGCAAACATAAAAAAACCTGTGGAATTTCCCTTTAGGATATTATGATATAATAGTACGATACAAGTCAATAAAGGCCAAATACAACAAAGGATTGTGCACTCCTGGTCAAATTGCATGTGTTGTTAAAGTGAAAACAAATTAACAAATTGTCTGTAAAGAACAAACCTCTGCATGTTTAACACACATACCATTACATAAATACCATTAATACCATTAATTTGCTGAATTTAACATACTGAGGAAAGTACGTATTTATGTATTTTATTGTTTTAATTTAAATGTTTAATTTTAATATTAATATTTTTACATTTTACCAATATGTTGAACCCAGAAATGTATAGAAAGTGTGCACTAAACCTTGCCGAAAAATAGTGCAAAGTGTGTTCTCTGTAGAGGATGAGTTAGCTTATCTTTACAAATCAACAAAACTTGTAAGGCGCTCAGTCTTTTTCATTTAACTGGATAGTTGTCACATTGTACATTTTTTCCCCTAAGCTATAACTTTTCACACCATTTAAAATCAACAGTTAACTTTTTATTGTGAACATAAACCCATCAGCCACTTCATTAGGTACACTTCCTGTTATCTACGGTCCACTTAATCAGCTCTACTTACCATAAAAGTGCACTTTGTAGCTCTACATTTACAGAGCGAAGTCCATCTATTTCTCTGTATACTTTTTAGCCCCCTTTGCTCTTCAGTGGTCAGGACCCCCACAGGACCACCACAGAGCAGGTTGTTTTGTGTGTTGTGCTGGTGTGAGTGAATCAAACACAGCAGTGCTGCTGGAGTGATTAAACACCTCACTGTCACTGCTGGACCTACAGTTTACCAGCCAAAACTAGCCAACAGTGTCCTGTGGGTAGTGTCTTGTGGGCAGTTATTAAACTAGAAGCTGAGCAACACAAACTGTGCAGTGACAGATGACTTTACATCTACAAGGCAAGAAAATAGAGTGGACAGTGAATGAGCACAGTGTTTAAACACTTCTGCAGCACTGCTGTGTCTGATCCACTCACACCAGCACAGGTCCTGTGGCGGCCCTGACCAGTGCAGAACAGGGTGTTTATTAAGCAGAATTACTGTGAAAATTACTTTCTTCTTAAAATATGAAAATCTGCTTCGGAGTTCCACAAAAGTATGACTGTAGATAATTTTGAGTGAACTATCAGAAGTAGTTACCTTCAACAAGGAGCTAATCAGTTCAGTCAGAGACTGATTAATTCAATTAGCAAATCAACTCTACTGTGTTTACAAGCTTAATTGTCACTTCAAGAGGCCACTATTTATATTACAGGATAAAGCATACTGCTAACTCTCAAACTTGCAGCAACTTGACACTGTAACTTAGCTTACCAGTGCATATCACAGCAAAACAGAAAATCTCCAAAATCATAACTTCTTATAGAAGAAGGACAAAATGTGCTTTACATTTCATTTAAGTCAATGTAACCAGACATATTTCCGTTTCCCATTTTCTTTATTTTTACCAGACAGGCTTTTTCCTTTGGTCCAGTCATCATGAAATGTACACACAATGTAAAGGGTAACAGGCATATTTGAATTATGTAAAAAATTGAAAAACGGCCAAAATGGAGATACACAGTGCCTCCACAAACATATTCATTGGTCGTCTCCACCAAGACAAAAGCGAGACTCATCACTGAAGATGACCCGCTGCCATTCTAAGACACCATGACAGTCTGGCACAACACCATTGCAGTCTTTGGTAACGTTGACGTGGTGATAAGGGCAGTCAGCGTAACAGTGTGTGTCATGTAGCAATCTATCAATTAGGCTGGCACATACAGGATGACACTTGGAGGGCATCACTGCTCGCTGAATGTCTGCAATCATGCCTGTTGGGTCAGTCAGGTACTGCGATTAGACCCATCCTTGGCTACGTCACATGCAGCAGAGCGTAAAACTTGAATCATCTGCATGTCTCATTATGTCAAACCTACCCACCAAGTTTAATTCCTGTCAGGTGGTTCCGTCTGGGTGTAACTACCTGTGCAGCTATTCTTTTGATGATACGTGTATATACATTTTTTTTCTCTTTTTAGAATGTAAAATGTACTAATTTGCAGTGTTTTTCATGTAGCCCTTTAATAATAAGACTTAGAATGAAGTAAGCCTGGGAACTGTAAAGGGTTAAAGTAACCATTGCTGTCAGGAGAAAACCTCGATTTGTCTCAGTTTTAACATTTCTGGGAACAGTTTAAACCACTTACACAGTCTTATACAGTGGTGGACCAACAGAAATGATCCACCGCTAGCTGGAATAAAATCTTGCCCACAGGCTGCCTGTCAAACTTTAAAAATACTGTGTCCTTTATACAGCCTTTAGAAAAGCAAAGTTTCCCAGTGTCGGATATTTACGTTTTGCATCAAAGACATACCTATATCCTGTGTTCTTCCTGAATTGTATGCTTTTCTTCTTGAGGTCCATTTATAATGTTTGTGTTAATTTAAGAATTATTCTTTCAGTCCTGTCTTTAGCCCCTAAAATGAAACAAGCTGAGGGTACTGTACCTTTAAGACTGATAAATGACCTGTGTTCTGACTGCATGCCCTGTGCTTCATTCAAAAAGCAGTCCAGCTTGAAAACCCCCCTATAAAGTAGGCGTGAATGGGAGGAAAGTGGTAGAAGAAAACATGTGGATGACGACACAAAAGCAATGTATTCAAACAGGCTGTTTTAGCAACTTAGTTTCCATATATCTGTATGGAGAATTGTATTTCATGAAACTTCATGAACGTTCATATATTAAACCAAACTCTTCTACTTAGTGAAGCAAATCCATCTGTCCACAATATGGACCCTTGAACAGACACTCTGTGTGTCTTCTTTAACGTTACTGTTTGCAGACTACGAACTGTGCATATACTAAAGCACAGATCACTAACATTGGCTTAGAAATACAGATAAAGCGTTATATAACCAATACTGCACTAGGCAGGTGTCGCAACAAATGCCACAAATGGAAAATTCAGCCTTTCGGTCCTTTCCATTCTGATTGGTACACATGATATATGTACACAAATATAGACTGATAAACAGAGCCATGAATGTCAGAGTGTTCCCACTTGTGGAAACATAAACTTCTGATAGCCCCAATCATGTTTTTTTTTCTTTTTCCCTAAGCTGCAAAGTAGCTAAAGGCAGATGGAAACTCCTGGACATGTTCAGGTCAAGGCCCTTCGCTGAGAAGGCCATGTCACAACAGTGGGCTGAGCTCAAACAAACCAATTAGAAGTCCCCAAAAAGGAGGGAGGGATGCCTGTCCATTGGAGGTGCAGTTAAACTTTATGGTGGGGAAGTGGAACGGGATAGCTGGGTCCTCAGGTCTATTTAATTTACAACGAGAATAGAAGATGGGAAGTTACAACTAGCAACAAATCCCTTTTTTCAGTATGGGTATTAAAACCCTGCATCCATGAAATGGTCACTTTATAGCAGAAAGAAAAATTCCTAACATTAAAGTATGTTATTTTGGAAGTGGTTTTGGAATGTTATTATTGGTGCACTCGTCATGAAATGTGCACACAATATGAAGGACGACTGAAGTTTTCAAATGGCCTGTGTGGGTTTGATTTGATAGAAGTTATATTATTCCTACAGTGGCTTTTAAGGTGAAATCGGGAGATGTGCTTCGAGACCAGCTGCTATGAGTGTGTGGCTGGAGCTGCAGTTCAGCTCTGTGGTGTAACACAATGTGAGCTGCTTCAGAGAGGCTGACTGTGTTCTCAGTTTCCTCCACCTCTTCGGGACGTCTTGTGTGTTTGTGTGGTTTTATGTGAGTCTAGTGTAGCCCTGTCATATTGCTTCCATCACCTTCTATTTCTGGTCATTTTTCCGCCTGTGTCCATCTAGCTTCTCTCTGTTCGGCTGTAGAGGGAGCACTGAAGAAGCGTCTGAAGTATAAAGTAGTGTCATTACTGAGAGACTCTACCTGAGAAAGAGTAAAAGAGAGAGAGGTTGAAAAGAGATAGAAGATGGAGAGAGTGAGAAAGAGAATGAAGAGAGAGACAAAGGCTGAAAAAATAAAAAGATTGGAGAAAGAGAGTAAAAGGAGAGAGGAGGAGAGAGATAAAGAGCAAAAGGAGGAGGGAGAGAAAGAGACAGAGAGCATGAAAATAATGAAAGACAGGGAGAATAGAGAAAGAGAGAAATGGGAGGTAGTTTAGAGAAGGAGAGCGAGAGGATGGAGA
Organism: Semaprochilodus insignis; assembly: GCA_034552555.1. Classification (NCBI taxonomy): domain Eukaryota; kingdom Metazoa; phylum Chordata; class Actinopteri; order Characiformes; family Prochilodontidae; genus Semaprochilodus; species Semaprochilodus insignis. The sequence continues at coordinate 17,668,322 of CM067474.1, read as the reverse complement.
AAGGGAAAAAGAAAGGAAAGAGAGGAGGAAAGAGAGATAAGAGAAAGGGAGGATGGGAGAAGGAGATAGGAAAGAAAAAGACAGAATGTTAGAGAGAGAGAGAGAGAGAGAGAGAGAGAGAGAATGGAGAAAGAGGAAGTAAGACATACGAGATAGAGTTGTGGAAGGAAGGTGAGAGTGGATGAAGAGAGACAGAGAGAGAGGAGAGAAAAATAAAGGGAAGAGACAAGGAAGAGAGTAAGAATGAAGAGAAAATGAGAAAATGAGTGGGACAAGATGGAGTGAGAGAAAGAAAGAGAGAGACAGATAGGAGGGGAGAGTGAAGTGTGAAGAGTGTGAAGATGAGAAAGGGAAAGACAACCAGACAGCAACAGGAAAGAAGAGAGGGTGAGAAAAATGGGAGAGATATAGAAGATTTTAAAAGAAAGAAAGAAAGAAAACAAGAAAGAAAAGAAGAAAGAAACAATAAGAAAGGAGAGAGAGAAAAATGAAATGAGAGAGAAAGAGAGAAGAAAGGAGAAAGAACAGAGAGTAAGAGAGTGACAGAAAAAGATAAACGTGAAGAGTGATACAGAGAAGTGGGAAGACAGAGATAGATGAGGAGAGAGACAGACAGTGGGAGAGACAGAGAGAGAGAGAGAGAGAGAGAGAGAGAGTAGGTCTTTAACAGGTGTACTCGTTTGCTCTTCTTTCTGAAGGGGGATTCCGTCTCTCTAAAGAGAGAAAATTAACACCTCTGCAGTTGCCATGCCAACATGCCAGTCGGAGCTCCGAGTGTTCCGTGCCATAATTAGCTCCGTTCGGCGGCGCTGTAATTACGGAGTGCACGGTTCGGCTGGCCTGCCTAATCCGCAGCTCAGAGAACACACATTTACATATCCGGTGGCAAGATACGAGCAGGGCTGAGAAGGTCACGAGCACGGCTGGAGATATGGAGGGAAATGGCGCTCGGGCGAACGAGGGTCTTAAACACCTTACAGGCATCTTAGAGGGGAACTCCAGCGTCTTCCACCAAATCTCTGCCTGCTGTACCTGTCGCATAGAGTCAGGTACCACAGATACTCTCTGAAACCATCCTGACCTCAACCACGCTTATAACAGACGCCAGTGGAGAGACTGAGGCCCACAGACCTCCTACTGCGGCCCAGAGACGCTTCTGACAAATTTTGCCCTCAAGCTCTTCCTTTACCTAAAGTGACCTGCGTAAAATATCTTCGGGTAGCTGTTCAGTGTCAGGATCAGAATACACAAATTTAGCCTGATTTTGACAGGATTTTGTCGTATCCAACAAACGTCCAGCGTCTGACCCGAATATGAGGGTCAGGTACAAGGAACATCCGTTTAGTGTGACGAAATCAAAGAACACTGTTGTGGTGTCTGGGACGCTTCATGACACCCTGATGAAAAAACATGCATGTCTGAAACCGTACCCTATTTACTGTTTAGTGTTCTATTTAGGGAGTCGGTCATTTTGTAGTGTTGCCCGAATTCTCAGTGGATAATTTAATTCCCCACATAGTTCACTACATTGTTACCCACAATGCATCATAAATATAGTGGACAACAGATATACACTACCTACGGGCTAACGTATCGCAATGCATAGCAGTTTCTTTCGGCTCAGAATACTCTCAAAAGAAAGATGGTGGACAAATCCACCGGAGCAGTGAGCTTCTTTTATTTCATTTGTCTAGCAGGATTACTATTACCCAAGGAGCTTTGAGTTCGGGGAATTACAGAAGGTAATTCACTCCAGAATTATTACTTAGCAGGCTTATAAAAAACTACGGACAGATCTCAGAACTTTTTGTAAGTGCTGAAATTTACATTTACAGCTGTGAATAAATCTCTTTATAAATAAATAGAACAGGACCCATCACCTAAATCTCTCCATTTCCAACCTCTCTTTATCCCTTACAATTCAACAGGCTGTTCGTGTGGAATCATGTTGAATTAAGGTCCTGCTCCTAGTTCAAACCTCACCCCTTTACTTACCAAGAGCGTCTCCATCTGTGAAAAGCAGTAAAGCACAAAAAGGTTAACTTAATTGTGTTGCATCTATTTATAAAACTTCTTTTGTTTGCTGCTGAATATGAGTTCTTGCTGAGAGTGGACTGTGGCAGTTGTTATACCGGTGGTTTGCCAGTAGCATTAGCATTGGCTGCATGTCCTTAAATTATCTAACCGGGAGCAGAACCTTTAGCATGATTGACAAGAGATTAGAATACGTCGTCAGGGTAGCAGTGCTACAGTTTCACCCTCTCATGTTGGAATGGTCCAGTTCAGTGAACCTCAGTGGCTCACTATCCCCGCTGGCAGTACCTAGTGGTAGACAGGATGGGCCGGCACTAGCTGGTTGGCATGCTAACTTCAGTAGATATCTCTGCAACACTCTGTGTTTTCAATTAAAAGTCATACATAGCGCTCCTTTTAAGATGAATTCTGTGTTTTATGTTTTATGGTAAATACTTAAAATATTCTTCAAAGGTGAAACTTCATTTCCCCATGCCGGTGGTAGTTACAGACATTAGGTTTAGGTTGGTAAGCCTAGAAAGACATAAACTGAAAACAAGCAAAAATTACAACAATTACGTATGTTGCACAAGCCACTGCTGCTGAATAGCAATGCTAAAGAAACATGCAGGCACAAGCAAAAGCAGTCAAATGAGCAGCAAATGCTTAATGTGACAGAACATGCCCAGATCCAGATACAGGGACAGAATACACCAGCAATCCATCATCACTGATAAGTGATACTGGTTGGAGTTTGTATAACTACGCTTGGTAAAGATGTTCCTTTTGGGCTCTCTTCCATGGTTTGCCTGGAATTAGGCAGACGTTAAATGTATCTGAGTAAAGCAAGACACAAGTGGTGTGTTACCGGGGCCAGTTATGATGTGTAAATACCAGCTACAAGAAAAGAACAGACCTGCAATCCATCATCCACTTAAGTCTGTATAAAGCTGATTTTCTTACATATATGTATATACAACAGTGAGCAACATTACATATTACAATAACATTAGATATCCCAATCGCATACAGTTAATTAATACTGTATATATACACTTACCAGCATTAATAGCACTAAACTCAGCTTTTGTCTTACCAGTACAGTCATATTGTAGTCAATGTCAAATCAAAGCCAGTGAGAGAGTCTGATATAATCAGCTTTATACTGACCCCAGCCCATATCCACTTAAGTGGATGATGGATTGCTGGTCTGTTCTTTTCTTGTAGTTGATATTTACACATCTTAACCGACCCCAGTAACACACCACTTATGTCTTGTTTTACTCAGTGACATTTCATGTCCACTTATTTCAAGGCAAACCATGGAAGAGGGCCCTCAGGGAAGCCTAAAAATGATTTTCTTCATAGGCATATGGAGGCTACCCATACATGCATGAAGCAGAGGCAAATCAATGTTCAAATAATCATGTATCAAATCAAAACCTTGTTTTCTTTTCTTCATACGTTTGGAAATGCCAGTTGCTCTTTGCACGGTGTGAACATTTCACCACCAATAGAAATGGTATAAGAAGTTCATTGACTTGGTATAAGAAGTTCATTGAAAGTGAGGAAAGTTTTTTTCTGATCTCCTGGAAAGTTTGAGATACAAAGTCCTGATCTCTTCTCAGATGCTCGACAAATGCAAGCGAAGTTGTGCTTAAAGAAGAGTAATTATCTAGGATGAATCAAGCCTCCGATCATGTGCCCTGCCTACTTTGGACGAGCTGACCAATGCGAGGAGCTTACCAGTTATAGCATATCCCAGTTATATTTTGCATGCACATGTATAGTCATGCGGTGGTGCAGTATGTAGGAGCGGAGTCACGTTTCATTGATTACACCAGCCATATGTGTAGACTAAAAAAAGAGATAAAGATGAAATGAAATGACTCATGCAGACAACAGTTTTATATTTAGGTTACTGCAGATTAGAGCTGACTATTGTAAATAACTTGCAGAGAGCAAAGTCCCTGTGAGCCATGACTGCCATGCTGCAACTATAGACTACTGCAAAGTTTTACATTGTTTCTGTTATTAAGGAAACATGCATATGGCAATTTTATAAACTCTGCTGTTATTCTTTGGATGATATGATTAATGCATGCCTGGCCTTTGAGCTCTAGGCACTCATCTGTGATCTGTTTCTTTTATAGTTAAGGCCTTGGTCATGCTATATATAAAACCATAATTGATTCGTGAGTGGAGCTGACAGGCAGGCTATGAGAATGGCAGACTCTATGTCTCTTAGCAAGTGGATTACAATTTCTTTGCCATAACATATTGGATCACCTATATGCAGGTTTTCTGGTGAGCTAGCAGAGCCCAAACAGATCAATAGTAATTTAGGCCTGACCGGTGAGTGACATCTGATGTTCGATGATCATGCGAAGATCAATACCTTTACTGGTGATGGTCTGAAAGTATCCATGTCCTGTCAGAATGCACAGAGTTATATGCTATAACCTTACAAATCTATATATGACCGAGTCAAATATGATTACTGATGTAGGGTGAGAACATTTGGTTATGCAATTTTTGCAATATAATATACTCATATACTGTTTTTCATTGCAAGGATTTGATTAGATATTGCATGACTAATGATTTATCCACCTTATTTCTACATCTGATTATGAGTTTGTTCCGGATGGTTCAATAAAGCAAAAACATCCATGGAGTGGCAGATCTACAGACGTAAACTGAGGCACTGTGTGTGGAGGCTCCGTGGTCAGTGCCAAGATGAACGGTTTGTTGTCACGCGTCACATGTCCAAAAGGCCTGGTGTCATGCCAGTAAAGCAAAATTTGCAGGAACTGTGTGAGAATATTTAAGTGCCATGGGATGGATTACCGCAGGACACCATTAGGAACCTCTACAACTCCATGCGGAGACGTCTGGCATGTTGCATTAGCAAACATGGTGGCCTGACACCATACTGAGACACACTACTTCTGTATTTGTAGTTCAATAAATATTGCCCATATCAGTCTACATTTATCATAATTTATTGTTCCTGGTAACTTTATCTAGTCACATTTATTCCCCTTTATTTTCCAGGCTTTCCAGGGACCAAATGGCACAAATTGGCACAAACTGGGGGTCTCGGTTTATGCATATCTTGTGATCTCGATCCGTGATCAAAATGATAAACGGAAAACCTAAAAAGTGATTAAAATAAAATACTATTTAAAATAAACTTTAAAAGATATATAGGCTTTTAATTCCGTTAAGAGAAACTCAGGTTTAAATGAACCCACCAATGCCGCAGCCATCTGTGGCCAGTACATCAATAGAACAGTGGCTCCCAACCCTGGTCCTGGAGGACGCTCTAACCACACTTTAGTGTTTACACTCTGCTCCCAACACACCTGATCCAACTAATCTGCTAATTAACGGCCCTTCCTGAGTTGAAATGGGTGTGTTTTGGCAGGAAGATACAAAAAATGTGCTGGGCAGGGAGTCCTCCAGGACCAGGGTTGGGAACCCCTGCAGCAGACCACAACAAGTAATGCTCTCTTTGGGTGCTTCTGCAGAGGGATGGTAATTAACTGCTGGGTTTAATCAGGTGTGTTTGAGCAGGGAAATCACTAAAGGTACCCAAAACTTTGTCTCTACTGATTTAGAGTGTTAGTAGCCCTTCATGTGCATCTATTGGGTCACACATCCGAAAGCATAAGTGCTTTCTACAGTCGTCCATGTGCAGCAGCTAAGGAAAAAGTGGCTATAGTTTCCAGGACCTGGTGGACCACCAAAACTGTCATCATCGGATACATAGTACTTAAAGCTTTCAGCTTTAAGACAGAAGAGACAACCAAGCTCCACTTTTTTGTTTCTCGTTGTAGGTGACTTGGACACAGGCGTAGACTTGACTCAGACAGTCAAGCTGTCAAGTCCAGAATCCACCTTTCACACTTAGGCACTTAGGGCCCCTTCTAAAATTAGAGCATCTCTAATAGAAAGCTGACTTCACCACTCAAAAGGGCATCCCCCTTTTCAGCTGTCGGCTCAATCAAGAAGCGAAGCGGTGGAGCGCGGCTTTGAAATGGTAATAAGAGCAAGAAGCTTCACATCCCCGCCACCTATCGTTCGCCAATTAATGTCAATAATTAATAACATGGGTTCATAATTTGTGATGTTAGGTTGAGAGGATTTGTTCATTTCACCGAGGTCATTCAGGCGGAAGGGATTTGAATGAAGGCTTCCCCCGAAAAAAGTATCAGTGACATGCATCTGCTTTCCTATCAGTGTGGCTCAAGAGAAGCTATATGATACTTTAAGATTGGCCCACAACAGGACAATGTGGGCAAGTCCCAGCAGCCACATGTGGCTATCAACTGCATGGCAAACAATGATGTGTGAACAAAGGTGACACTTATATGTGAGGGAGCATGCAAAGCATCTGCACTGTAGGGCATATCACCAATTACCATAGACAGAGAGAGAGAGAAAGAGAGAAGGAGAGTGAGAGCGAGGAATATAATACAGCGAAGCCATAAAAGAACAACTTTTGTTTCCCAAAAAAATGGAAGGTTTGTTGAAGAGTCCTTTTTGCAAAGTATGTGCGAGTGTGAGGAGACTTTCTAAAGTCTAAAGTTCCCTACTAGGTAAAGGTTTTTCCCAGTAACTATGTTAAAGCTATGTTAGGGCTATTTGAGCAGGTAGCGCTGGGGTTCTGTAGCGTAAATGAAAATATTGTAGATTAGAAGAATTGTATACGAAATGTAAATACTGTATTTGTAATGTACGTGCGCTAAAGTGTGCTATTAGCATTCAAATGTTGTTTTTGTGCATCATAAAAAGAGAAGAATACCATGCATGAATCCACACCAGCAGGAGTTTGTGCCTTCCCTGCATTGACTACCTGTCCTTAAATCTAACCAGGAGCAAGACCTTTAACATGAATGACAAAAGGTTAGAATACATCGGGGCAGTGCTATTCTTTCATCTTCTCATGTTGGACTGAAGGCAGACTTGATGCTACAGTGACTAACTCTCACCTCTTGAGGTATAAAGTGGTATTATGAGAAAGGGCGGGCTGGGGCCAACTGATTAGCATGCAAACTTCAGTATCTCTGCAACGCGATAGATAGGAATCTTTGAAATGTGATAAAAATTTTGTTAAAATTCTTTGCAGTGCTTTAAACTGAAAATTATTTTTGGCAGGCCAAAATAATAATAATAGCCCCAACCCATTTTGTACACGGTGAAGCCCATTGTTTGCATCTAGATCTGGATTAGTTCTCCAGTGTTTGAGCTACCTGATGGACTATAGCCACCACAAACACTAGAACATAACCTGCATTGCAGGTGGCTTGAGCGATGGGGAAATGTTTGATAGTGCACAAGCCATGTATTTGGAATAGATCACAAATTACATAATTGACCATGGGCCTAGTACCTGACAAAATAGTGGGATAGATATATGCACACTTCTGGTGTACAAGCCCTGCAATTTTGTAACATTGTAGGCTTAAGACATGGTTTCATATACTGAAATCATATCTGGCATTTTTAACTTCATTAAAATATCATAATGCTGGTCTCGTAAGAAAGAATCAACTCAGCCTTTTCCGTATCCTTTCAGACATGACAAAAGACAAGTCTTAGAAATGGTAACACATCAAAGGAGGAAAACATACATTCTTAATAAGGGATCTGGTCATGCATTACAAACTCTCTATTGGGCCATTCCTCAAGAACAATAAGAATGAGAAGGTCAGCTGGCAGATTAAAAGATGACAGACTGCACATGAACGAAGTGCTACATCCTAATCTGTTTAAAACAGAGTGAGAGAGAATGTGGTCAGCCTGCAGTTGATGTCACGGTATGAGCATGTGTAGTCAATAAAAGTGCTGAAGGTTCAAATAAAACCTAGGTTTTGTTTACTGAAGACTAGGTGACGGGTCAGACAGGAACTCTGTGACTGAGATGGGTCAGCGGAGCACCACATCTGCTCTGTCTGAGCAAAAAAAAGCAAGCCAGAAACTTTTCCACTGGAACTGGACCTAAAACAAGCCTCCTCCTTCTGCCTGTAAGACAGAAAGAAAAAAGACACTAATTGAGAGCTATTTGTAAGAGTTCTGTGTTTACTCAGGGGAAGAGCTTGTGTTGCTTCCTTCTCAAAGACACTTTGTGCTATCTTGGTGAAACGGGCAAAACTCGTTTTGTGTTAAAGTAAATGAGAAGTGAGAAGTGATGTGATACAGTGGTTTCACCATGATTTGGGCCGTTGGTGTGCATGATGAAGAGCAAAACCCTCTTAACACATTCCTTCTGTGGCTTATAGTTTTAACATTATTCATTCATTCATTCATTCATTCATTTATCACTATTGTTATTATTTAAAAATTGGTGGGCCCATGCGACCCAGAAGGGTAAGCGTCTCAGTAGATGAATGAATGATTGAAAGTGTGGGCTCACATATGTGTCCCTGAGGGGTTTAAGGGGTTAAATAACCAATATATGCACCCACCAAATTGCCCTTCTAATAAGCTTAACAGCAAACATTCTGCAGTTCCACAATAAAGAGCAGCCGCAGGGGGAGCACCTATTTTGCATCTTTGATTTGAGTCTTAGGACACGCTGCAAAGTTTTTACTGGCCCGCTTTCAAACGGGGCGAGCAGCCACGGCTTAACATACTCCGTGGTGAGGCAACGGAATCCGAGAGCGGCCTTAAAGCAGTAAACCTCGCTGCTGTCCAAATGATGAAATGGGATTTTGTTTTATAAAGTCCGCAACACGGGCCCTCCAGCTTGTTCCGTCCCTTCCTGCAGCATTTATGTAAAGCAGACGGAGCACAGGGCGGCCTGCTAGCAAGCTAGTGCAGCCCAACAAGTGTTTTCACTTAGAAGTGGAAACCCTGTAAAACAGAGCCGCTGGAAATTTTTAAGTCTCTGCAGGAAGATGAAAGGAGTTCCCCATCCGGGGAGGGGGGCAGGGGGGTTGTCACGTGAAATCTGCAATGCACACTCAAGAGCTGTGCATCCTATAACACTTTGGAGGGTGATGGTGGGGGGCGACTCTGTGGGGTAACACGTGGCATTGTGCAGTGGGCTATGTGCAGTAAGTATGCTGGAAAAAAGGGGGCACTGAATTGGTTTAATTCAAATGCTTTGATCATTTTTTACATGAATAAATTCTATTTAGATAAAAGATAAGGTAAGTAAAGTATGAGGTGAAGCTGTATAATATAATTAATTCCTGCAGCAGAGCAGGGCACAACCTAACAAATTTTAAGTTTTCAGTCAAGATTTTTACAATCAGCCTACACGTCTTGGTCACAAATGCCAGCATAAACGTGGTTCCAGCACCCACTGATCATGAACAGCCAAAAGCCAAAAGCAGCAGGTGTGCAACATTACAACTAACCCAACAAGTCACATTAATCAGTCTATTTACAGACTGAGAGGTCGATTATAAATGAAAGCAAAACACAAATTTATTCGATACAATTCTACATTTATCAAAACAAACATGATTAGCGTAAAGAGACTACTGCATACTGGCAAATTTATTTTTCAGTACAATATAGGGTAACCAGACGCCCCTGTTTTTCAGATACAGGTCCCGCTTTTGGTGGCCTGTCCCCGGCGAGTGCTGTCCCTGAAAATATCCTCATTTATTACTGTAAACACATTTTAACCCATTAATCCAGGGATCAATCATATTACCTGCTGATAGGTCGGCTGATTTATTTAGGCATACAATCTACTTAAATGCAGCTGCTATGCAATCTACAAATAGTGCCTCATTTTCTAAACTGCATCACTTTTCCAGCCATCCATAAATGACAATATGGCACATAGCATTCACTTCTGTCTCTCCAGAGCTAGAGCTAGACCAGGGGTGTGTTTAGGGTCTGGCTGTTGGGCTATACCCATGGGTCTATATTCTAAAATATATAATGAATGCATATGAATTATGGGCTCATACAATCACTAAATCTTTTGTGGTAAACATATTCTACCTCATCCCTGCTTGAGCCGTTAGACTTACTTAGCTGTTCTTAACGACTTCATTTCTAAAAAAAAAAAAAAAACAAAAACAAATTTTGCAATGTCCCCGGTTTTCAGTTCAGAAATTTCAGCTAACACATCTACTCTCAGTGTGAGTGGTTTTATAGTACAGCCACCAGAGGCTGATTAAAATAATATAGGAGTGAATTCTGTGAATTAAAAGCCCAAATCGTACAACCCAAATAGTACAAAGGGTCTTCGAGGTCTGATTGCTGTCTAAATTAGCAAAAGGTGTTGCCAAGAAAACACAACAAGATGGCTAAAAGCATGTTCTGAATCTGTTTAACTGCCACCATTTTACATTTCACATCACGTTAGTTTGTGCCCCGCTGTAACATTTAAATCAAGTCAGTCTCAGTGCATCATTTTCAGTGTGTGTTAGCAGCAATCTGGCCTGCCAGCCCACGTCCTGTCTAAGCCATGCTAAGTGGGATGACTGGCTAGCTTAGCGCCACTGAAGTGTTAAGCTGCACTGAGCCTTTTGGGAAAGTTGGGTAAATTAACAGTGAGCAGCAGAGCATGTTTTTAGGCTACCTATGAGAACAAATACTGCGCCATGTATGTAGAAGGCCATTAACAGACCAGGGAGATCAGGGAGAACATTGACAACCCAGTACTCGGTTCAGTGATGGTCCTGATAATAGCACACATAAAATGGTGACGAATAATAGTCACCTTATCAAAAGCAAACACTACTGTGCTCTAATCTGCTGGGTGTTCTTTGCAATGCTCTTTCAATCAATGAGAGGTATGTAACCAAAGCCCAGGATGGCACTGGTGATCTGTGAAGGGAGGAAATATAAATGACCCAATGAACAGTTACGCAAGGTGGCCAGATTATCTGTGAGCGGACCTGACAGCATTATGTAACATTAGGTCCAGACTATAATCCACGTGGAGACTTGGACAAGGCGCATGACCCAAACCAACCTATCCTGGTCAGAGAGACGAAAGGTTCTGTTGTGCGTAATAACAACACAGAGCACATCAACCAATATAAATAATGGATTTAATGGATACACATGTGTTCATCACTTTTACATGAGCAACATATATTACACCAACACAAATTTGTCTTTCAGTTTAATTAGTTTTGGTTATGATTATGTAGTATACAATCGAATCATTTGAATCAGGACCTTTTAGATTGGGCCTACAGGATGCTTTATTTAACCCATTGAAATCTCGGGCTTGTTACATCCTTAGGTTTATTATTCAGTAGCCACACTGACTACAGGGCAAACGGGCTAATTTATAACTCACAGAAGTGTGTAATAAAAGTTTGGACCTGCCCACAATGATTAGCAGCATTGCAAGAGATCATATACTGTACATAAGAGCAATGCCACACTACCCTGCTCTCCTGGCATATGTTCAGTGTATCCTGTATTGTTGTTGGCCTCAGTTCTACGCTTGAACAGTTTCAAATTACAATGCCATTGTGACGGATGACTCAGTATAGTTTTTCCTAAAGCGCGCGCCACTCCTTTGAGCAGTTCCCAGCAGTAGCTGCTCCACTGGCATGGAGATCCAGCAGGAGTAGCTTGGAGAGGTTTCAGTCAATCCCCCAAATGATGTGGCCGTGAAGGCTAAAAAGAGAGCTGCCTCCCCCCCTAGAACTTTGATGTGGTCACACCCTTTGGTTTGTGTGGTTTCGTGGTTTTTATGCCTACCCAGAAAAGGGCACATCAAATTACAGATGTAAAGTGTTCCTAGACCCTTATCAAACTATTCCAGCCCAACTGCATCGTAATTAGAGTGAAAAAGAAAATATCAAGTATCCCAGGAATCCTGGAGAATCGATGGCAAAGACAGCTAGGAGCTTCCCACAAGCCTTCCTCTAGCCAGATCAAGGGCCTGGTGTATATAAATAAAGAATTGATCCTAACTTCCCACAAATGCAGTGAACAACCACATCATTCACATGCTGAGTTGGTGGACCAGCTGTGCATGCCACAGATGTTAAACATGCCGATAGGCCTCCGAGATAGTTTCGGCGGTTTGGAATTGGTAAAAATAAATGAATAAATAAATAAACATAGAAAATCAACAAGGTTTTCACGGCACTTCCAGCATTCTTTTACAGATGTTGCTGTTCTGCATTCAGCTCCATTATTTGTAGAGAAAACATCTTATCAAAAAGATGATTTGCCCCACAAACTGCATTACTAAATGCAATAAAAAGAGCCATGTATGCTATTTGCAAACCATTAAGTTGGCAGACTGCCTGACCTCTAAACGGTAGCCCATGTGAAAGTCTGACAGCGTGAAATATGCCACACTAAATCAAGCCAAAGAGTAAATGATCTTCAGGTTCTGAGCACCAATCAGATCCATGTAGCTTACACTAGTCCATAACAGAACCCAACGGCAGCCATAAACATAGATACATTTTCCCTGCCTTTTTCTTTTACAGGACCATTTTTGGTTCCCTAAAGAGCCATTTCTGTCAAAGAGATGAACACATGCAAAAGGTTGGAGAACCTGAACCTTACGTAAAGATCTCACGCCACTCTAAGGTTTTCTTAAATGTCCTTTTAAAGGTGCCATACAAAGGAAAACCTCAGAAACTGTTGTCACTTCCTTAAACCATAAATCCTGTCCAATGAACCAAACTGTCAGCAGGCATAGTTGATGGCTTCTTAATCAAATGTTCTGTTCCATCATAAATACTACAGCTTGTACAGGCATCCTAATGTACTACAGCACCATTTAAGATGGAACAGAAAGTTTGCACAGCAGCTGGAAAATAGGAAGCCATGATTAAAGATGAACAAACATACCCATCGACAAGATCGTAAGCTCCTACAGACTCCTACAAGATCCTGGACTTTTATGCAAAGTTGTTAGTTTGCTCTGCACATTTCACTCCGGACAGGTTCCCAAACCTTGGACAATAACGAGCAGCTTCATCCAGGGTTCAGCACGGAAGAGACTGAAGAGAGAGGCGGTTCCAACTTCATTAGCATCACAACCCCAACAGCAACCTGTAAGTAGCAGCCATGCTGTGAAATTATATCCACTTTATGATGGTTGAATCAGATCATCTTACACCGAAAGTTTCATAATGAGCTACAACCCTTGTGTCCTCTGTGTTGCTCTAGAGATCAAAAGCAAGCAGCTAGTATGGGTAACATTAGCTACTAGCAAGCTCAACATGAGTATAAGTACTCAACATAAGCATAGCTAACTAAATAGCACGAAGACCGAGCTTATTGCATGGAGGTTTATTAGATGCAGCTTCTGTCAAATCGGAGCATAAAATTGGCCTTCAAATTATTCATGAGCCCACCAAAAAAGACAAAACAACTTGTTTCATTCTAGGTCCAAATTCATAGAGCTGTAAATGGCTAAAAGCCAAAAGGTTGAAGTCCAGCAGCAGTAGCAGAAGCTCCGCCACTGTGACTGGCTGAGGGAGTCACTCTTACCAGTACCCCGCAAGAAACGCGGCTGCCGGCATACACCGTCCCAAACCCACTGCTTCCTATCACTACTACTAAAAATACAGATTCCTCAAAGTGCCATAGAATGCATTTATTCTGGCAGGTTCTATAATGTGTGCCTGTGACTATAGTAGCAAAAATGCCTAAATCCCCCATTTACAGCTCTTAGGCATTTAGGCATTTTTCGCCTCAACGAAAGTCACATGTAAACATCATAGAACCTGATATAGATGCATTATATGGCATCTTTAGGAACCTGTATTTTTAGTAGTAGCTCAACCTAAAAATAATGTTCAACATCAAATCACTCATTGACAGCATAGCTTAGTCCACCTTAACCTGTGTCTGGAAAGCAAACCCATAAACCATAAAGAGTTAAGGCGTACTCAGGAGCGTGTTTTACAGAACTACATTTACATAATTTTGCTGAATGGTGAGATAAGGCACACTGCTGCCTCTGGTCTCGCTCATGTCCCTTTGCCCTTCACTGTATACCTTGCTTATCATAGCAGGTAAGATAAAAAGGAGGCCAAGTGCACACTTTTACAAATACGGACCAAGGTCACCACAAACATGGATAAAACAGAAGGTAGGAAAATACCCATATAAGCACTTCAAACACTTTGGATAGGGTTCATGATTTTCATTTGTGTCTTTAGTTATTTCAAAAGCGCTTCTCATGTAATGCATGCACCTATTTTCAGCAGTGAATAACCTGCACAGGCTGTTAACAAGCGTTTAGAATGCATAATTCCAGGTGTGATCTAATCATGTTTGTGGAAAATACCCATCTGAACCCCTTTCAAGCCAATGTAGTGCTGAACTACTCTCGACACAACAACTAGCGTTGGGTTCTCACCCTGAATAGCGAGGAAAACTATGTAAAGGGCCATGAATGAGCAACAGTTAGTCAGATTAGCTGTATTTATTATGGCACAAATTGTAGTAGGGTGGGATAAATATAGACCTTGATTACCAACACTGTGCAATCATGTGCATGTTTTTTTCCTTCTGGGTTGAGTAAATATCAGGCAAAATAAGGGACACGTGTTAGCATGACTGATATTAGTTATCCCACATGATTGGCTCCCACACCATTGAGGCAGACTGTCAAATTAGCCCCCTCTAAAGGCAACATGTGTAGCTCAGTCACAGCTCAGTCTCTTCTGTGCTCCCCTTCCACCAGAACACTTTCTGCTCTGCCTAAATCTCTCATAGAGCAGCTTATTGTATGCCACATTAATATTTCAGTTGTACACTTATTACTTACATTTATTACTTACAGTTTGTATATTTTCATGCAGATTACTAGACTACTGGCTCTTCTCGTAGGTCCATAAACATGCACCGTGGCTTTTTCAAATGTCTGCCAACTATCTTTATACCAGCTTTAAAAGCATTCTCTTTATGTTTATAGATGAAGCAATGATATTTATTCTTATACTGTATTTTTAGCACAGTAACCCTCACCCAACACTGTACTATGCTCACTCCACGCTGACATGAAAAATAAATAAATAAATGTCCGTGCATATCTTATAAACCAGCGCCACGTGCAATCAAAATTCCTTTTATGATAATTTACATTTCTCCATTGGGCTAAAAGAGAAACACTGTATTTGCATAACGCGATTTCATTGGTCAAGGGGCTCGGATTTGCAAATTGCCGCAGCGCGCACTATCTAGACAGAAATATCATTGAGCGGGCGTAGTTCCCACAAACGTAGTTCCCAGGTACGTAACATAGAACATATGCTATAAATAAATTTCTGACTTTTAAAAATACCATTTGTCGCACGCTGTATGCTTTGATGTTTATGCGCAAAAATAAATTGCAGTTTCGCGGTTCAGATACGCGATTGTTTTGCAGTGGCGGAGGGATATCTGTTCGCACACGCGTCAAAATATTGGCGTTATAGGAGGCGGATAGTCCGCGCCAAAGCTCAGACAGGCAGAGCACGACTGAGTCTTACGGCGAGTTACGTACATCTTACTCATCAGTGACACTGTGTTCATGTAGCTTGCACACACCGGTCCTTGGTGTTCATCGAGAGGACGGGCATTACTGGATTTTAACGCTGAGGATTGTATTCGTTTTGTTTGTTTACCTCTTTGGGCGCCGGATCAGCGCGCACGCACGGCGGTGACATTCTGTCAGAGAGGCGCTGCGGTGGGCGCACTGCACCGGGATCTACACTCAACCTCGCCTCGGTGCCTTTGGCTAGCACCACCGCTAGTTTACTGATCTTTTTCTGTTCACTTTGGACTTTACCGCGAACAAATAATAAAAAAAACACAGGATTTCTTCTTTTTTATATATTTTTCCACATGTATTGAAATATGTTGCTGTCAAAGTTCGGCTCTTTTTCTCACATCTGCAACCCAAACAGCATGGATCATCTGCCGGTGAAGATTCAGCTCCAGCCTGGTGAGTCTACAATCTGCGGCTATATTGGTTTTCCACGTTATCAGGCATGTGTTAAAATGAGCCTTCAGCCTACTTTGCCTACTTGACTGTTTACTGTGGCTGGATACCAAATGCGTCCTCGCTCCCTCGTTAGCTGTACAGCTAGTGCACTGCCCCGGTGATACAGTGACACTGTTTACCTTTTTTTACACGCAAATAATGCAGTGAATGAACAACCGGGAACTGTTTGGGATCCAGGCAGTGTTTCCAAGTTATAGTTCATAAGGCTTTGACTGTTATATCAAACCACTGGCAACCTTGATGCCTGTGTTTTGGTTTCTGCCCGCCATGGAAATCTGTCATTAGGACAGTGGCGAGCTAGCAAGCAAGCTAGCCGTTATTATACCATTAATCTGTGTGACGTGAATTGAACTGAAAAGAGATTTGGGCTGATTTTCTGTGAACTCTGCTGTTGTTATTGCAGTGAAAGTGGAGCCAGAGCCCTTTGAGAAGGTCTATCAGGTGGGCTCGGTGCTAGGAAGCGGTGGGTTTGGGACGGTGTACGCCGGCAGCCGCGTTTCTGACGGTTTACCGGTAAGAGTGACTCCCTCAGCCGGTCGCAGCGGCGGAGCTCCTGCTGCTGGACTTCAGCCCTTGGCTTTCAGCTTCTCCAGATAAGATTTATGTACTTAGCCTGTGCTTTTCGTTTGTTTAGGTCGCCGTTAAGCATGTGGCGAAGGAGAGAGTCACGGAATGGGGCTCTATCGTAAGTATCCTGAGCTTTTTTTAGGCATATGTAAGCTGGCTGTATTGGAGAGGTTGTATTCGGAGGGTGGTCTCTGATTCTCTCGCTCTTTCTCTCTGTCTCTGCCAGAATGGTGTGATGGTGCCTTTGGAAATCGTGCTGCTGAAGAAAGTGGGCTCCTCGTTTCGAGGCGTGATAAAGCTGCTGGACTGGTACGAGAGGCCGGACGGCTGGTTAATCGTCATGGAGAGACCGGAGCTGGTCAAGGACCTCTTCGACTTCATCACCGAGAAGGGCGCTCTGGACGAGGCCACGGCGCGGGGGTTTTTCCGCCAAGTGCTGGAGGCGGTGCGCCACTGCTACAGCTGCGGGGTGGTTCACCGGGACATCAAGGACGAGAACCTGCTGGTGGATCTGCGCACCGGAGACCTCAAACTCATCGACTTCGGCTCGGGGGCCTTCCTCAAGGACACAGTGTACACCGACTTCGACGGTAAGGAGACCACACGTTGCTCAGACCACCTCATATGTGGACGTTTCTGCTGTGTGTTGGGGTTGTAATAGGAGTGCATGGGGGTTCCCCCATAAAAGCATGCATTTTTAATGAACTGTGTTGTTTGGGGTTATTAGATGCCAGGAC
>CM067474.1:17558877-17646384 GCA_034552555.1 Semaprochilodus insignis | reverse complement strand
ATACATATACATATATACATATATATATATACACACACACACACACACACACACACACACACATATATACATATACATATATATATATATATATATATATATATATATATATATATTTCACCATATCATTAGGCCTGGAACATGCTGAGAGATCCCAACTGCTAAATGTTAGCAAGAAGGTAAGCAGGCAAATAAGCAAGCCACCCTGCTTTGTGTAACTCTCATGATGTCAAATACATTAAAACTACATTTGTAAATGTTCAAAAAGTATATTTCCATAGATTATTGCATGTAAAATATTGTATTTACTCCTATAGTGTAGTATAGAAAAGACCCAGACCCAATCACAGCCCCGGTGACCCCCTTCTCTGCACGTTTTTGTTTTTCCAACTCTATACTATGAAAGTCCAGAAACGAAAGAGGTAATTACAGTTTTCTGGGTTGTTATCTTGAGGTTATAACTTGATTGTCTTGTGCTCTCAAGGTAACAAACGATGTTTTCTCTGGATTACAATGTATTTGTCTTGTGATTTAAAAAAAACAGAAGCTGTTGTGACAAGATCACAAGTTATCTTGGCATTAGACAAATAAGTTGTCATCTCAAGTTCTTAAAATCACGACTTAATTGTCTTGTGATCTCAGCCCTGAAAATTATGACTACCTCATGGCCTCTCTGGCCTAAAAGCTTTTGGTGTATTGTCTTGTTTGTAGTTGGTTATGCAGCAAACTTACTAGCATGAAAGGAGAGAAAATGAGTTGTATCAAATTTAGTTGGATCAGCAGTCGTGTGATCGGTGGAGCTATTTAAAAACATTCTGAACAATAAGTATTTAATAGGATGTTATTGCTAAATAATATTTATGGCTTATAAACAGCTTTATCCATCATTTCTCAAGGGAAAAGCATCGGGTCGCGATGATATCTGTGAATGATTCAAGTATGACGCTCGGCCACGCATGTGACGGGCCTTATCGCTGTACCTGACTGACTCAACAGCCATGATAGTAGACATTCAGAAAGCAGTGATGCCCTCCATGTGTCATCCTGCCAGCACCATTGGCAGACGGCTGCAGGATGCTGGACTACATGCACGCAGACCGTTAAGATGGCTGCCCTTAACACCGCGTCAACTTCCTGCAATGGTGTTGTGCCAGACTGTCATGGAGTGACTCAAAGCGGCAGCGGGTCATCTTCAGTGAAGAGTCCTGCTTTTGTCTTGGTGGAGGCGACCAATGAATCCGAGTGTGGAGGCACTGTGGTCAGCACCAGGATGAACAGTTTATTGTCATGCATCACACGTCCAGAAGGCCTGGTGTCACTCCACCTCAACACCTCCCACAAAATCTGCAGGAACTGTGTGAGAGCATTCAAGCTGCGTGGGATGGATTATCACAGGACACCATTAGGAACCTCTACACCTCCATGCCAAGACGTCTGGCCCGACCCATACTGAGAGACACTACTTCTGTATGTGTAGCTTAATAAATATTGCCCATGTCAGTCTAAATTTATCATAATTTATTGTTCCTTGCAACCTTCATCTTCCTTCCAAATAACATTGCAATCCGACACTTCCTTCTGAACTATTCTTTTGATGATCAGTATGAGATGTTTGAGCACGAAGAAGCTTTTTGAAGGAACCTCTATAATATAAATTAGGTAGTGTTTTTATTTCTAACTATTTGAGAATCCTTATCTGCAGATTGTGGTTTCTTATTTAAGTTTAATTTTATTATATATAATAGGACTTAATTTTATTTCGTTTTGTTTTATTCTGTTACCACAAGGCTGTAGGAAGACGATGACATCTGTTTGGAAATGGGAGCTCTGGGTAAAATGTATTGTCTTTGAGCCCCCGGGCTTTTGACATGTAAATGGAAGAGTTATCTGGATCAGGGGGCCTTCTGTTATGGCAGAGAAGGATCTCTGTCTCTGCTTCACCATAAAACAGCCATTAAGCCTAGTCAGCATATGTCATGCTGAATCCTTTTCTGAGCTTAGATCTTATCGGAGGGGCGTCTAATGTCATATATCAACGTGCCTTAATTAGATGAAGACCAAAAGAATAAGTCATGCGATCAGATCTGTAAAATGTTTGCGTTCTCCGTGTTTCCAGCCAGACCTCAAGACAGCGGCTTAATGGGATTCAGTAATAATTATCCTGCTTATATTTGATGCTATTTGAAATAGCAAAAGCGGCTGTAAACATAAATAGCACTGGAGCCCATATATGCCAGCGTAAGCATACCGTTTGCATTGAATAACCGGTCAGACCCAGGCATGCATCTATTTGGACACTGATTTTCTTTCTTGCCTCCGAGTGTGAATATTAAATGAGTGACAGCTTGTGTGCTGGCTCGTGTTGAGTGGTGAGTGCCTGTAGATCAGGGCTGATCTGTAATACTCTTTGGTTCTCTGAGGAACTCACAGCCACCATCATACTGACAACCTGACAGACAAGGAGGAGGGAGCCAGATGGGCCTGCGGACCCTCAGAGTGCACAGACTGAGAGGTGGGTGGCACACAGGCGGCCAAAGACTCTATCAGTATGAAAAGTGAAAAGAAAGAGAAGGCGAGAGAGAGAGAGAGAGAGAGAGAGAGAAACAGAGTGGGGGAAAAATGGAAATGGGATAGGAAGAAAGTGATAGAGAGGGGTAGAATGGAGGAGACAGAAATGCCAAAAGAAAAAAAAGAAAGACTCTGAAAGAAGTGAAATATGGAGAAATATATAATAGAAGAATAATATTAGAAAGAAAGAGCAAGAGAAGGTAAGAACTTGAGGATGACAGATAGGAGCAGACAGAGATAAAGAGAGACGGGGAAAAACATAAAACAAGAAACAGAAAGAAAGAGCAGAGGAAAGTGTGCGTGAGAGAGAGGTGGCAGAAAGCAAAGAGAAAAAAGTCGTAGCAATAGGGAGAGCGGTAAGTGAAAGAGAAGGGTAGAGAAATGGAAAAGAGATGAGAATGGATGAGAAAGTTAGAAATAAGAGAAATAAGGAGAAAATGAGAGACATATAAAGAAAGAGCAAAAGTGAGAGAGAGAGAAAGGGAAGAATGGGTCAAAAACAAAAGGTGAGAAAGAGAAAGCATTTGCACTCTTACCTTTATTTAATCAGCAGCATCTCTTTTCTCTCTTCTCTGTGTAACTAAGTGGTCATAATTACTCATCTGTAGTACTACCCCTGTCTACCCAGCACAAACCAATAAAGCACTGATAAACATTAAGCAAGTGGTGAAAATGGAGATTGCTGGGTTGGGAGCATTTGTCAGAGTAGCCCTGTCTTCTGTATTCTGGTGGTTAACCTGATCTAAGACATCTGATGGCATTAATCAGAGATACCGTGATGGGAAGTTTCCAGCTCATGGTCTAGTTAAAATCTCCTACCACAGTCAAAAGTGTCCTAGCCTGCAGCCTAGTCAAACTCTGCCCTTATAATGTGAAGCCCCCAGCTCGTGGGTTAGTCAAATGCTGCTTTCCTATCAAGGTAACAGGTGTCCTTGCTTCCAGCCCAGTCAAATCCCAGTACCGCAAAGCAAATCCCTGGCTTGCGATCTAGTGAAACTCCACTGTCGTAATGTCCCAGCTTGCAGCCTTGTTAAATGCTTGCAGTGTGAAGTCCTTGGCACATGTCTTAGTCAAACCCCGCTGTCCCAGTTTAAAGGCCCTGGTTTGCGACCACATTCCACTCTTGAAATCTGTCCCTGGTCTACTGTATAGGCAAACTCTACTGTGTTGGTGAAAGTTCCCAGGCTCGCAGCATAGTCAGAGTCTGCTAGTGTGGTGAAAAGTGTCCTACTTGTGGCCTACTTAAACTCTGCTATCACAGTGCAAAGTTTCCAGCTCACAGCCTAGTCAACGCATCCTACTGCAATGCAACGTTGCTTTTCTCTACAGTCCCAGCTCACAGTCTAATCCAACCTCAATGCGGAGGTGGCAAAAGTACACAAGTCCCTTACTTAAGTAAAAGTACAGGGAACAGAAGCAAAAAAATACTTAAGTAAAAGTCGAAGTACGACATTTTTTGCTCAAGTATAAGTATAAAAGTACTCACTCAATCTACTTAAAGTAAAAAAAGCAAAAGTATTTATTTAAAATTATTTCCAATTAATTTTTTAAACATTGTATATTGTCAATGAGGGTTATAGGTGCACATCTATGAAACTGAGCATATTGTAAACATTTTGGAATCTCTACTAAGAAAAAAAATGTTGTAAAAATGTTTCATTTTAGCAGTCAGTACTGAACACCAGATCAGATGACTGTTCTATGTAAGACAAGGGCCAGAGGGGGACTTTTTAGACCTGGAGCCCACCCCAAACTACACGCACACAGACACAGCTAATGTCCAGCAATGGGGACCACTACATTCCTAACAGCAGTGCAGCCTCACCCTACATATTCCAACACCAAACAACAGCAACCAGTCAATAAGCTGGATTCACATACACATACTGGATTCACATATAAATCATATGGCTGCTCACCACAGACACCTCTGCCCAGACGTTAGACAGTTAAACCCACAGAGATAAAGAAGCACAAACTAATAAACACACACAGCTTACTGCCCACAGTGGACAGACTCAGTAAAGAGGACATGAAAGTTAAATCAAACAGCTGACGTGTGAATACGAGGAAAAACAACACAGCAATCTTATAAACCCAGATCTAATCACTGTAGGCCAGCACTGCCACAGTGGGCATAGGAGCCTCCATCACCCTAGAGGTTTGCTTTGGTATCTCACAAAGCCCAGCTAGCTTCTGTAGTAAAGCAGCGCTGTAAACCTGATGATACAGTGTTCAGATTAACTGAGTCAAACTAAATTTGCCTCACTGATTTCTTGCGTCTGAATGTAACTTCTTATTCCACCTTATTCCACATTCCGTTCCAAAGTCATGCAGACACGCAACGCCGTTCCACTCGTCTGAACTGTCTGCTACATTACTTAGCAGTGCTTATTGCTGGGGGCCTGAAAGCTGTGAAAGTAGCCAATCACATCTTCACTCTGGTCCCCCCTCCCCCGAGTTCTAGTCAAATGCCACTATCATGCTGTAAAGCTCTCAGCTTGTGGCCCAGTCAGATTCTGCTACTATGCTGAAAAGTGCCCTAGTTTGTGGCCTAGTCTAACTCCACTGTCATGCTGTGAAGTTCCCATCTCGTGGTCCAGTCAGAATCTGCTGCTAAGGTTAAAGTGTTAGAACTTGTAGTCTAGTCAAACTCCACTGTCGTAGTGCAAAATTCCTGGCTTGTGGCCTTGTTAAACGCTTCCAGTGCAAAGTCCCCAGCTTGTGTCTTAGTCAACTCCACTGTCCCAGTACAAAGTCCCCGGCTTGTGTCTTAGTCAAACTCCACTGTCCCAGTACAAAGTCCCCAGCTTGTGACCCACTCCAGGCTCAAAGACTTACCACAAACAATGTAAAACAAACAAACCAAAAATGCATTCTTACACTGAACGCACATGTACACCCGTGCTGCCTATTGCTTCCTGCTGAGTGCATCTCTTCACCTTTTCTCAGGATGTTTCTATTCCACACTGCCATGACTGGCTCACCTGGTTTTTGGATGGAGGTGTAGGAGCACATTGTTCTTGCCAATAAGAACAGACGGAGCTCAGTGTGTGTATACGATGCAAACAGAAAAGAGGGTATGAAGACCGCGTATGAAAGGCAGAGTGACAGGCCAGGTCATAAAGACCTGATTCCGCTTCTGCTCGGACTTGCTTCACTGCTGTTGCCAGGTTTTCCAGCAAAACACTGGCACACACAAACAGAGTGTAAAGAGAAACGCTAATAATACGTTATGAGCCAACAGCACACACATAAGCGTGACACATCAGCCGTATGACATCAGCCCGTCTCATGGATAGAGAAGTTGCCATGCTTTAGATCGAGGTTCAATTTCCTCTACTGTGTAGACACCAGAGCCACTCTGATAAATATTCGGACTCTTCCTCTTGGAAAGTCCCCATGATTTCAAACCGAACACTGAAGCAAGCTGAAAAAAAAATTATGGTCAGTAAACGGTTTATGTGCTCAGATTTATGTGCTTGTGTATCCGAATCTCTGCCATTACAAAGAGCAGCGAGCATCTGGCTGTATTGAAAATGTCAAGAGAGCCAGAAGATGAAGGGATCGCTGAAAGAATAGAAACCTCTTTGTGCTTCTCAGCAGACCTCAAAGGATGTGCAGACCTGCGTGCCCTCGTTTTATTTATTATGGATTACTTATTCAGCCATTATTATCATGTCAAGAGAGGGTGCATTGTGCATCCTGTAGTACAAAGCCCCTTCTTAGATGTACACACATGCATTAGAGAGGAAGTAATCAAGGTTCTCCTAACATTCATGCAAGCAGAAATACTGTATGCATATGGTCATATTATCTCATAAAAGCTGGAAGCTATTGGTTTTGTTTTGCTATAATATCCAAATGAAATTATGGTATTATATAATATATCTGCCTTCACACGCATATGAACTTGAGTAACATCCCATCCACCAAACTTTACATTTGCCACAATCCAATCGGACAAGTAGCGTTCTCCTGGCAATTGCCAAACCCAGACTCGTGCATCAGATTGCCAAGCGTGATTTGTCCCTCCAGAGAACGTGGCGGCGCACTTTACATCACTGCATTCGAGGCTTTGCATTTCGCTTGGTGATGTAAGGCTTGGATGCAGCTGCTTGGCCATGGAAACCAATTCCATGAAGCTCTCTACGCACTGTTCTTGAGCTAATCTGAAGGCCACATGAAGTTTGGAGGTCTGTAGTGATTGACTCTACAGAAGGTTGGCGACCTCTGCACACTATGTGCCTCGGCATCCACTGTGCCTCGGCATCCGCTGACCCCGCTCTGTCATTTTACGTGGCCTACAACTCTTACTGACAACTCTACTTCTGACTTTTTTTGCATTTGTTTTGATGTCAGAAAAAGTTATTTTCTTGGCAAAGCACAAATGTATGCACAATCAAAGTACAATCTTAATAAAAATCTCTTCTCTTCTAGGTAGAAGCACAAATGTGGTATGGATAGAAAGTGGAGAATCTGCACTTATAACTGAATGTCCTTGTTTGTTTCAATCAGCTACGCCACTAACGTAGGAACCAGTATAGGAAGTTACTTTTGTCTCACCCAAAAGTTAGACAGCGGATGGCATCACGTTTAACCAGCAAATCAAACAACCTTCACATTTCATGTGCTGTATGGCGCTAACCTAACCCTAATCTTACCTACACTTGCAGGACCCTCTGTTCCCAGGGTTCTATGTTCCCAGTGTTCTAAGGGATCTATGAAAGAGTCCCAAAGGTCATGGTTAACTTCATGAGAAGTTTTGATTTGAATGTGATGCACTGCTGTTCTTTACCTGTTGTTGCTAGTTGTGTAGCCCTTAGGGTACTAACAAGCAAGTCAGTAGAATATCAGGGCTCTGCGAATGAGAAATAGTGAGGGCAAGCTGATAAAGCATCCTAAAAACAGTAGACAGATGTTTTAATAAACTGTGGTTATGCCCACCGAGTGTCAGAAAGATGAACTGAGTGGCAGAGTTAGTGTTCGGTGTAAAACATCTGAAATAGGAAAGTGCCGTTTTGTGATTGGCCGTACAAATAGACTCTGAGAATTCAAGAATTCTGAGCTATATTTTTATTTTATTTAAAGCTAAAGAAAAGAAAGGCAAATGGAGGACACAGCGCTCAAGGCTGAGACCAGCTTCCTGCACTTCCAGCTTCTTCCTCCATTTGTAGAAGCAAATGTAGTCCAAGCATCGATTTGCGGTTGCCATTTTGTGTCACGTTTGCTGGATTTTGGGGTAAAGTAATAGCACAAGTTATATACGGTACTGACTACTCCTAAATTTAATATTTAGCATGTTTCATTTCCATTCATGCTGTAGAACTGTAAAGTTTTTGTCATTATTTAATAAAAATCATTGATGATTATGCACCTTGTGTTCTACAAATAAAGGGGGTTGGCGGATGTATTGGTAGGGGGTAGGGTGTTAGACAGTGAACAAACCCAGTTTACCTTATAAGGGATCTCCACAAAGCAGGTTTAGACAGTTAGCTGCCTTGGTTTGGTAGTTAAAAGCATTAAAGATGACGATGAACCAAGATTTTACTGTTGAGTCATTTACATTTACATTTACATTTACAGCATTTAGCAGACGCTCTTATCCAGAGCGACTTACAACCGTGCTTAGTGTTCCGTTGGATAATATTCCAATTGCCTTAAACTTAAACACTTATCTCATTTCCAGGTTTGCCGTTTCAACTAATAAACACAGCCTTGGTGCAGAATTCTTCGCCACTGATTCCGTCTGAAGGGGTATATTCCTGCATGAATGCCAACATTGGTAATATTTAGTTCTTTCTAAATCTATACAGTCTAAGATAAAATGAACACCAGCTTGATGTTACTCAGCCCTCTTTCTGTGACACATTCAGTGATGTATAGCTGCACTTTGAACTTTTTGCTATGCGAATAGCGTATCTGATTATGTCTGGTCTGTCTAAGGGTTAATAACTTGAAGGAAGAAGGTTAATCATGTAAAGGACAGACGTAGCATGCAACTTTGTACTTGTTCTGCAGTAACCCCATTCAGAAGCTGTGTACAGTACAGCTCCAGGAACGAAAAAATCAATCATGAGAGCATACTGTAGCTCATTGTGGGCTCATTATTGTAAATAAGAACAAATGTTTCTTACTCTTGGAAGTATTCTCTATAAACAAGGACATGGAGGGAAGCAAAGACTAACCCTCCTCCAGATGTAATAACAGGGTCAAATGCAAAGCAGTAATCATGGAGCGAAAGGGAGGGGAGATGTTTATTGCGCTGTTAAAATGGAAGGAATGTCTTCATTGTGCCCCCTGGCAAAGGCAGTTGTGATATGATGAGCGACTGTTGCACAAGCACACGGCCTGATTTGTGGCGTGGTTACGTATGTACTGTACTCTTGCGATGTTGTTATGCACGTAGGGAACAAGGAACTGCACATTCTACTTGTTAGATGGAACATGCTGAGACTGTCTCCTTGTTTTAATTAGCTTTTACGACCTAGAGAGGAAGACAGGCCTACAAGTGATTAGGCCATCCCGGAAAGTGAAGCTTAAGGAACAGCTAAGATGGGAAATGGTGGCTTTACAATGTCAGTTTGGATTACAAACCAGGTCCCACTGCTGGTTTGCACGTGCAAAATCATGCTATTCCAAACAAAAAGACTTGCTGCTGCTATCAGGACAAACAATTAGGTCGCCTCCCGGAAGAACCCTAGGTGCCCAGGCGTTTCTACACCCTTCAAGTAATATAAATGCAATTTAAAAATTCAGGCAATATATTTGATTGCTACACTTGCTAACAAGATTAATAGCTAGTGTTTTAAACTGACATTGGCATCTTTGTATTATTTTTAATGTCATGTGAGTAGAAAATTAATAACCCAGCTAAAAAAAAAAAACTCTACACATTAGGCTAAAAAAAAAGCTATTAGCTAGCTAGGTACAACTCTGTATTAGAAAATCTGGTCCTTCTTAGCAGCACTCCCTGTCAGGTACATCCAATTATACAAGATCAGGCTGTTTGTTTGCTAGTTATTACCCTATGGGCTAGACAAGTATCAACAACAAGAAAAGTAGAGCAGTGCATGACATTTAAACCAAAAATTCTCATGAAGATAACCATAGAACCCTTGGAACATAGAAATGTAGTTAAAATCGAGGAAGGTTAGCCCCACATAACACATGACCTAACATAAAATGTGAAGGTTGTTTGATTTGCTGGTAAAGCGTGCTGCCATCCCCAGTATAATTTTTGGGTGACACAAAAGCAACTGGTTCCTATACTGGAATCACTTCAGATTCCTGGAAAACAAACTATGTCCAGGAGGTGGAGATTTAACTCTCTTCTTCTCTCTGACAAAGATTTCACAGACTTACTGTCCTCCAAAATAAACACTTTCCTAGAAACCAATGCCAGCCCTGCGATCTCTGCATCTGTTATTTGGGAATCCCTGAAAGCCTATGCTGGGGGTGAGATAATTTCCTACTCCTCTTTTATTAACAGACGACGTAGAAGTGAGCTAGACATAGTATCTGAAAAAATCCAGCAACTCGATGCAATCTATGCGTCTTCTCCCAACCCTGAAATTTACAGAAGGAGGCTCTAACTTCAGCCTGAATTTAATACATTATCATCACGTCAGGTTGAAAATTCATTATTAAAGGTTAAACAGCCATTGTTTGAATATGGAGACAAACCAAGTAAACTTCTGTCCTTTCAGCTAAAACAGCTCTCTGCTCAGAAAATCATATCCCAAATCAGATCACCTGCTTGTGGCACTATTCTAGACCCTACTGAGATTAATGGATGTTTTTAGGAATATTATTCTCAATTATACAATTCCAAACCCCTCTCAGACAAAACCTCAGGAAAGGCGCTTGCCCTTTCCCACAATAACTCCTGAGGTGAGGGCAGAGCTAGATGCTCCTATTTCTGCCGAGGAAATATCTAAACCTATCCAAACAATGCAGAGTGGCAAGGCGCTGGGCCCAGATGGGTTTCCTATTGAATTTTTGAAACAATTTTCCCAAGCATTCATAACACCCCTCTTAGAAATGCTCAATGACTCTTTTTCAAAAGGAGTTCTCCCGGTGTCTTTACGCCAGGTGTCCATCTCCCTGATATTGAAAAAAGGCAAAGATCCTCTGGATTGTGGTTCTTATCGTCCAATTAGCCTTTTAAATGCGGATGTTAAGATTCTTGCTAAAGTCACGCCTTGAGTTTGTATTGCCCGGCCTCGTCCATAGTGACCAGACAGGTTTCATTAAATATAGACCGTCCTTTCATAATATTAGAAGAGTGATGAATATAATTTATTCCTCCCCTCCTTGATCATACAGAGGTCCTTCTTACGCTTGATGCAGAGAAGGACTTTGACCTTGTTGAGTGGGATTATTTGTTTCATGTTTTGCATAAATTCGGATTTGGTGAAAAATGTATAGCCTGGATTCAACTTCTATACTCTTCCCCATTAGCCTCAGTTCGTACAAATGATACGTCCTCTGCCTTTTTTGACATAAAACGAGGAATGAGACAAGGGTGCCCTCTTTCACCTCATCTTTTCATATTAGCCATAGAACCCTTGGCAATGGCCCTTCGTACTGATATGGTCATACAAGGGATAAGAAGGGGTGGGATTGAGCACAGAATATCCCTATATGCTGACGATGTGGTACTTTTCCTATCTGATCCTGCTGTCTCTATCCCCCAGGTCCTGAACATCATTAATGCATTTAGTGAGTTTTCAGGCTATAAAGTAAACCTCAGTAAAAATGAAATATTCCCAAAAAACATGTTACTAACAGACCTACCTGCCGCTACATGAGTGTTCAAAACTGCTCTTCATAGTTTTAAATATTTAGGGATTGCACTCACCCGTAAGTATTCAGATCTTTTGAAAAACAATTTCTCTTCTGGATCGTGTTAGAAAGGACTTTTTCCGCTGGTCAGCTCTTCCTCTCTCGGTTGTGGGACGGGTCAATTCAATTAAGATGAACGTATTACCAAAATGTTTATATCTGTTTCAGTGTATCCCAACATTCATACCTAAATCTTTTTTAATACCCTAAACCAAAATATCTCCTCTTTTATCTGGAATAAGGGCCTCCCCAAAATACGAAGACAGGTGCGGCAAAGACCAAAAGGTCTGGAGGTCTGGCACTTCCAAATTTTATGGAATACTATTGGGCAGCCAATATACACAGTATCTTAAACTGGTTCCAGTCTCATTTTGGACTGAGTAATTGGGTCCCAGCATGGGTTGTTATTGAGACGGTCTCCTGCAGTACAGCTTTACCATTGGCGCTTCTCTGCTGCCCTCTGTCTTCTCTTTCTCATTGTTCCTATGGTAATCCCATAGTTTGACAATCCTTGGTATCAATTCAGAACTCATTTCGGATTCAAACTCTCCCCTGTTCTCTCTCCCATTAACAGAAATCCTTCTTTTCCACCTTCTTTAAGTGGCGATTCATTTTCTATATGGCACAGGGCAGAGATAAAAAACAGTTCAAGTTGTCTTTGTTGATGATGTATTTGCCACTCCTCCCCAGCTCACTCAAAAATTTTCACTTACAGGGGTTCAGTTTTTTTTAGATATCTACAAATCTGAAACTTCATCAAAGAAACGTTTCCAGGCTTTCCATATTTACCTCCAAATAACCTAGTTGACAAAATCCTTGAGTTGAACATTAGTGAAGGAGGTGCGCTATCCACATTGTACAGATTAATATCTTCTGCTTCTAATCCCTCCCTATCACACATCAAAGAACAATGGGAGAATGATCTCCAGTTAAGTTTGGAAGAAGGCACATGGGATACAATCCTATCACATATTCACACCTCATCCATTTGGGTAAAGTATAATCTTATTCAGTTTAAGTTTGTGCACCATGTGGACAAAAGCAAAATGATCAAAATTTAAAACATATTGATCCATTGTGTGACCGGTGCCACCAAAGTCCTGCTAACTTAATACACACGTTTTGGCTATGTCCTGCTCTGACCTCCTTCTGGAAGTCAATTTTTGAATGTTTTTCATTAATTGCTGGTGAACAAACAGAACCATCTCCATTGGTTGCACTCTTTGGACTATACCCAAAGACGATACATGAGTCGACTCCACTCTCTAAAAATCTTGCATTTTCCACACTATTAGCAAGACGACTCATTCTCTTACTTTGGAAGCAAGCCCCCCCCCCATCCTTCGATCTCTGGCTAAAAGATATAATGTGCTGTTTACATTTAGAGAAAATGAGATATACAATAAATGGAAACACAAAAATGTTCTATCAAACATGGGCCCTTTCTTGACCTATTTTTTGGAATACCAAGCTTTTAATCTCTTTGATACCCCATTGTCTTAGGCCTTAAGACTCTACCATAAAGAATCAGAATCAGAATCAGAATCTCTTTATTTCACCAAGTATGTTACACATACAAGGAATTTGTCTTGGTGAGAGCAACACGTATGACANCAAAAATGTTCTATCAAACATGGGCCCTTTCTTGACCTATTTTTTGGAATACCAAGCTTTTAATCTCTTTGATACCCCATTGTCTTAGGCCTTAAGACTCTACCATAAAGTGGGTTGCTGTAGTCAATCGAACTGTGTTTGTAAAGTGATTTTAATTGATGTAAAGCCTTTTTTTTCTTCCACATTTATTTAAGTTATTTAATCACTATATTTAAGTTTTTGTCCCCTTTTCTTTTTTTCTCTCGCTTTCCCTTTTCCCTCTTTTGGGGTAGGGCCGGTTGAGTGGGATGGGTAAAATCTTGACAATTTGTTATATAGTTTTCATAGGTTGTTGTTGTTGTTGTTGGGGGAAAAATACTGTATAATTGTTATTTTTGCTCACATCATGCTTGTATAAAAACTTAATAAAAAAAAAAAAGGTTCCAGTGACCTATAAATGACCGACATATTTGACCTTATTTCTTTCCACTCGTTTCAAACTGGGCAGCATTTCCGTGAGCATTTCCTAACCAATCACAAGGCTGACGTCTCCTGCCACACACGCACAAATCAATTTCAGAATCAGAGAAACGAAGCAAGCTAAAGCTAATCCAGCATAACCAAAAGCTAGCATGCTAGGCTACCTCTCTGCAGCTGCCTGTTGCCTGCCTTTCGTTTATCCATGCAGCAACATAGTTTGTTAATCTGTTCCCTTATTCACATGTTGCTTCCTCCATCCATTTGTTTGTCTATCTGCACATCTGTTCGTCCATGATATTTTTCATCCATTTAGCTGCACAGTGGTTTTAGGTCTGTATGAGTGATGGAGCAGGAGTGTTATATAGAAAGCAGTCAGTCAAGCTGCTCATTGGCCATGTCCATTTGGGTAAGGCCAATCATTCTCTGGGTAGAGAGTTTAGGGCCATTTTATGCCATTTGTGTTTGTACACAGAGGAATTTGTCTTCCGCATTTAACCCATCCATGAAGTGAAACACACACGCACACATGCACACACACACACTAGTGGGCAGTGAGCACACTTGCCTGGAGCAGTGGGCAGCCCTACCCACAGCGCCTGGGGAGTAGTTGGGGGTTAGGGGCCTTACTCAATAGCACTTCAGTCGTTACTGTCAGTTCAGGGAATCAAACCAGCAACCCTCCAGTTAGGAAGGCTGGTTCCCTAACCTCCAGCCCATGACTGTTCAATACAGTTCTGCCAGAAAGATACATAAGTCAGGATTCATAAGTCAGGAGTGAAAGAAGGCAATATCTCAATAGCATTTTACAGTTTGAAATGTAACAAGTCTCAAGAATGAAAGAGTCTGGTGTAGGCCCCGTCCTTGGCCCAGGTCTTGGAGCTTTGAGACCCTCACAGATCCTTCCAGATAGGGACGGCAAGGGTGGAGCCCAAACACCTGAACAACAAGCCCTGGTTGTGGGGAGGAAGGAGAGGGACCTTAAAACATCAGCACCTGAAAGCAGTAGAGCAGGTACGTAAGTCAATTCATTTTAAAGACAGATGGTGGCCAGTGATTGGTCAGAGAAATGAGTGAGTGTGTGATGTAGCATAGGAGTTTTCCTGGCAGAATTGCCCTAGATAGGTGTCTGAGCAGAGGTTTTTACACCATGTTTTATCATATGTAGATCTATATCTTTCATGCAGGAGACTTTGTGTTATGCAATGCAAGTGAATTTATTTTAACTAAAGATCTGTGAAAGTTTCACTGTATAAAGTCCAGACTTTCACTGGTGATGGAAAGTTTTTCTTGCCAACGTTTATTGGTGGAACACAAGAGAGTTGAGCTGATGTCATTTGGTCAGTGTTTCAGGGCACCTTACATTAGTAACAGACGTATCCAAGTCACTCCTACAGCTTTTGGCCACACATCCTACATGTTGTACACATGTGTACATGTGTAGTCTGTATCTCTGCTATTTGGTGTTGTTGTTGCAGCTGTTGTAACCAGTGTTGATCTTATTCGCAAATCAAATTTCCCCTAATTTTCCCGGGACAATGAATCTAAATGAATGAGGATGAAGGTTCATTTTGGTGTTGCACTTACAATGCGCATGTGAGTGTCTGTTCTGAGAAGACAGCAAGGTTTCAGAGGTATGTAATCTTTTGTTGCAAAGACTGTTGTTCAGGCTGACTGCAGGAGTAATGCATCGACAACGACAACACTTGCACTTCTTACATTACAGTATTAAGCTGACAGAGAGTAACTGCAGAGCCAGAGCTTTGGCACTGGTGGGCACCATCCAAGGCCAGAAACCATGACTAAAAATGGAAACTTTAAAAGTCTGATGATACTGAGAGTACGGATGGCACGGAATAACTTCCCTGAGCCTGTGAATAAAAAAAGGCCTTGTAAAACAAATGCGTCTCTCTATGTGTGGTGGACAGAACCCATGGCAACAGCAAATTGCAGCTGTGTATGTGACCCAGTTAGGCAGGGTTGTGTGTTTCCAGATGGTTGCGTCCGCGCTCCTCTGCTGGTTGCTGCTTGAGGGAGCTCCCCCTCAGCGAGAGAATTAGCAGATAAGTGAGTTCCGTTCTGCCCTCTTTCTCCCTCAGTTCACCATGTTCTTCTCCTTTCATGAGATTTCTCTTTTTAGACGGTCTCACTGTTTCAAAATGTGTCCTCATTTTCAAATCGGAGTGAAAGACCTCCATCTGTTTCCTCAGAGAGCATCTAGTGATTGCAAATGCTCATTTCCATGTCAATTTGAACTCTTAAACTGCAAGAGTCTGAATGGAACTTCAATTTAATAACTATATATTTAGGTGTGTGTTGTATGTATGTGTTCCTGTTTATTTAGCCCATCTAGTCTAGGAAATATTAGAATTTGGTATGCATTGTTCTTTGAAGGACTTTTATTCTGAAGGCTGGGGGCTAATTTGTCGGGATGGATGTGTGTTGCTGTGGCATGCTTCACAGAGTGAGCCTAGTCAGCTAACTGTAGGTTCCTTTTTTCTTTATGCCGTCTTTTAGTTACGCCAGGTAAAGCTGAGTTATGGACTAGGACCACGACTTGTCCATGTTTCTTCTGAGAAACCTCTACGCTACGTCTACGCTGCCCGTCCTTTTATATATCCATACAGCAATATAGTTACTTCGTCCATTCCCTCATTCAAGTGTTGCTTCATCCGTCCATTCGTTTGTCCATCTATCTATCTGCACATCTGTTCATCTGTGCTGCCTTCATCTAGTTACCAACACGTGAAAGCTGTATAATGGTTTTAGATCTGTATGAGTGGCAGAACAGGCTAGGAGTGTTAGACAGAGAGCTGTCAATCAAGCTGTTCGTTAGCCACGCCCATACAGTTCTGCCAGGAAAATGTATATGTCAGGAGTGAAGGAAGACAATATCTCAAATAGATTTTACTATTTGAAAGATAACAAGTCTCAAGAATTAAAGGGTCTTCGGTGTAGATCCCGTCCTCAGCCCAGGGATTGGAGCAATGAGACCCTTACATGTCCTGCCAGATAAGGACAGCAGGGTTAAATCCCAAACCCTGAATAACAGGCCAGGGACCAAACTGGTGGTAGTGGGGAGAAAGGAGAGGAACGTTGAAACACTGACACCTGAAAGCAGCAGAACAGGTACGTAAGTCAAGTCATTTTAAAGATGGTGGCCAGTGGTTGGTCAGAGAAATTCATGTCAGAACTGGCAGAAAAACCAGAGAAGAGAGGTTGGTCTCAGCTAGGATTTGGTGAGTGGAAGATGGCTGGACCGCAATACAGGTGTGCTTGGCCATGAAACAAAAGTGCTCCAGGTGCTGTCAATATCCCCACTACAACCTCTACACACACCAAAAGAAGCGTATCAGGAAGCTACCATCATCCAGCTCAGGTTAGTCATTAGCAGCCAGGTCCAGTTTGGGGAGAAGAAAAGCTCTTGGTCATCCTGTGGGGTCCTAGAGGAGTACAAGTTGTGGCTGGCCCCCATGCATACTCGGATTGGATTTTCTAGCAGCAGAAGGGGCTGTGCTCGATCTTTTGGTCACTGGGGTTACACACATGGCAAGTGAAGCTGTTTGTGGTGGCTATTTCCTGTGGGGTTTCCTGGGAGTTTCAGCCAGTGGAAAGGGTCGGAGTGCTTACTCTGTGCCTGTGCTCTCTCAAACTTAATTCCCTTGTTCTGTATTTGGTGGTTCAGGAGAAACAGCCTAGTCCCTGCGGCCCTCCAGAATGATCCCTGATTCCTTCTGAAGGCTGGTGCTAGTTTCAGGACAGGTGTGTTGTGCTGTGGCAAGCTTCACAGAGTGAGCCTAGCCAGCTAGCGGTAGAAGCAGTGAGCTAACACAGCCATGTGTTTTTTACTTTTCCTGTAAACTGTTTTTGAGTTAAGTCAAGTAAAAGCTGAATTAAGGACAAGAACGTTGACTAGTCCTAGTTTCTTCTGAGAACCCCATACCCTCCAACATCTTGCATGTTAGTTTTAATGATAGTTACAGAATAATTCATTCTAGCTACTGAATGATTTTAAAACAATCAAATTCACCCAATTTCCTTCCCCTACCCAAAAAGTCATTGACCAGTAAATTCCAGGGTCTGCTTTTTTAAGTTTGGAACCAGAGCCGTGAGACTTATAGCTACATACAGCTAACAAGTAATGGAAGCTTAGCTATCAGTTAGCACAGTGTAAATGGCATGCCACTCACTTAAAGCTTACCTTAACTGACTTCCAACAATTAGATAATGTCAAATGAACTTTTTATGTTCTTTCTGATGCCATATAACATACTATTCTCAATGTAAATAGGCAAAACTATAGACAAAATTCAGGCTACAAGATGGCTGCTAGTCTTTTTAGCTGTGAATGTGGGAATAGACTTCATCTACAGTACTTTTACAGAACTAGCACATTTGACTTTTTGACTGATTTGTTGTGGAAGGACTAAAAGTGCCAATACATTTCTATAGCTAATGGCCATATGTCCTACCATATGGGCAGTGGCGGACGAAGTACACAAACCATGTACTTGAGTTAAAGTAGAGATACCCAAGGTAAAATAAGTCAAAGTCCTCCCTTTAGACGTCCAGTTGAGTTAAAGTACTAAATTATTTACCTTCAAATGTACTTAAGTATGGAGAGTAAAAGTACCATGGTTTATTATAGTTCTAATGTCCTTATCATTTCTGGAACAATCAACTCACTGTAGGTGAAGAGGCTCTAGTGTCTCTCGGTCTTTAATAGAAAGTCATTAATTAGTCTGACACTGATGTCAATTCAAATGATCATAAGCACAGAACACTGAAGGAGAACAGGTTCCATTAGCTAGAACTATAAAATAACTTTTTGCAAACAAGCAAAGTTTCAGTTGAAGATTTATTTGCAACTTAGTTACAAGTTAAAGTTTAATGAAAACTTGCTTTAAACAAGCTCACTAATGAGTTTTCCTTTACTATATTGCATATTTACCTCTCTGTTCATAAATATAAACTAGCCAAAAAATATTTACTATAAAAAGAAGGTAGTGTTTGTATAAAGACACTCACCAGTCACAAGTGCATGTGTACATATTTCTATATTGTGGTCTATTTACCCACAAAGTCAGGAACAATATGTTTTATCTGTTTACTAACCCCGTCCTGCTTTACCTACCTTATTCCAGGTGCTAAGAATCCATGAATAAGTTTGTTTCGTTTTGACATGTTACGTTTTTACGCACACATAAGTCGAAAGGAACTACAAATTTCGCATGATGTAGTGGAGTAAAAAGTAAGATATTGGAGTTTGAAATGTATTGGAGTTAAAGTACAATTCATCCAAAATGGAAGTGGGCTCTCTTTTTAGTAGGGTACAGTAGAGTACATGTTTTGCTGAGCTGTGATTAAAATCAATTTTGACATGAAGAGCACCTAACCAGCAGAGCCTGACAAACCCTCTGCAAGTGTTGATGAACCAAAGCCAGTCAGCTCTGGGTACTGTCAAATTACTGCTCGCACACTATGGGAGAACGGAAGCTGCCATGTTTGAGAGTCCTGAGGACAGATGTAACTGCATACAGTGACATACCATCTACGGCCTCTCTCCTGTAGTAGGATGAAGATGTTGGAAAGCATGACTGAAGAATCAAGGTGAGAGGGTTTATTACTGTCACTGAATGTTGGTTAGTGCTACTACTGTTGAATATCACTACTGCAGCTTGTCTTGCTATATTGTGTTTACTCATTTTACAATATTATGAATCCATACATATTTATTGGCTTAGCTACCTACTTCTGTTACTCTTCTTGCAATGTGGTACTCAATTTTATATCAATTTCCACTTTCGTCTGTACACACATATATACACACACACTGACATACTTATACTCTCTCTCTCTTTCTCTTTATCTCTCTCACACACACATCAAGATTATACTGGTTGTGCACTAATTATAGGTCACTATTTAAATTGATTGGAGAAATTACAAGTGAGTGTGTGTGTGTGTGTGTGTGTGTGTGTGCGCGTGTGTGTGTGTGTGCGTGTGTGTGTGTGTGTGTGTGTGAGAGAATTCGTCTGTGTGTCTGCCCTGTGATGGACTAGCGGCCTGTCCAGGGTATTTTCTGCTTTCCACCCAATGAGTGCTGGAATGAGCTCCAGCAGCTTCCACAAACCAGAAGGATAAGGATAATTAGTTTAGAGGATGAACGAATGAATGAATGAATGAATGAATGAATGAATGAATGAATGAATGTGTAAATTAATTAACGAACAGATTCGTCAGATTTGTCAGATTTTGTTTGCAGTGCTATCGATTGAAGACCCTTAGGTGTATTTAATCTACACATCGGAGGCTTTTGGACAAACTTGTGCTGTCCATGTCAGCTTCAGTGTAAAGTGTTATTAAGGCTTTAACAAATACTGTATTTTATTAAGGGTTCCTTTTTAAAATGCCTTACTAAGTTATAAGGTTCTATCTACAGATCACTTATTGCTGCTGATGAATGTGGAATAACCAATAAACATTCATATTGTAACTTTTTGCCCAATCTCAGTAATAAGCAAGGGCTTAGTAGTTATTAGTTGCCAATAATGTTTTGTCTCATCTTGGTCTCAACCTCATCTGTATTCTGTCTTGTGTCTGACCTCAAGTGACCACAAAAGCTTTGGCAGATTTAACTGACCATTGTTTTTGACACTCACCTAATTAGAAGGCTGATTCAACAGTTACTGAGTGCCAGATGTCAGAGGAAACAAAGCTGAAGTCAGCTTGTTATTCGCCACCTTCTTGTTTGATTTTTCTCCATTCCACATTAAATGGTACAGCAGTCACATTTCACCTGAAATTGCTGCACTATTTAAGGTGGAATTTCAAAAATAAGAAGCTGACCTTAGCTTCAAAGATAGGAAAGCTGAAAACAGTTTTGGCTCATTTTTTTATATATCTGTTCACTGTGTTTAGTGTCCCAGTGAAGGTGTAAATTGTTGTGTTTCAAAGCAGTTACAATGTTTGATAAAGGTTTGACTGAGACTATGATATAATAATAATAATAATAACTAATGTTGTAAGCCATATATTATAATATAATACATATTATAATGATATTGAATGTACAATTAACTAATTTAAGGCTATATATACATATACAACAAATAGCG
This sequence comes from Semaprochilodus insignis, assembly GCA_034552555.1. Classification (NCBI taxonomy): domain Eukaryota; kingdom Metazoa; phylum Chordata; class Actinopteri; order Characiformes; family Prochilodontidae; genus Semaprochilodus; species Semaprochilodus insignis. The sequence goes on along the minus strand of CM067474.1, from coordinate 17,625,781 downwards.
TAAAGACAGTATAGACCAGCATGGCTGGTCACCAGCAGAACCTGCACATACTGTGTTTTCGATACTGGTATGCTGGTCAGCAGCAACAGGTCACCAGCTAAACCAACACTAGACCAGCTTCAATCAGTAGAAACCAACCTAAGCCAGCATAGAATGCAAGATGGTCTGAGCTCTTTATTTTTCAAATGGGTATCCAGCTAGCTAGCTAGCAAATATCCAGCTTATCTAGCTAGCAAATATCCAGCTTAATTTCAGGAAACTGCCTACTCTAAGATATATTAGCTATCTAAAATAATGTCATAAAAGTAAATATTTAATTTCAGAAATACTGGTGATAACTGCTTCAAGACAGTGGCAATGACAGAACCATAAACAGCACAGAGAGAGACATTGTACTACATAAGAGTTTTTTGAAAGTGAAGTATAGTATCTCAAATATCTGTAATACAGAAATAAATATATATATATATGTATGTATGTTGTATGTATATATATATATATATATATAGCCTATGTATTGCAATGCATTTCTTTGTGTAATGGCAATTTGTTCATCTATTCATTTTCATCCATCCATCCAAAAGCCAGGAGGACTAATGAATACAGTTACAGGTATTGCTGTGTCATTGTATCAGTGGTGCTAAGATTTGGCTTAGGAAGAGTTTTGTCGGCCTTACCCAGTCGAATCTCCCAATGGAGATCATTTGGCCCATCTGAGCCCAGCGCCTCAATACATAGCAGCTCGTCCTTGTAACCATCATCACCATCACTATCATCCTCCTCATCATCGCTTTCCCAGTGGAAATAACTTGCAGTAGCACAGGCACACGCTGACCCTTACAAAGGCCAGTGGAGCATGAACGACCCCATGGGATAGGGTGCAGTCATGCGGGAAACTCTGTGTCCCGGCCACACATCCTACAACCACTTGTATCCATCGTTACATCAGCATCTTCCACAATGAGCACTCACAGGTCAGGGCCCACTGGCCCCCTCAACTTTTCTCTCAGAGCGTTGGCCGGCTTCAGGTTACCACAGAATCATGGTCACATGCTGTACTGCTTTGTTTACTTCCATGCTGACATTTTCCTCTTAAGTGTTCCCCTGAGCTGGAACTAACTGTCCTACCTGATTGTTTATGTAATCACCTAGCCCGAAACTGCCGCTACGTGAGATTGTTTTGGGTTGACACTTTTTTACAATGCAGAACGGATACTGAGCCAGGCTGTTATTGGTGTCAGCTTTCTCCCGCTGAAAGCTTTTCCTCTAAACAGCGTGGATGGCTCCTAGGAAAGGTCGACTTTTTGTTTATCACAAGAAAAGAAGGTACATAATTGAATTGTTTGCACCGTCATATTTAGCCTACAAAGGTGAGTTCCCGCCACGCCCCCGACCCTCCCCCTTTTTGTTTATGGAATCTGTGTGAGACGGCCTAACTCATCACAGCCCTCTTGTCTGGAAACTGATCAGGTTTCAATGGGAACACAACGTTCTCCGAAGTGAACCTGTTTACCCTCAACAAGTTTTCATTGTTCCCAGATTTCTTGTAGGGGACAGGTGACACACAAATCATGTGATAATGAGTCTTTATTGGAAAAACTCCTCAACTCCTCCGCTTTCCATGAATATAATGGGAGAAGAAAAACTGCCAATTTATCAGAAACACAGACCGTACAGGTGCGCTCAGTAGGTTTACATATATGTTGCAGCACTATTTATCAGACCCAACATGTTCGTCAGTGGACAAAAAGGACCACCACAGGACCACCACTGACACAAGAATATATTTGGTGTGTACCATTCTCGGGGGTGAAGACATTAATTTCTTAATTATTTCTTTATTGCAGTTGATTATTAAATGTATACACAATTTAAAGGACAACAGACAGGCATGGTGCTGGTATGGGTGTATGTGTATCAGGTACCGGGGCATTGCTGGAGTTTTTACATACGTCAGTGTTTGGTCTTCAAACCAGAACTATGGAGCTAACAGGGGTCTGGTGGTCAGAAACTGACCACTAATGAAGGGCTAGAAGGTGACTAACCAAAACTGTATAAATAAATGAGCTATAGTCTCTAACTGTACACCAGCCAAGGGGAACTAGTAGGCAGGCAAGTGTAGGCAATCAAATACACAGGATGTGCCAACAACAATGCCCCGCCCACAAATATGAACTTTCTTGTAGTGTGGTTGGACAAACTTTACAGAACATTGGCAGAAATCCAGAGCTCAGCTTGCTGAAGCTAAACGAGTCCAGATTAGTTAATGAGGTGGGAGCCATCATTCAAAAACCTTTCCGGGAATGTGTCCCATAAGAGTCACCCATTGGGATTCCAAGTCACATCTCTGAGAAAATATTGGAATTTCACCTAATGTTAGATATGATTTTTTTCTGACCAGTGATTGAAGTGAGCGTGTCATTTTGAGTGTGCTAGAGTGTTGTTGACTATACTAAGCCTAAATTAGAATTTTGCAATCATCCAATTTTAAGAAAAATGTTTTTGGGTCTGTTTAGCTACCCGGAGCCTGTTGTTGTTGCCCTAAAACCTCAAACTTGGACCCGGAACGTAGTTTTCAGTCCTGGATGTTTGGTAAAATGAATGTTGCTGCAGCAGACTTGCCATCTTGTTTCGTATCTCATAGAGATCCGGAATCTAGCCTAGAAGTCCTCTGCCGACCTCTTTACATGTTTCAGTGTGGTTTCACTTGGTGTCAGAACATAGAGTCACGATTTTCTGTGAACAAGTGAACACATCAAACTCAGACCATTCCTCACAAATATGAACCAAAATCATCATGGTTTGCAGTTTTGTGGTCCCACTGATTTGTACTTTATGAAAACACAACGGATCAAATCTGCTTTGTGCTCCGCTTTAGAAATTTGAGGCTTGTCATTCGTAAAACAGACCTCTCAAGATGAAGTCAGGCCTTGGGGTTATGTGATCTAGCACAAAGACCTAGGCAGATTCAAGCAATCAAGCCAAGTCATGACAGCCCACGTGTGCTGTGATTAAAAAGTGATGCCACATGCATTAAACACACTACACACATTGAAATCACTGTAGTGCAAACTCAAATGGCTTATTGGTTTTATAAAATGGTGACAAGAAAATATAACATACAAAATAATAAACATAAAGTTCATTAAATGCTCATTTGTTGACCATACATTTGATAATTGTTGAAACTAGGCAGCATGGAAAAGACAAAGAATTGCCTCTATGCTACCATTAGCTCAATTATATGAGGAAAAAACCTTACAAAAAACTCTAAACCTGATATACCCTTACATTTCACATGCATACAAACTAAACAACATTTGAAATGAATCACACACTGACAGATTACAATTTTTCCTTTGACTGACTGCAAATTTTGGCCAGTGATCTAGAAAGCTGGTCCAACCTTGCAACCGTTACTACACTCACATTCAGGGTTTGAACCAGCATGACCCTGGGTTCCTTTTCCAGTCTTAGAAAAAAGAGATCAACAACAATTGTAACAGTAGCTTATGAGCATGACACTGCATTTATTGTCCCGTCCATCATACAGGATCAGATAGAAAGCGCCTCTTTGTTGTTTGTGCTGTACGTGTGTCTACTGCGGTCAGAACAGCAGAATTCTCACAGAGTAGGTCATCTATAAACCAAACATTGGGTAAGCTTGTGTTTCGTTTCATGTAAGGGGAAGCAAATGCTGACTTAGAGTGTGAGGGTTTCTGAGATTACTTACAGCAAAGTAGGTCAAATGAAATGTGGTCATTACGGAGAAAAAAAGGCATCTGAAAATAAGAGGACAAAGCTGCCCTACTTTACCCCTCTTGTATAATAGAAGAACTGTTTGTTTACAAAAATGAACCAGCATTGGCTAGAAGTAAACACTGCAGTAATATCCTGTGATTTCTATAGTACTTAGGCTTTTCAGCTTCTTAACAACCAGTGAATTATTTCACTGTAAAAAATCACATCCACATTTCAGCATTAATTCCACATTGAAATTTGTGGATGATTTACAGTGAATTAGCACACAGTTGATATTAAAATGTAGACAGGTAAAAGTTATTCACATTACATTAAGCAAAAAGATGAAGACTGGCACTGGAATCTACTAACAGCTTGAGCTGTATATTCCACTGCGTAAAAACCTGAAGCTCAGTGGCTTGAATGGAGCACCAAGGTCCAGTTCACTGTGATGGAGGAAAACTGCACTCCAAAGCTGGAATACGTCTTTTTCTGCCTCTATGAGTCTTAAGAATAATTCAGTCATTGTCAATGGAACTATTTAAAGTAAATACAGACGCCCATATATGTCTGCTGAAGGGTTGAGGGTGTTACTGAGATTAATGGAAACCCAACTGTCATGACTATCAAACATTCTATCAAACTATTTATAAATTAAAGGTTAAATGAATAACACCACATCAACGCCGCCAAAGACTGCAAAGGTGTCATGCTAAACTGTCATGACTGATGACTGACAACTGACTCAGAATGGCAGTGAGTCCCGCTTTTGTCTCGGTGGTGATGACCAACAGATCCGTGTGTGGAGGCACCGTGGTCAGCACCAAGATGAACGGTTTGTTGTCAAGCATCACATGTCTAGAAGATCTAGTGTCACTCCCCCTCCACCCCTACCGCAAAATCTGCAGGAACTGTGTGAGAATATTCAAGATGAATGGGATGGATTATGGCAGGAACATCATTGAGTGGGAATTAAGGCAGGAACCAATAGGAACCTCAATAGCCTCAATAGCTCAAAAAATATTGCCCATATTAGTCTAAATAATCATTATTGTTCCTGATAACATTTATCTTCCTTCCAAATAGCATTGCAATCCAATACTTCCTTCTGTTGCAACTACACATATACATATATATACATATATATATATATATATATATATATATATATATATAGATAGATAGATAGATAGATAGATAGATAGATAGAGAGAGAGAGCGAGAAGGAGACAGAGAGAGACACACATACAGGAATCAAACCTCGATCTTTTGTCTTTAGGGCAATATTGTTATCCACTATGCTGTCCAATTCCATCACACGTGTGTCAGTGCCGTGTTGTATTTATTGGCTTTAATTACAGCATCATACTCATTAAAATAACTACATTTCCCTATTTTGTATATTATGAGTACAGTCATATGCAATAGTTTGGACACTATTAGACTATTAGTGATTATTTTCATTTATAAGGGCCTGATAATAAATAACATGAATAAGATTATATTTTTTATATTAGGAGACCTCCTCACAGTGCTTCTAGTAACCTGCTAGCATCGGAGATTTTGCTTGATCATTACGCAGTTCTTATTTTGCCACCGTCTTACTTCCTTTGGAACACAGTGTTGACATCAAATGTGCTGGTACAGAAATTCTTCCCGGCAAGAGTTTGTGACAGAGCACCAAGCAATCCAGTCCCACAACAGTACTGCACACTTTAACAACATGTTCCGGATTTACACAGATGAACTGGCATAACCAGAGCTTCTGCTGGTTGGGAGTCGTGATGATGAAAGCTAACTGACGACACATTGTGTGTTTGGAGTTTCGCCAGAGGAAGCCTTTGTTTCCTGATGTTCTGACTTGAGTGTTGGATTTCAACATGACCTTCTTGTGAGTTTTGGTTTAAAATCTCAGTGCTCGAGGCACACACTGTTTACTGTGCTCAACAAGCACATGTGGGTGTGTGAGTTTGTGTGCACGTGTTCAAAATGAAACTGGATATTGTTGTAGAAGTAATGCTAAAGGCCTTCCTGCATTTTTAAATATATTTCTTATATTTCTGTAACACCACTGAATTAGATTTATTATCCGAATCCTTTTTACATATCCATTTATTTACATATAAAAAATACAATGTAGAACAGACAGTAATATAAATTTATATTCAGTTTTTTAACCTCAAAAAATAAAATTTGTAAAAGACACTACAGATTACACTCACAATGTTTCCGTGTGTAACATGAAATGTAAAGTTGCAAGTGTAATTGGTAGTGTCCATATGCCTGCGTGCACACAAATGGGTAGTTGCTATTTGACACAACACCCCAAACGACAATAGCAGAAGAGAATAGAAAGAAGAGAAAAAACATGTCGACTTACAAGGTAGAGTAATATTACAGACATATATATGGTACATATTTTATATATATATATATATATATATATATATATATATATATATATATATATATGTAGATGTAGATAAAGACAGATGATAGATAGATAGATAGATAGATAGATAGATAGATAGGTAGATAGCCTTATTCCAAAGTTTCAACATCCCTGTTATATATTTATTGTGATTCTCTTACAGGAAGTCATAGTGTTAATTTTCAAGGCTAATTTGGTGTGAGATAGACAAAGACTGACCAAATGTTTTGGCGAGAGATGAATTTAAAGGACTGAGGTTAGGCCAAAACTGAACAGACAAGGATACAGCCTACATTGCAGGGTTGCACACTCTGCTGTGGGTTTTTCTCTTCTTTGCTTCCTCTATTATCATCTTCTTCACAACTGCTGCTTCTCATGGCTAGCAGAAGACCCATAGTTGTTGGTGTGTAATGTGGTGCTGTAAACAATTACACAGTTCTCTCTCGCAGGTCTTATGCCTGTTCTAAAGATACATATAGCCAGTGCTCCAGGCCCAGAGACAGCAAGACAGACACCATTCATTCTGTTGTAAGTCATGGTACCATCAAAACGATTTTTAGAAATAGTAGATTGATCCAAATAGATAACTATAGTATTTCATTTAGGCTTTAATAATGTCTTCTTGTTCTTACAGTGCAGGATATATTGAATAACATATGTAGAACTTCTCTGCAGCTGAAATGTCCTCTAATGTTGTCCGTTCATTAATATTTAACATGAAAAATCTACAAAGTCAACTCGGCTTATGGTCAGAATATCTGCAGATCTCCTGATTGGTTTTATCATGTAATCAGTACATCCCACTATAAGCCCCAGGATCTCTCTGTGTGCTTCTGGGAATCTGAAACCTCACTGATGCGTTCAAACTCACATCCTGTAAACAGTGCAGGACTGAGGTCTGCTACAATGGTGACCAGGTTTGATGTGCAGGTGTTTGCCATGTGGGTTTAATGTAGGATGCCTCCATTATTAACTGGACAGTCGTAGCCCCCGGCCTTCTCTCTGCTAGCCACCAGTGCTGCTCATCAGCAGGTTCATCAGCATGTTTCTGATGAGGTCATAAAAATCACATTCGTCCTCATTAGTGGGTGGATTGAGTAGGAAACTGCAGGCCATGACCCGGCCGTAACCGGCCTAATGCGGTTACACCAGCAGAGAGGAAAACCTGACCGCGTGTCTGTGTGTGTGCGTGCGTGTGTGTGTGTGCACGTGTGTGCCTGTGTGTGTATGTTCTTGTACTTATTTCATCAGATCATCGCTGTCGTAACCACAGTTAGTTCTAGTTCTCTAGTTGTACATTTTTTAATTCTAGTTTTTAAATTCAAAGTTCATTTTGTTTTGATATTGATTTTAATGTTGGTTTTTTATTGCAGGTTAGTTTCAGGTAGTCTGAAGCATGCATTATTAGCTTTAGGTTAGTTTTTAGTATTATGGTGAATTGTTGTGTAGTACTGATAAGGGCAGAATAAAGTTCTAGGCTTTCCATAAACACAACCAAACACAAATGGAGCCCCTCATTCATGCACCTTCTCCTTTTATTGTAGTTAGTTGTAGTTTTGGCAGTTGATTGTTTTCATTTCTACTACATTTTCCAGTTTTAGTTTTCGTTTTAGTATTAAGTAAATTTACTAAACATATCAATATAAAAACTAAATATAAGAAATATATGATGATATTTATAACAAAAATAGCAGCTTTCTTTTAGGATGTTTTAGGATGATTGGACCATTAGAAATGCTCTAAAAGGACTGTACTTTACAAATGAGTACTGTAACACAGTCTGTTGGAGTTTTTTGGAGATACAAAGTGACAGTGACATTAGACATATTCTAGAGTCTTCAATATAAGCAGTCTTCAACTGACCTCAACTATACACACACACATACAATGTGTGTGCGTGTGTGTGTGTGTGTGTGTAAACCCCCAGGCAAAAGACTGTCCAAAATGGTAAAACATTAAACTCTTAATAATTCTAACAACAAATCACTAAACAACAAGACAAAGTGACTTAGTATGGGGCTTTTTTTAGGGGTTAAATCTGGACTCTGACCAGCCAAAACAATCAGTAAAAGCCATCGTACCTTGACCTTGGCCCATTTATTTTTCTGAGTAACTTTGGAACATTTCTATTCCTCCCTTCGCCATGAATATTATATATTTTAATAAACCGGTAAACAAAACAAAACAGTTGAAGCTATAAAAACTATAGAACGCTTGCAAGTAACATCATGCCTGTGATGATCTTATCAAAATCAGAGATGTCGTTCACAATAACATCCTCCCTCTCGTGTTCTATTACTTAAATACGAGACATGAGCTTGACCTCATCTCCTGACACTGTATAATGATAAACCTCCGTGTGGGTGTCTGTCTGTGTTGAGGGGTGGTAGCTCCAGATATCCACACGTGCATGTTTTTGTTTTTCAACCTTTCTCCTCAACATGTGCTGCATCATGGTGACAGTCAACTGATGGCAGATCAGATGTCACTTAGGCAAGACTCCTTCACCGTTCACCAAAACACACTTACAGGTCTTAGGGGTATTAAAATGCATCTATGCATCATTATGCAACAGCATCAATTTTGGATGGTAGCATCAAGTCTCTCCCATGACTCCCTAAACCCCATTGTGCTGTGAATGGACTGTTGTGCTGTATTGTAGTGTCCTGCTGTTGACTTCTGCGGCCGGGATGTGCAGGAGCTCCTCAGAAGTGTTGGACATAACAGTAAGAGTGGCGTAATTCATGTTGTGACTATTTGTGCAGCAGGGCTGATTGTGTCACTCTGTGCTAAGCTGTGGGGTTAGTAGACTGTGTCAGTGTCTACGGATGATGGCTTTTGGTGACCTTCCTGCTTCCCAGCTATCCCAGACATATTCTAGAGTCTTCAACATAAGCAGTCTTCAACTGACCTCAACTATACACACACACACATACAATATGTGTGTGTGTGTGTGTGTGTGTGTGTGTGTGTGTGTAAACCCCCAGGCAAAAGACTGTCCAAAATGGTAAAACATTAAACTCTTAATAATTCTAACAACAAATAATTCTAACAACAAATAATTCTAACAACAAATCACTATTCCCAGCTATTTCGGCCAGTGCTTGGCAGCAGTTCTCACTGCTGTCATCTTCAATTAAAGAAATTCATCTAAAGTTTCCTATGCACCTTCTTCGTCATGCCAGTGTTACAGTATTACACCCAGTGTGGGAAAACGTGCAGCATTGTTAGCTTGATGCTAACACAAGACAGAAAACTGCATATGGCAGGACTTCCAACTCTCACTTATTGGCTGGGAGACTCACACAGTTTGGCTTAATCTCACACTCTCACACCATACATGAACTTTTTCATGCATTTTTGCAAAACGACCTACTAATGAATCTGAACGCGTAGACAGTTTCCTTTCTTGGCTTTCACTAATTGAAATCACTCGGAATCATCAACAACGGATTGTTTGAACGCTAGTGAAGGAGATAGTCAGTGATGCTAGCTAGTCAGTGACACGAAAATGTGTAGTTACCATCAACTACTACTTTTTTTACTGGTCAGTATTCTGCAGTCTTTGCAATTGGACTGTATTCAACCCTCTTTAGAGTAGGTTAACTAGTTCAGAGAAGAGCTGACAAACAAACTAATTATCAATACCGAATAAAAAGCAGAACCAACTTTCAACCTTTGCTCCCCTGAAGGCTTAAACCTTGTCACTCTTTATTATGTCACATATCACTGCAACGGATTATGGGTAGGTTAAGCAAAAAAACAAACTATATTAATTATTGGTTTTGTATTAAACTGATATATGTAGTTTTGATGATGAAAAATGTAATACTATACACTCCTGGACAAAAAAGGGCCAAGCAAAAGTAAAATGTTTTTTTGCTGATTGTTTTGGGCTGATTGGACCAACACTGACTCTTCTTTTTGTAAAGGATAGTCTACAAGTTTAACCCACAAAACTTAACTATTTAAAAATCCTATACTAAGTTACTTTATCTGTTTTATGATTTGTTGTTAAGACCATTAAAATCGTAATGTTTTGCCATTTTGTGTTTGACTTTTTTTCTTTTTTAACACAGGAGTGAACACTACATTGCCAGACGTTTGTAGACAGAGTTCAGATGTTTAAGCCCATTATGAACAGGGGTATAAAATCAAGCACATAGCTATGCAATCTCCATAGACAACAACTGCTAATAGAATAGGTCTTTTTAAAGAGCTCAGTTGCACTGTGATAGGCTGCCGGCTTTGCTGTAAGTCAGTTTGTGAAGTTTCTGCCCTGCTAGATTTGCTCCAATAAGTGGTATTATGAACTGGAAATGGAAGCATAAAAGCACAACAAAAGACACATAGTGGTAGACCACACCCACACTCTGCTGCAGCTCTCACAACAGAGTTCCAAACTGCTTCTGAAGCAACACCAGCGCAAGAACAGTCAGTGTGTCAGAACAGAAGCTTCATGAAATGGGCTTCCATGACCGAGCAGCAGCACACAAAGCATAAGATCACTATGTGCTTTGTCATGCCTCTTCTGAAATGATGAAAAGCATGCCGACAATGTACTCCGGACCAGTGGAAATGTGCCCTCTGTAGTGATGAAACATGCTTCACTAGGTTTGGCAGATGCCAGGAGAACGCTACCTACCAGAATTGAAATCACTCTGGACTAGCAACGGCAGTGTGTTTGAATGCAAGTTAGATACTAGGTGGTGCTAGCTAGTCGGTGACATGAGAATGTGTAGTTACCATCAACTCATCAACACATTTTTTATTGATCTGTATTCCGAATACATAGTGCACAAAACCCTGACCTCAAACTTGGGATGAACTGGAATGTCAATTGTGAGCCAGGCCTTCTTGTCCAACATCACTGCCTGACCTCACAAATGCTCTTTTGATTGAATGGGCACAAATTCTCACAGAGATTCTCCAAAATCTTGAGGAAAGCCTTCTTAGAAGAGCTGAGCTGCAAACGAGGGCAACTACGTATTAGTACCCCTGCTTTTGGAATGGGACGTCCAATAAGCTCATGTAGGCATGATGGTCAGGTGTCCACATACTTTTGGCCTTATGATGTAGATGAATCACAGTTATACTCTATACTGATGCTGACATTTGGCATCGACACGCACCGGCATTCTGTGCCTCTAGACACAGTTCAGTTTTTCTGCACCCTGTACTGTATCTGCTTACCGATGCTGTGCTATGTAGTGCAGTGCATCCGGTGTGCGGAGACCTTAAGAGTGCCTTCAGATGACAAGAGTTTTCCACTTGGAAGATCAGCAGCAAACTAGGTCAAAGTTGCATTTGATTAACTTACAACGGAGCGGCACAGCAGCAATTCCACGTGGCGTGCAACGCTCGAGGTAGCTTAAATGTAGCATTGAAAATCATAAATCATTTGAATCATGTCAGAATAATCAAACTGAAGCCTGGTAAAATGTGAGATTAAGTCATTTCCTAAAGAGTCATAATAAAACCAAACCATTATGAGGTCAGACATTCACACCCCAAACATGTGTGTGTTTTGTCGTTCGTCTGCATACTTCATGGCTTATTCTCACAGAAACAGGAAGAATTAAATGCTGATTTGGCATGTCAGTGCAGACTCCTTGTAGAGAGCCAAACCACAAGTAGGGGAAAAAACGCATAGAAGGCAGAAAGGAAAGTGGGGTTGGTCTGTGTAGAACAAGCAGGCGATGGGAGCCTTGAGGATAATCCAGCAGGCTTTGGGGTTCACTGGAAGGCCATTGCGTGAATCTAGGTCATACTGGAGCATTAGGAGCAGGGAGACACTCAAGGAACTCGGCGTGGGAACCATTCCCATAATCTAGTTCTAATAACCAAATCTAGCATTTATACACTCAGCAATGCACTTCTATGCAAGGGCCTTAGTCCTTTTCACTGGAGACAACAGATTCAAAAATATTGTTTTATTTAATAGTAACATATGCATCATAAATAAGAAAATAATTTTCAGTGTGATCCTATTTTTTTATTGCAGAACCTTTATCATCATTCTTGACACATTGTAGTAGTTCTTCCCCTCACTGGTCATTTTATGAGCTCCACCCAGGGTTAAATTTGTGCAGGAAGAAAGCGTGTATACACATAAACGACAACTTAATAGATATTAATTTGCTAGCATCTGTTTGTTTACTTTAGGGAAACCATGGCGGATACTTCACTGCTCAGTGTTCTGAGACCTCGCCACTCACAGATGAAGCCCTGACTCCACCTGTGTTATGTATACACAGGTGTTCAACATTCTATGCCACCCTCAACCCACTGGATCTTTGGTCAGTTTCTGTCCATAGGACAACTGTTGACCATATAATATGTTGATATAATTTGGGAGGTGGGTCATTGGGAGGTGGGTAGTGATGTTATAGAGTGTGTGGTAATGTTATGAGTATATCAGACACAGTGACGTCGCTGGGGTCAGTGTGATTGCTAGGTTGTGAGTGGTCCTCCATATAAAATAGTGGCACTGTGGTCAGAAACTAAGCCCTAAAAAACAGCACTAGACGATGGCTAGCACATCATCAGTTAGACCAGCAAGGCGGGGCTATAAGGCAGTCGTTTCTGATGGTAGTTTCTAAGTGGGCACTCATTTTTATACAGGGGTCTGTAGCAATATTGGCTCACTGTTTAAAAGCGATGACTGCAGATTTCGGAAAGGGGGTGAAGGTTGTGTTTGGATATGATGTGATTTGTTGTTGTTGTTTTTCTTAAGATGGTGACACTGCTTATGACTCATGGTCCTGTTTTTGCTCCCATGATGCTTTTCTGCACCCTGAGCCTGTTTTCGCGCTTTCCCAGCACGCTATTATTCTCTTACATTTTATCGAGTCATGAGGCCTTAGTGTGTGTGTGTGTGTGTGTGGTCTAAAAATAGCTCTGTATTTATCTGCTCACTGAACTGCTCAGAAGTGCTTAATTATTCAAGATGTGGAAAGGGCTGAGGGCCTGTTTTTTTCCAGGGCATTAAGTGGGGTGATCGAGAGAGAGTGAAAGAAAGAGGGAGAGAGAAAAAGAGAAAGAGAGAGAGAGAGAGAGAGAGAGAAATGAAAACAAGTGCCTCTGCGTCATCACAGAGTGCATGTCACTGTGTCATTTCGTCACACACGTGTTCAGCAGATATTATTAGAGTGGATCCCAATCACTCGCTTTTGTCGCTCAGCGTGAGTGTTCCACTTGAGGAACATCCAGCATGACTCAGAGAAGTGAGGAGAGCGTGTTGGTGATGGAGAAGGCAAAGGATGGGAAAGAAAGAATGAGCAAGAGGCATGTGTAAGAGATAGAGAGATAAACAGAAAGAAAGAAAGAAAGAATGAATGAATGAAGGAAAAAAGACAAGGGGAGAGAGTTAGAAGTAGGAGAGGTTAAGAGAGGGAAAAAGAGAAAAGGAAAGGAAGAGAGATGCAGCAGGAGAGAGGGAATAAGAGTATGTCAGAGAGAGAGAAGGCTAGAGAAAAGTAAGAGAGTGTGAGACAGAGGGAGATAGAGAGAGAGAGAGTGAAAGAGAGAGAACAGTAAATAGAGTCAGAGAAGGATAGAAGAGAAAGAGAGGGAAAGGAGAGAAGCAGACAGACAAAAAAGGAGATGAGGTGAATTGAAGTAAGAAGCAGAGTGGTAAATGATGTTCAAAGAGAGATAGAGATAGAGAGAGAGAAGGAAAGAGAGAGAGAAAGGGTTGAGAGAGAGAACAGAATGTCAGAGAGAAAGGGATGTGTGTGTGAGAGAGAGAGAGAGAAAAGGAGAATAACAGAATGTCAGAGAGAAAGGGATGGGAGAGAGAGAGAACAGAATGTCAGAGAGAAAGGGATGTGAGAGAGAGAAAAGGAGAATTACAGAATGTCAGAGAGAAAGGGATGTGTGAGAGAGAATAAGACAAAGAGAAATAGACAGAGAGAGAGAAGTAAGAAACAGAGTGGTAAATGGTGTTCGAAGAGAGAGAGAGAGAGAGAGAGGGAATGTCAAAGAGAGAAAGAGAATCAGAGAGCGAGGGAGTGTTTAAAAAATGAGAGAAGAGTTTGTGATGAGTGAGCCACTCTGTGTGCAGCTCAATGTGACTGGACCCCCATGTGACGCCGTGGCTGATGGGGGGGGGTGATGGTAGTTGTTGTATTGTAATGTGGTTGTCAGTGTGTGTGTGTGTGTGTGTGTGTGTGTGTGTGTGTGTATATACGTGTGCGTGTGTGTGTGTGTGTATGTTGGTAGTGAACGTGCTGTCCATTCACTGAGCCACAGGGGAGTGATTAGTCCCCCTCCTCAGCCTCGTGACCAAGCGTGGCAGGACTTCAAATAGCACAGAGGACAATCCCTCATCAGCCCCACTGATACCACACTGATTTAGGACTCTGAAAGGGGAAATGTACGCTCAGGACACCTCACTATTCCAAACGGGTTTAATACAAACAAGCATCAGCAAACAAGATCTGTGAACAACAGTTGGCTGTTACTGTACCTTTATGACTGCTACAAGTAAATGACCTTTGTTCAGATTGGCTGGCTTGTATTATGCCTCATTCAAAAGCAGGCCAGGCTAAAACATTACTCATAATTTCAGTGTTAGCATGAAGCTAATGGTGCTACATTTGTTGTTCCACACTGTGTTTAATACGACTTAAGAAAGATACAAACAAAAACATGGACATATGAAGCATGGGAGCAATTCAGGAGACATATTTACTTTGTATGCTGCAGTTTTAGAGCAAAGTATTCAGTTAATGCTTCAATTCAAACCCTAATGCTGAACACTACGTAGGGAGCAGTTTAGCTTGTTAGCTGTCTTTTAGCCTGTTTAGCGTATTTTAGCCTGACTGGTAAGAAAAAAAATTGTCAGTCTCTCAGTGCAAACAGAACTGTACAGTAAAGTGGTCAGCTCAATGGTGTTTACTGACTTGGGATATAATAATACAGATGTCAGTTGTTGTGAGTCGGTCATATGTGGTATATGAAGTCTACGTGGCATATGATGTCTGTATTAGTAATTACGGCTCTAAGCTGGTTTTCTCTTAGACCAATAATGAATGCCACCTTGTGATCAACTATAATATACCAGATACCTTTTGCCGTACTCAAAGGCCTACTTCTGGTGCACAGGGGTATCAGCTTGCAAGTATATTTGCAACATCATTAGCATTGTAGACTGCTAAATGACCTTGTAGTTTCAGAGAATCACGTGATACTCAAGGAGTAAATGCAAACAGGACAAAACATATCAACTTTGGGGCATTTTTGTTTATCACAGGCCAAATACTATTCTTTTTTTCTCATTGAGAAGAGCAGCTTAGACTCCTAATGCTCAATGTAGAGGCCTATGCCAAGTCTATGCCAAGTATTTTAGAAGTATGTTTCAAACACAGCTCATCAGTCAATCAGATTGTAGGACCAATTTAGGATCCAATATATAAAGTACTTTTAACAAGGGTTTGTCAAGTCATCATTCAGGAAGATGATCACTGATGGTCACGAAGCTGAATGATATACTTTCAGTATTACCAGATTTCTGTATCATGTTAACAAAACCAGTCAGAATTTGCAGAAGAAAGCGTGACTACACCAGTGGTCAGGTGTCAATGACCAAGAGCTAAATTCAGCAGTGTGATCCAACCCATCCCTCAGTGCTCCTGTGCCTTGTTTCTACAGACTGACATGCAGTGTCATCGTGGGTTTTGAGTGCCTGCTGTTGTCTATGAGCTCAGGGTTGGAGCGTTCATCAGTGCTGATGTTTTTCTGGGTGAGTCATTGGATCTTTTAGCATCTTACCACACAGCTCTGTCATCCTCTACCAAAAACACGATCACATCCATGCCTCATGATCTTAACTGTAACTCCAGATCATGGGGATTCCCTGTGCTGTCTCTGCAATCTCTCTGCTAGCACTGAAATGACTTTGATGTGGAGACAGTTCTTTTTTTCACTTGTGTTTCACTCATGCCTGTAAGTTGAGGAAAACAGCAATGGGCACTTCCCTCCAACCTTGACTCGTCTTACTTAGACGGGTCTGTTTTTTGCATAGCCAGTGGTGTTAAACACAGCCCAGAGTAAAGATATATAATACATAATGTGTAGTTAAGTGGCACGGTACCACCGTTCCTTTGCAATACGATACTGAAATGGAACCCAGTGTTGGCTGATACTAATCTGTATCTGTAATCTAGAAAGGATTTTAAAGAAACTTTGAAATGAGCATAAAATTAGACCATTACACTCAAACTATTCCCACAGGAAGAAATACACAACTAGCATCACAATGCAACGATGAGAGTGGGATATTTCAATATAGATTTGTTAAAGGACTGGATCGGGTCAATCTATTTTTTCCCTCTGATATCCCATCCGGGTTTTCGGACCAGTGGTACCCGAGCTAGTACTTTGTCCACAGATCATTACTTACAAGTTTGGACACATCTGGTCAAATGACTTGTTTCGCTGATTGTGTAAGGGAAAACGTTTGGAGCAGCGTGGCAGCATTAGCCATGACCTTCTAGCAAACCTTTGAAATTGTGGCAGAGCTAAACACCACCATGCCAGAGTCACTGCTGTGCAGAGAATGGGCCACCATTTGGGCAATTTCTTGACAGTTGTGGTTTTATGGTGGTCCCTTTCCACTGATAGAGGTGGACCTAACAGCAGCAGACTGGCTACAGTCTTTATAAAGCTTTGTAAACCTAACCAAATCAGTAAAAGATGATATATATAATAAATTGGCATGTGTACATCAAAGGCCCATATGCTGCACCTTCATAGCATTCCATACCCAATATTGTGGAGTATTCGTATGCTCCCTCTCGGTGTTAAAGGAAAGCAGTACATGATCCCTTTAGCCACTGAGCTGCCCCTGATGGCCCCACGTCCTTTTTTGGGGTGGTTTTGTTGTGTCCATGGCCTGAAAGAGATTGAGTTCCACATGCTGTGCAGATTTTTGCATGGGTTCATAGAGGGCAGAGGCCTAACTGGCAGCTCAAACAGCAGATGACCTGCCTGGGCCAAGGTCATGGCCAGAGATGAGGCCATTGTTTTGGTTTGGTCATTGGTCATTGTTTGTGTTTGTTATGTTACTTTCTAATATTTAAGGGATTAAAGTGGGAAAGTGTGGGTGTTGATATCATATAAGCAGGGTGTGCAAAAGGCTTACGGAGGCCTTTGGTCATTGACAACTGTGTCGGATTTAGCCAATTGAAGGATAATTAGATATCAGAGGAGCTTGCTTGTGCACAACCCTTGAGGTGGGCACACACACATTCACCTAAGCACCAAGATTAGATGGGAGTTAAGATGTGAGGTATGATGTGAGCTAAACCCACATACCATACGTTTCAGTAAGCACTGTTATTATTTAGAAGCCTTCATTGTGCTAACAGGGGTGTCATTTTATGACCTCACAGCCATTTGATTATGATTCTTCAAGAATTCACACAGCAGTTCAGTTTGATTTGATTCTGTTATTTTAATAAGACTCAGAATGTGTGCAGGAGTGCAAAACATGCACTATATATATATATAGTTTTCATTGTTTAAATATTTAACCCTTACTTGCTCATATTTGGAGACTACAACTCTTCTTGCACAATATGCTGAGTCATCCTCTAGCCATATATATATATATATATATATATATATATATATATATATACTCATCATTTATAGGGCACTTCCTATTGGGAGCTGGCTGCCTCAAACCTTTACCCTTAAATTCCAACTTGTAACACACAAACTGACCCTTTTTCCAGGTCTATATCCCCCCGTGATCCTACTGGCACGGCAATCGACATGGCCACACCTCACAAGCTTCTACAGGGCAATGCCAGCCAGTAGCGGGTTGTTACATAGCCTCAATCCTCGGGGATTGGCCATCCCCAGTGCGTTCCAGTGCACAGTCCCAGCCAGTACAAATGCTATGGGGCAGTCCTTGCCCAGGGCCCACATCAAAACTTCGTACAGCACCTCAGCTGTCAATTTCTGCTGGGGGTGACAGCAGCAAAATGATACTCCCAGCCATTTTTTTCCACCACCTACCGCACCATCAGTGCTGGCTTGAACGCCACTAATCTTATCCACAAAAACCTGGGGCTGCAGTTTTTCATTACAAACAGTCTTTAGAATATTTTTTTTCTCAGCCTTTAGAATAAATACCTGCAGCTTCCTTCATGTGTATATGAGATTGAACACCACGGCTTAAATCTTAGGAGAAAATGAACTCACTTCATCATTCCCAACTAGAAGGTAATGACACAACCTTAAGTAAGATAAAAAATCAGTGTCACCTGAAGGAGTATCAACCTGGCCTCACTCACTCACTCACTCACTCATCTTGTAACTTCTTCTCTTCTTACTCACTCACACTTAACCGCTTCATCCTGCGATGGATTAGTGGCCTGTCCAAGGCGTGTCCTGTCTTCTGCCTATTGAGCAATGGGATGAACTCCAGCACCTCCCATGATCTTCTGGGGAGAAGGCAAGATAAATGCTGGATAGGCCACCAATCCATGGCTGGGCAGACAGACATAGTCACACATACCCACACTCACACCTATGGGCACAATACTAGAACAGAATTAAAATCATAACCTTAGCTTAGCTATACTCACCTATTTATGTGGAATGGATGATCTTCGTGAGTCAGACGGGAGCTTACTAATTAACTAGCATTTAGAGGGCTGACCTGCAGTTAGCCGGTAGGCGAGTCATGATGTCACATGACCTTGGTAAACCAATGAAATGCAGGACATGTCATAGATACGGACGTGAGCTAATGGCACACATAATATTGTTCGCAAGTGAACATTTTAAATAGTTCATCCCGAAAAGAGGACTAATAGGTGTCCATCCAGGTATAGTGCCGAATGAAGGACTGGGAGTTGAAAAATCAGACTGCGAATACCTACCCAAAGTCTTACCCATTGGGCCACCACGCAGCCCCTCAATCTGCCTTTAAAATAGAAAAAAAAAACATAATTGAAATGATGAAAGACGCAGATTGGAATGAATGTTTATAAATGTTCATGTAGCTCTATATCAGCTGTCATGAATGTGTTACTGAACTATTTAGAATTTCATTTTGGTCAAAAATACCAAATTCTGGTTATGATCATAATCTATTATAAAACAGGCCTAGAAATTGCAGCAATTCCTGATTGGAACTTGAAGGCCGTGCTTTGTGTGTTTAGCCACCGTTCTTTTAGCACTGCAGTCTTTGTCGCCTCTCTGAAACACCCTGAGCATCAGCAAGCTGCCGGTCTGCATTCCAGCAACACGGCAGCAGCATTCTGCTCACCCACAATGTGACAGCAAGGCTGGGAGAATGTATGGGGTCAGATGGGGTTGAAACCAGGGTCAAACGCTCCATTGTCATTGTTTGAGTCTCTATGAAGTGCTAGTTATACAACTCTTACATTAGCACTCTATAGCTGAGGGGTGACAAAAGTAGAAATGTTGGCCCTGGGTAACAAGGCCTTACTTTATGTTAGTCTCTTTTCGTGCATTTTCCATTTAAAAAATAATGTGAAAAGTTATTATTCCACCAAGCCAATCATCACCTAATCTCAACGTCAGCAAAACACAAAATAATGGGCCGTTTATTACAGTTTAACTCTGCTATACCAGGACCCTTTGGTAATTGGAATACTATGGCCATGTGTGCCACTAGTCTCTTTACATTAGATGCTGGAACATTGCTCTGACAATTTGATTGCATTCAACCGCAAGAGCATGAGCGAGGTCAGGTACCGATGTTGGATGATTAGCTCTGGATCACAAACTCAATTCTAGCTGATTCCAAAAGTTTTGGATAGAGCTCCATCACTCCAGAGAAGGCAGTTGCTCCAATGCTAAGGGGGTATTTACCCCTCTAGCTGATGCTTGGCATTGGGTATGGTTATCTTAGGCTCATGTGCGGTTGCTCCAGAGCATCCCATTCTATTGGCAGTGCTTTTCTGTAGAGATTACACAAGCTGTACGTGCAGATGAACTCCTGTGTCAGTAACGTATGCCCCACAAAGTTGTTGTGTTCACTTATTAATATGGGCACTTTTAGACACATAGTGCGTATATACGTATTTAGACCTTCTGTGCATCACATATGTATGTGTGAGTGTGTATTTGTGTGTCCTGGGTCCTAACTCAGCTCTTTGTTGGTGGGTGAACGAGGCTGGAGTGTGCTGGGCCGAGTCACAGGCCTGCAGTGTTCTGGCAGCGAGCGAGGTGACGGCAGCACCACAGAGGGCTCGTTGTCTGGCCGCTCGGAGCTGTGTGTGGCAGGAGCCTCCGCAGCTGCTTCCAGTTACCCGCCCTGTGGGGGCCCCGATTACATTTCAAAACAAGCACCCTCCTTCCACTCTCGCGCTCTTTCCATCCCTCTCTGCCTCTCTTTCCTCCACAAAAACTGACTGAGGGAAAAAGCACGTAAGGTCGGGGTGAATGTGGCTGAGAGAGAGAGAGAGAGGGCAGATTGAGCATGACTATATTTTGAGATGTCTGGGTTACGGTAATGTAACAAACGAGTGAGAGGCGGATGAGATAACCTCACACTTAAACTGGAGACAGCTATGAGACTTGTGACCCCAAAAAATTTGGCACAAGCACAGTGTCCACACCCTTCACTTAATTTATCTTCCAGTCAAAACAGCCATTAAGTGGAAGTTTGTCCATTTTTTAAGACAGAAAATTGCTCAAATTTCTTTCAGTATTTAATATGTCCACCCTTTGCCTTAACACTGACTTCCATTCTTTTCTAGAGCCATGCTTCCATTTTTCCAGGAAATCTGCAGGGATATTTTTCACATCACCAAAGTTCAGTCTTAGAAGTTTGTTGCATTTGCTGCTTTGCCAAGATCCAGGTAATCCCAAACGCACACAGTGATTTTGAGGTCTGAAGTGATATTATATTAAGTTGTTTCATTATAAGCTGCTTATCCTGCTGGGTTGTGAGTGGTGCTGGAGCCTATCATAGCACTTATTGGGCAGAAGGCAGGAAACATCAGGGGAAGTGTTGCCAGTTCCATTACAGGGCGAACGATTTAGATGAAGGAGGAATGAATGTTTTGTTAAGTATGTTTATATATATTTGTTTATATACATAGTCTCATTTCCTCTACATCATTTATGGGAACCTTTATCCTACATTTTTCTGCATAGCCTTATACAAGTGGATTAATTTATATCCACATCTATATGTGAAATAATAAATATCCCATAGAAATGAATGGCTTCTAATTGATGGCGCAACAACTGACTGAGGGATAAGGCATATAAGGTCGGTGTGGATGTGGCTGAGAGAGAGGGCAGAGGTGGCGTTAAGGGCAGTCGTCGTAACAGTCTGCATGCATGTAGTCCTGCATCGTGCAGTCGTCTGCCAATGGTGCTGGCACTAACAGGATGACTCACGGAGGGCATCACTGCTCGCTGAATGTCCGCAATTGTGGCTGTTGGGTCATTCAGGTACAGCGATGAGGCCCGCCCTTAGGTCACAACCGTGGCTGAACGTGAAACTCTAATCATTCACATGTCTCACAATGTCAAACCTAACCACCAAGTTTCATTCCTGGTGGTTGACTCCTTATGGGTGCAACTATTCTTTTGATGATGAGTGTATCTTAGTATTCTGATTATATGAGGTGCTATCTACTGACAGAGCTTGCTGTAGACAAAGGTATTGTGAGTTTTTGTTTGAGCTGACAAACTGGAATCTAGAGGACCATGGGCCATGTAAAATGGGCCCAGAGCTCAGCCCCTGAGCTCTAGTCTCACCCCTGGTTGCTACTATAACTATACAGTACTGTTATATAACAGGAGCAGCTACTGCTCCAACCTACTATTACCAAAGCTTGCTGGTTTGTGCGCCAGGAATCTTGCATGTGTGCATCTGTTTCCCTATTTTGTTAACTTACCGAGCCCGTAATTCAAATAACGTGGTGATACTCAGGAGAAACTTCACAGAGGCCAAACATAGTGGCTTTGGAATTTCATAGAGTTCAATGAGGGCGCTTTTCAAAAATGCCAGGTTCAGTCAACTAATGAACCAGTGGATCAAATAATATTGAACAGATTAACTGGTTGTAAAAATAAATGTTACTCCTGGCCTTATTATGAAAGGGAAAAAAGTTACTATGGGTCATTCAGTTTGGATGATGACTTGCTGCCAAATTTGATTCCGTGTGAGGAACTGATTTGCGCCAGCTTGTTACATAATGGCCGTTCTAAGAGCAGCCATCTGGGCCTCAGCATCTTGGCCTGTATTCTACAGGCATGTGTAAAAGTGTGCGTGTGCGTAAGCGTATATATGTGTGTGTGTGTGTGTGTGTGTGTGTGTGTGTGTGTGTGTGTATGTGTGTATGTGTGTGGGCAGCAACAGGAAGACAAGTGGGCAGAGAAGGAGCCGCGCTGTTCCCAGATAGCCGTTCTGAGCGCTCCTCCGGCTGTGATCGTACCGTGCAGTCGCTCCTGACTCAAGATGCTGCCAAAAATACGAGCTGGCAGGAAGCACACACTCGCTCTCATTAATCTGCCATCATTAACAGAGAACCGGCCGAGTGCCTCTCCCATTCCAGCAACCCATTCACAACTTCTCCGAACGTGCTAAGTAGGATAAAGAGGATTCACCCTTCACCTGCCTCGTCTTACACATACACGCAGAAAGGTCAGTAGGGGTTAAGCAGCAAAGCTGGAAAGAGACAGCAGTGTGAGAAAGAAACAGCGAGGAGGCTTTGCTGGAATAGTCACACATTCAGGAGGCCCGTTTGAATGTTCCTCCAGTTATTTAATTTGTGGACTGCGTGCCTGCCATAATGTGACGGTTCCACCAAATATCAGATGCACACAATTTTCCCTATTTGCTCAGCCAAGACATGCTTGATCTCTGCAGTTTTGCACCAGAGCTCTGATGCTTATGCAGCCAGCGTCGCACAAACTGCATGCCTCGAACTCAAGCTGTTAGGTGATCTTGACTTCTAGACTTGCTTATTGTCGCTGTCCAAAAAAATCCTCTATAAAACAGTAACTTTACAAGAGAAGGCCAGAACTTTCTTGTAATGTAAGTATGTGTTTTTCTATGTGAATTTTCAGCATTTCTTTTTTTTTTTTTTTTTTTTTTTTTTTTGCAATAAGTAGTTTTTATTTGTTATTCTAAGATACTAGGAATTACATATTATAGATCCATATACAGTGCCAGAGCCTAGTAATGCCTAGTAATGGTAGGGAGGGGAGGTAAAATAATATACATCCATACATACAACTTTATGTAGGCATATACACAAACGCGCATGTAAACACATATAGCCTACACGCCAATATCTGCAAATGTAAACATAGGATTTATGTTTATGCATATATAAGTCCACCTGTGTGTCTGAAACTGATGGACTGCCATGCTGCATGCATTTTTGCATTGACTCCAGGCTCACTAATCAGCTGTGTTATCATGGTTGCAGTCCAAGCAAATGTGCATCGTGATAGCAGCAGAACAGCTCATCTTGTTAATCACAAGATGTACAAAAGCTTACACGACGTGCAACAAGATGATCATAAAAATGCAGAGGTGACAGAAAATGTCCAGCAGATTGTAGCTGAAAGGCTGGAGGAATGGCGCTACTACATTTCTTCTTCCTCTTGTGTCTTCTTCCCATGTTCTCACAGTGTTTAACACACACAAAAATGCATTGGACCTGTTGTGAAGCTTTCAGTGCCTTACAAACATCACCCATCCCAAAAAGTCATACTAGGAGTGAATAGGCCTTAACTTGTTATATACTTCAGCTTTGCAGCTCTAGTGCAGATCTAAGGAAGCAAACTTCAGACACCCAATATGTCTGGGATGACCGAGTGGTTACTTTAAGATAGGAAAAATCAGGAACCTGTGTAAATGTGATTTTTGGAGGAAGCATCGCTTTAAAGGTGCTCAGATGGACTTTGAGGGTGATTTGAAAGAAGGGACACATACCAGAAGGAGGTGAAGGCATGTGGAAGGAGGTGCAGAGCAAAGCTGGCCTGGCTCGCATTTGTGGCTTGTTATTTTCCCCTTAATTGAGCCTGTGTACACAGCGTGCTTGTCCTGTCACTGCGTGTTCTACGCATTCCTGCACAGATTGCGGCTCCATCGCCCACTGCAGGTGGCTCACGTACGCAGCCTCCCCCTCACTCTCAAAACAGGAGGGGGGGATTGCTGACCCTCGAATGGCCACTAACCCAGGTTCGGAGGCACACGCCTGACCCATTAAATCCAATCGGAACAGAGCGCTCAGTTTAGGTGTCGAGGCCCATAGGTATAAGAAGGCGTCGGGCTTTTTGTTCAGACTGTCTTCAAACGCAGACTGAGGACCCATCTCTTTGAAAAGCGTTTAAAGGGTGCTTATCAATGAAAGCCACATTTTCCTCACTTGTGCTGAAGTAGAGTTTGATGTACCATGTAAAACAAGTCCATATGATCTAAATATGAAAACTAAGCCTGTTTTGAATTTTCTGCCTACAGCAGTTTTGTCCTGCCCATTCATATGGAAGCTGTAAGTGAGAATTTCAGCTTGGACTGCTTTTTGAATGAGGCACAGCAAAGGGTAGCCAATAAAAACAGAAGCCATTTACATACAGTACCAGTCACAAGTTAGACATAATTGGTGTTCTTATTTTTAGCTTAACGCTTTGCTTTAGAATGAAACTGAAGAGATCAACCCATAAACTAGCAGTCATGGAATTATGCAGTCCACCTTAAAAAAACTCCAAAATGGAACTTTACAGAAGGCTAAAACAGCTTTCTTAACCTGCAGTGGAGGTTGATATAACTTTCAGGGGAAAAAAGAAAATGCAAGAAATTTAGAGGATACGGGCCCTAATACTAATCTTACCATAAAAACGCATTGTGTATGTATTTGTTCTCTGCCTCTGGCAGGATCTTAGCTCAAGGGTGTATTTGGACTCTAGAGCTGCCAGTTTAGGAATACAGAGACTACAAAGAACATTTGGAAATCTGCATGTTTTCTGCTGGGCTGCAAGCTTTCATTCTCTCTTGTCATTCCTGGCCATGTTACAGCTTCTCAGATCAATAAAGCTGCTACTTATAAACTGGACTGCTTTTTTCCCTTGCCTCAGGGCTGAGAAAGACCAGCAGTGGCTTCCTTTGAACGGGGTGGTTGAGGAAGCGGCCCACTGGAGAATGTCAGGTTCCAGGGATGGCTTTACATGGTAATTAGGATGATTCCAGGTGTTCCCTCTGCTATTAGGTGCCTTAGCGGTCACACCCTGGATTTTGCTAAGACTGCCATCTAGTGTATACCAGCAGCAATACTACCTGGCCATTTACATTAACCAACCAGATAAGGGTGATATAAAGGAGGCTCTTGGACTTTCACATCAGTATTTTGAAATGTTTTAGGTGTGTAAATTAAGTAACTGTTTGTATTTGTCCTAAAGGTTTATGCTCTTAGTTGTGTACAGCACGGTGGCCAACTGTGATTATGCTAAATGTGCTTCATAAATAACATACACTTACATACATGTGTTTCATTTTAAAAAACATTATAGATACTTCTTTGTTTGTTTGTTTGTTTGTTTCTTTCTTTCTTTCTTTCATTTTATCTTTCTTTTTCATGATGTACATTGTTGGGAGTTGGTTTTACATGTATAAGAATCAATTCTATCAATTGCAAAAGTTGTGAGATGTCAATTATAGTCTATCAAATATAATTAAAAATTTCAAATTAAACCCCAAATAGATGGCTGTTTCATTTCACTACATACAAAAGAAAAAAGACAGAAGCACTTATATGTACTGCAATCTCTTTGCTTCTTTACTGCACTTATTTTGGTTGATTGATATTGATGTATGCCTTAGGTTATCAATTGCTCTTGATTTTTCTTATAATTACAATCATATGTATCATATTTGGGGTCTTTTCCTACAATGTTTATAACAACATGCAGATCAATAAAGAATTTCAGTGTCGCTATGGAAAAGAGAAATGTCATTGCAACAGGCAACAACATTGAATCTCTATAGAATATATTAACACTCCTGGCAAAACACAATATTGGGCCAATCCCAAAATGGCAGAACACTAAGCTTTCAATGGTCTTAACAACAAATCACTAAACAATCAGATAATGTGACTTAGTATGGGAAGCTTTTCCCTTTTCATTTCTTTAAATAGTTTGTTGGTAAACTGACAGACAATCTTTTACAGGAAGTAGAGTCAGCATTGTTCCACTCAGCACTAAGAATGAAGAATTAAGAAACATTGTCACATTAGTAATTCATAAAAAACACTGTATTTTGGGCTTGGCCCAATTGTTTGGTCTGAGACTGTATGCAGTTAAGTATTAGAGTATGAAATATCAGTGTGATAAATGTAATTGTAATAGCCTGAGGTATTTTTTACCCAGTTTTATTATAATTTGTATTGCTGTGTAAGCTATACTCCTGCCAATGGTTATGGCCGATTTTGGGAAGAAACTATTTACACTGTCAAGGGTATAGAAGGTCCCGTAGAGGAATATTACAGCAGATTTTCAGGGTGATACCAGGGCGAAGCCTCCAGCCTATGATAAAGGAGCCTGGAATGCAAAATGTGCGCACACTGCATGCTATTTCTCAGTGTCAGGGCGGAACTGCATCTGAAACCTTTTCAGATTTATCATAAGTGCAGGCCGCGCTGGCAGTGGACACTCTGCACATAATTCTGAGCATAATTTTCATGTGTGCCTGTTTCCAATTGCAGGAGCATCCTTGCCATTATCCAAGAGGGAATGAACCCGCTCTGTTTGTGACAGCCCAAATCTCCAGGGTGATGTGTGCGTGTGTATGTGTGTGTGTGTGTGTGTGTGTGTAGCTGATATATGTCCCAAACTGCTGACCTGTCAGAACCCGCCAGGGAGCCTTGCTGACCCAGCACAGCTCCACCCAGCAGGACTGCAGAATCATCGCTATCTCTCCCTCTCTTTTCTCCCTCTATCTCTTACTCTATCTCGCTCTCTCTCCATATCTACCTCTCTCACTCTCTATCTCTCTCTCTCTTCTACATGTCCACATGCAGAAATCACAGGACTTCTTGTTATGAAAGGTTACACAGCAATACAATACGATCAAGGTAACTGAGAGTGGTTTGATTTGAAGTGTGTGGCTCTTAAGAGACTCTCTGACTCAGGACTGGTCACAGTGCTGATGATAGGAACCAGACATCTGAAGTGTTATTAAATAAAGTGGTTGTCAGTATGTAGCCTGATGCTTTAGACATTTTCTTGGATTTGACATTATTGATATTATTAACATTACAATTCAGCAGATATGTGTAGGTTCACTTGTCAATGGTCATTAGTCAATATGCTTCCTGACCAAAAACAATGTTGCAAACTTCTTAAGCTTTGAATATGGTACTTATTCACTATGGCACTGTTTCGACAAACCATGTCACAGCATCACAACATTTACTTTTGTGCAGAGTTGCATTCATTCTTGGCTGAGATCTTGTACTGGATGACTGGAAAGTCTTCTCCAACACATCCCAAAGACTTGCAATGGAGTTAAGGTCAGGATGCTGTGGTGGCTAATTTGTGTGTGAAAATGATTCCTTGTGCTTCCTGAACCACTCTTTGACAACCTGAGTCCAATGAATCTCGGTCATAACCTGGTCATTCAGGTAGTCAACTGACTTCATTTTATGGGCACATAGGGTTGCTGAGCTGAGACCTGACCAACTGAAGAAATCCCAGATCATAACACTGCCTTTAGAAGCTTGTACAGTGGGCACGATGCATGATGCATGGGTACATCACTTTATGTGCTTCACTTTTTACCCTGATGCACCCATCACTGGAACAGAGTCGATCTGGACTCATTAGATCACATGACCTTTTTCTGTTGCTCCAGAGACCACTCTTTATGCTCCCTAGTAAACTAAAGCCTTTTTCTCTGAAGCCTCACTAACAAGTGGTTTTCCTATGGCCACAGCTGGTTAGTCCTGTGAGTTCCTGTTTCATTGTGCGAGTGGAAATGCTTTTACTTTCACTACTGAACACAGCTATGAGATTAGACTTCAGCAAACGTGTAAGTGATCTCTCATCACAGTCATTCATGATTTTTCTTTTCAACCACATTTCTTCCACGAACTTGACGGTTCACCACCAAACCACTTACTGCAGCAGTTAGGCTTAAGTGAATTGTTGCCAGCTGAAACAAATTAATCGCAGCAGTAATTATCCAATCAAAGGCTCTTAAGTATTTGCTTATTTAAATCCAAACAGCAGCTCTTTTTGTTTTGGCCAGACAGTGTATTTACATTGTAGACATCACAACCCCTGGTTTCAATCACCACCACCGTAATGATAGCAGAGCTGGTAACATTTCACATCAAACCACTCTGGATGACATTGGTTAAGTCTCAACCACTGAGTTGGTATACAACCTTTACATTATACGAAGCTTCAAAAAATAGTTGCACCCAGAAGGAAGTGTTGGATTGCAATGCTATTCACTCAGAAGATAAAGGTTACCAGGAACAATAAATGATGATACATTTAGACTGATATGGGCAATATTTATTGAGCTACACATACAGAAGTAGTGTCTCTCAGTAATGGGGTCTGGCCGTCATGTTTGCTAAAGAAACATGCCAGACGTCTCGGCATAGAGTTGTAGAGGTTCCTAATGGTGTACTGTGATAATCCATCCCATGCATCTTGAATATTCTCACGCAGTTCCTACAGACTGTGCAGTAGGGGTGGAGATGGACAAATGTGGGACTCGTCACTGAAGATGACCTGCTGCCATTCTGAGTCACTCCATGACAGTCTCTCACGACACCATTGCAGTCTTTGGCAATGTTGACTTGGTGTTAAGGGCAGTCGTCGTAATGCTCCGCTTGCATGTAGTCATGCGTCGTGCAGCCATCTGCCAATGGTGCTAACACTAACAGGATGACATCGCTGCTCAAAGAATATTCGCAATCGTGGACGTTGGGTCAGTCACGTACAGCAATAAAGCCTGTCAAACCTACCCACCAAGTTTCATTTCTGTCGACTGATTCCTTCTGGGTGCAACTGATTGAGTGTATTTATTTATTTATTTATTTATTAGTGTGGTAACACATTGGAATATAAAAAATGTCACCAGAATCATATCAAAACCTTTCATAGATGATTTTCATGTAGATTTAAGTTTCATAATTAATGAACCAATAGAAAAGGTCCAAAACGACTTGAATCTTGCTGCTTTGCAATACATTAATTTTCCAAGATAAGAAGTTGTGTTTTGATAGAGACAATATGCGCACATATGTTTTCCATAACAGCAGGTAGTGGATACGTAAGTTACGGTGCTTAATAGGTTGCACATGAGTGAAAAATCTTCGACCTGCAGATGCCCATAAAGAAATCACAGCTGGTCCTGTTGCATCACGCGCATCTGTGAGAAAATCTCCAAGACCCCATGACTCCCTTGACCTCCATTGCAACCTTTCCTCAGGAAGCTATGAAGAATAACAACAGCTTTAAAAAGATCTCTCTCTCTATGGCTGAGATATTTTTTTGCGCTTAACTGTAGATACAAAGAAAATGTGCTCCACTGTTATACAATAGGCACCGGTTGGTGGGAGTCTTGAGGGTGGTGTGTGAATTCCATTGCTGAGCCCAGCTGAGCGCTCAGACAGGAGCCCATCCTCCTCTGAGGTCGGCCTTCAAGAGAAAACAGAACCATATGAATTAATATTGCTCAGGAAATGAAAGTGCCTTGATAGCACAAAAGAAAAGAAGTCTGCTCCACATTAGGTTCTGTTTAATAAGCGAAAAAGAAGAGTATCCCAGTTTCATGACTGCAGCCGTCACATCCTTTCATGTGGCTACAGCTCATGGTACACAGACTTTGTAAAGAGGCGAAGACTAATTTCCCCACTTATCCTCCTCCAAAGGGTTGAGAGCACAAGACAAGAGCGAGATCCAACTGCTGATTTGGAAAATATCACACACTTTGAACACATGTCTGGCTGGTAAATCAGCTGTTAGTGACTGATACTGTATATACTTCAAATGTACACTCATTGGATACTTTATTGGAAACATCTGTCTTGCTGGTGTGCAGTTTGAGACCATCTGTTGATGCACAGCTTAAGCTCACCATCCTTTGACCACATACTGCAAGCAAAAATTATATCTAAGCAAGTGAAAACACCTTAAATCAGGCCACTATGTGTAATATCTAAATTAGTGTTATAGGATTGTTGTAATAACATTATAGGATTATTTAACTGGTTTCTATGCATTTCTAGTGATTTATCTAGTAAAAGTGTCTTATTTGATTGGCAGAGAATCGTATTTGTTTTGAGAAATAATGCAGTGAATTTTCTGTATTTTCGTCATTTGAAAATGATCTGAAACTGGAGATGCTAGATTGCCCTTAGGTGGGAGGGAGTGAATATATGTCTCTGTGTGTATGCCTTGCAATGGATTGGTGACCTATCCAGGGTGTTTCCTGTTTTCCACCCAATAAAGACTGGGATTGGATCCAGCACACCCAGGTCCAATATGAGAGGAAAAATAACTGCTGCCTCAAGAGCATATTTTAACCTCTTTGCCAATCAAGTTGAAGGTTCTGCTCCCAGCTAGAGGAGAAAACACAATGACGGCTGAAGGCTGATGGCTATAACGACCACCACTGTCTGTTCCTATCAAGAAACCACGTTCAGCAGCAAACTAAAGAAATTATATAAATAAAAGTAAAATAAGAGTTAACATTCAGGCTGCTGTGCACCGCTGGAGACACTCTCGGTGAGTAAAGGGATGAAGTTTGATGCATTTCCTCTTGACTGGTAAGTAAACACCTGTTCATTCTAACCTTGAAGAGAAGAGCTTTTCCTTGTTTCTTATGATAGGGATGGGCACCACAACTTTCTGGCGATATATTGCCTCCTATTGTGTGGAGTATGCACCATTGTACAAATTGCACCTTTAAGCAGTTCCTTAGGGCACCAGGGTGGCTCAATGAGTATGTTTTTTTCTTGTTATTCTTTCATATTTCTTATCAAAGAATCCTTTGACATGCCAATATTCTACACTCCATTACACAAGTTCATTTATTACATTTGTGTGGTTTTTCAGAAAACATTTGTGTGGTTATTCAGAAAACAGTCATAACAGTCATCTGTATGTTTTTTTATTAATTACTACTGTCATGATGTTAAGAGTACAATTAATGTCATCATCATTAATATTTTTATATGTATCTGTGTATTTATTGTATTGTTTTATATGTATGTGTTTATTAAGTATATGTATAATTATGTTTTATTTTATATTTATATAATATTTTATCATTTAGGACCACCACAGAGCCCAGACCTCAGCATCACTGAAAGGGTTTACATGGGTAGTGAGAAGCAGGAAATACAACCAACTTCTAAGACTGAACTTTGGAGGTGTGGAAAAATGATTTCCCAGCAGGTCAGTTCCCAATGAGAATGTCACTTAAGGCCCCTGAAACACCTAATATATCAAGTCTCTACCATGTCCATTTCACCGTTGTGCTAGGAATGATCTATCATCCAGATAGTATCTGGTCGACAGACATCCTGTGGTCAGAAACTGACCGTTGAGAGGCCAACAAACAGATGGACTGCACTCTGTTTGTAATACTACACCTGCATAGTGGGTCTAAAAGGTAGATGAACACAATAAACTGACCAGTGACTGGAAGCACAAGGATGTGGTTCTGACAAAGTGGCCAGTGAGTGTGCTATGAGTAAAGCAAGGCTGCTCTATATATGGCGAGTCTATATGCTGTTGCAAGTGAAAAGGAGTGAATCCATATAATCAGATTAGTGACATAATGCATTTTGGTGCTTTCTTCTCAGGCTAAAGTATTGACTGCACGCACTGCCCCAGTCTTTGTGTTATTTGTTTACTGTTAATGTTCCAGACGGGACCATCCAGACACCACAGCCACAAGTTAGAACAGATGAGCCCTGGTATCCCTCAGAGCAATCAGTCGCAACCTGCGCTGACCACAACCACGTCAGTGTGCGTGTCTGAGGTGAAACCCCCAGACAAAGCGCCGGGCCAGATCAGAGCTGTTTGGGTGTTTAAAGTACGAGGTGAGTGAGAGATCAGAACGAAACGTACGCGCTAGGCTGAAGATCAAAGGCAGACGAAGCACGCATCACTCCATCTCTCTCATCTGCAAAATCTCTTCCAAAGTGGCTGCTGGCAACCGTGCCAGCAACCCCTCCCCAACCCCGGCCTACCCCAGAACATAAACACAGCCAGTAGAGAGAGAATGACATCTAACTGCTTAACCTCAGGCTTAAGAGGAGTACAGTACCTGTTGGAGGGATTAAATGAAACTGACACAAGGTGAACCAAATGAAACTTTGCATAATCTTCTATATATTTAATGATCTCATAATTTATAGAAAAGAAACCTCTTTCCATTTTTTTCGTCTTTTAAAGTGCCAATGTTCTACACTTTTCTGAAGTCCACTTATGAATTTTGAGGGGTTTTATATGCTGAAAACAGTCCTAATTTTTACACAGACAATTTCCAATCTCTATTTATACATTAGAATTAATGAGGTTTTATTTTGTTACTGTGTCTTTAAGGCTAAAATATGTAAATTAAGTGATTGAATGCCTGGTATTGACTTTTAATTGATCCCTCTTTAAAAAATAAAATGCAGTTAGAATGTGCAGGATCAGCACATTAGCAGGAATGGGTAGGCTAGACAGCTGCATGCTTAATGATGTTAAGGTAAATGTGTTCATGGTTGTGACATCACAGTCATGATCAATTCAAAACGGGTTGTTTTTACAGCTCTATAAACTGGTGGGTTGTTTTTGTTTTCTTCCAATGTGCTGGGTTGAGCATTTTTGGGTAGTTACTGGCCAGCCCAACTGCTGGGTTAAAAAATAAAATTAGGCCTATCATTCTTTGAGTATAGAGTTTTATGGCCCTTTTTGTCATTTGTGCTTTGCTTTTCCTACATTTAACCCATCCATGAAGTGAAACACACACACTTGCCCAGAGCGGTGGGCAGCCCTATCCACGGCACCCAGGGAGCAGTTGAGGGTTAGGTGCCTTGCTCAAGGGCACTTTAGTTGTGTTGTGTCGGTTCAGGGAATCAAACCAGCAACCCTCCAGTCATAAGGCTGGTTTCCTAACCCCCAGTCCACGACTGCCCCTTATTTTTTCATAGTTAATGACTATGGCACAATAATGATCCAACCACAGGTCTTTTTCTCAGTAGCGTATTTGCTGCTGGCAAAGAGGAAACAAGGGAAACATAGCGCTAATGCTTTTTTATTGAACACGGCAGCAGGAGAGAAATTTGCTGTGAGCGCTAACTGAATGGCTAAAATAGCAGGCAGGTTATCAATTTCCAAGCAGCTCTGCAAGTTAAAGGATATTCTGCCTTCTTTCAAGTAGGCTGAGTAGTTCAGGGGAGACCGATCAACAAATGATCATTGAATGAGAGCAGAACTCATCAGTCTTTGCTCCTTATTGTATTTTACTTACCGTTAATGCTATTATATTATATTGATATATGTAGTGTCGATACGAAAACTGTATTTGTATTCCCAAGAAAATCTAATGATGAGGACATAAATGCCACTTGAAATGACAAATATAATATTTGTTTTTTTTGTGTATAGTGTATATACACTCATCATCAGTTTCACAAATAGCTGCACCCATGAAGAATCAACCGACAGGAATGAAACTTGGTGGGTAGGTTTGACATTGTAAGACATGCAAATGGTTCACGTTTCACGCTCAGCCACGCAGGTGACGTAAGCAAGGATGTTCATCGTTGTACCTGACTGACCCAATAGCTACAATTGCGAACATTCAGTAAACAGTGATGCCCTCCATGAGTCATCCTTCTAGTCCCAGCACCATTGGCAGATGGCTGCATGACACAGGACTACATGCACACAGACCGTTACAACGACTGCCTTGGAGTGACTCTGAATGACAGCGGGTCATATATATATTAAAAAAAATGATATTTGATCCTATCAAAGATTTATTTTAGTAGTATTTGTTATTGAATTGGCTAATTGGCTAATAGTGGCACAGATCTTTAAAACCAGCTGTATTCCTGAAAACCTAATGTTGCGGACACAAATGGCTCACTTGAAATGACTTAGAAAGCTATTTTGTTTTTTGTATATGGTGTATATTTCAGTAAAAAACATTTCTGTTTAATTGTTTGTGGCTGGTAGCAAAAAAGTGCATCTAGGACCTACAATAGTGAGCATGAAGAGCAAACTCGGATTAAGAAGTCCTTGGACACAACTATGGTGGGGGCCTATCTGCAGCCTATCACAGCAGGTTGCAGAAGGCTTATGCAGCACCATGATGGCAGCACACTAACCACAGAGCTGGGCATTTAAGTAAGTAAAATAAGCCAGGTTTTATTTATAAGTCACGTTTAAACAACTTATGTTGAGTGCTGTACATAGAATCAGATACACATCGAGACAGCACAATGCATACATAGTTACATAGAAGATACATAGAAAATCATTCAACTCATAAAAATGAGAGGTGCTGAGTCAAGCAAGACACTAAGACACTTCATATTAACATAGTCTCTCCCCATTCAAATGTAAGTTTGTACACGTGTGACTTAAAAACCAAGATTGAAGGGGCGTCAATAGCAGGTGAAAGACTGTTCCACGATCTCAGAGCATAAACCTCAAATGCACAATCATCTTGAAGTCTCAGACAAGCACCACCGGAGAAGTGCACAGGTATCTTTTGCTTTTGTATGTATCTCTGCCAAAGTTCTCACTACTACAAAAATCAGCTGTCGCTGAAGCCCTCTAGAGGCCCTAGGGGCCCCTGGGCACATGTGCATGTAGGATCAGTGTGCACATTGTGAGCATGTAAACTAGGAACCCGTGTATTTCTAATCTTAACAGTATTTGTATTATTACTGTAGTAATACTAAAAGAAACACCACCTCAACCCCATACCACCCACCCCTAAAGCCGCTTCGTTTTGCCTGATAAAGGCCCTTTAAATCACACAGTTATTTTCACTGCACAAAATCAGAACTTGGCCAACAGTGTAGTCACACAGTCCCTGACCTCAAATAACACAGCGCAGATCGGGTATGATTCAGAATCCATGCTGGAGTTGACCTTGGGCTGCTCCCGCGCAGCGCAGTGCCTGCGATATCAAACTGAGCTCTCTCAGGTTCAGAACAGGCCAAGCGTCTGCACTCAGCTGTGCCCTCCAGGCCGAAGATTTGTCTGTCCTTATTGACGGTGGCTCAAACTCCAGCTGTGTGTCGGAAACGGGGAGACCACATCTAAGGGGGCAGAGTAGAGGGCTGCAGCCGAAAAGAGGGTCTAAGTGAAAGCACATGCTCCAGCTGCTTCCTATTGTGTGTGTGTGTGTGTGTTTGTGTGAGTGTGAGGGAGTGAGAGAGGGAGTGTGTATGCTGTGGGCAATTGCTGACCCATGAGTTTAATTCAGGTCAGGAGAATTGTTGGGTTCAGTACCTTTGCTTTTCATATGAATATGGAATAGCAGATCTGCCCTTATCACAGGAGATCAATAAAGACTTCAGTTGAAAGGCATGCGAGAAGCAGAACTGCACGTCTTGGCACATCTTTATTGTTCTCTTAAGCTTTGTTTTATTAGTTCTATACAAAATATATACACTCACCTATTGGGAAGGAAGGTAAAGGTTACCAGGAACAATAAATAATGATACATTTAGACTGATATGGGCGATATTTATTGAGCTACACACACAAAAGCAGTATCTCTTAGTATGGTGGTCTGGGCACTATGTTTGCTAACACAACATGCCAGAATATCTCGGCATAGAGTTATAGAGGTTCCTAATGGTGCCTGCGATGATCCATCCCATGCAGCTTAAATATTCTCACACAGTTCCTGCAGATTTTGCAGTAGAGGTGGAGGTGGAGTGACACCAGGCTTTCTGGACGTGCCAACAAACCATTCATTTTGGCGCTGACCACGGTGCCTGAACACATCTCACTGAAGATCACCCACTGCCATTCTGAGTCACTCCATGACAGTCTGGCATGACACCATTGAAGTCCTTGGCGACGTTAGTGCCAGCACCATTGACATGGAGGGCATCACTGCTCACTGAATGTTCACAGTCGTGGCTGTTGGGTCAGTCAGGTACACCGATGAAGCCCGTCCTTGCTTACATCACATGTGCAGCCTAGTGTGAAACTTGAATGATTCACATGTCTCATGATGTTAAATTATCCCCCCGAAGTTTCATTCATGCTGGTTGATTCCTCCTGGGTGCAACTATTTGTGCAACTACTCTTTTGAAGATTGCATGTGTATGTGAGTGTAAATATAAAGCACATGGTTGTCATGACTAATCAATAAAACTTGATTACTTGAAAAATGTTAATTAACTTACCTTCCTAAAGCACGATGCATGACAATAATGCATATTTCAAATGGTCCTAATGGTCTGACTTAAAGTTTGACTTACATTTTACCCTAAGACGCATTTTGACCTAAAACTAGCATTTAATTTGTAATGCTATATAATATTCTGTAGTTTAGCATCTCTCAGCTGCATCTGTGTGGGGGAGTTGACCATTTTGTATCCTTTTAACTACAACACCCAGCATGCATTGCTCAAAAGACATGCCAGGACCACTGGGAATCCCTACAATGCTCAAAGAACCCTGACTGGACATTTATTGTTCGGTTATGGTTGATGTTGTTGCTGCTATTAGTGTAGTAGTGTTGTCTCTCCTGGTCCTAAACTGGGTTTGCATACTTTGTCTATTTAAACTGTCTATTTAGTAAACTGCATAAATAAGGTCACTTAATAAAGTTGGTTTCAAACAAACAATCCACACAGCGTGTCGCCTGTTTCTGCCTATGAAGTGACTTTTCAGCAAACGTAGGAACACACAGGTGTCTCTAGAAACCACACAGGTATACCACCCATATTCCAACGCTGACATTTTTAGGTTTATTTCTGCCTTTGGAGAAACCCTTCACTCTGTCGTGGTATCGTCCAAGCCTTGCCAGCACATCTCTTGACCAAAATATATCCACGTTTTGCTAAAGACCATGACCTAAAAAAGAGCTGAAAAACTGCTAGCAACAGTTGCTAAGCAGTAATTGGAGGGCTGAGGAAAACTGGGGGGGGTGGCGATTGGGTGTAGGTTGTTACCTGATTTGAACTGGAAACCTGATTTAGACTACGCATGCGCAGAACATGTACGTTATTTCCGGTATCGCTTTCGTTCTGTTTTTACATCCTTTTTTTCTACTGTTGGATTGTGATAAATGAAACCCTCGCATTCTACCACACCTTATTGTTCCCTCAATGGTATTCTGGGTGTTGAATTATTTCCACATTGTGAGTGAAATATGTCAATAAACAGTCTTGGATATTGAAAGAATTTAGATCCTGCACTACCCCAGCCCACACTCAATCCCATACAGATTATAGCTACTTTCTCCTTTAGAATGCACTCGAATGCGCTCAGCATTTTTTTGGCAAGGAGCCACTGCACCAATGACACACCCTTGAGAGGGGACTGTGGGCGCCTGCTGCTGAGGAGCAGGCAACCTGCGCCACTTGTGCTGGCTGGGATGATGGACAGATTGGGACTCTGTGTGCCCCAGAGGCTGTGTGGGTTGCCAGAATGGCTGACCCTTGATGGGGAGGGCTATGTAGCGTCAGCCACAGGCCAGGCTGCCGTGACAAGTTTAGGAAGTGTATCCACGCAAAGTGGTTCCCAGACGGTGCCATGCTCCCGGCGTAATAAGAGAGTTAATAAGAGAGTTATTGTTCTGTTGTTGCTGATGTTGTGTTGTTGTTAGTGTAGTTGTGTTCGTTTCTTACATTGCATACAAGGAGGGTACTGTGACTAGTGGTTACAAGTGCCCCCCCCCAATGTCGTAACCCCCTCCCTGTGTTTTGTGTTGGGGTTAGTGCTGTGCTGGGCATTTCTTACTGTCGCCAATGCTATAATACCATTGTTTTTCTCTCATCTATGGTTTGCATGCTTTGTTATTGTTCAGTTGGGGTAATTTTTACTTTGTGGCCTTTTTAAAGGGCATTTTTAGATTACTTGTCAGTCGACAGGGATGGATCTCCTGAAGAAGAACACTGTACTGGAGTGCTCTGGGTTCTTGTCCTCATGCTAACTGTCACCTCAGCCTGAACTTGCTTTGCTGGAGCAGTCTAACCACAACACATAAAAGAAAGCTCACACAGCCACTTTTAATTTTAAACTACTACTTAAGGGCAAGAACTGGAATGGCATTTACTGGAATGGCATTTACTACTGTTTACTCTACAGAGCAGAGTCTGAGCAATATTCCCTCATCTTCATTCCACGCTGGCACACGCACTAGACTCTTCCTGTCTATGAATCAGAGAGGAAGATAAGTTGGGAGGGGGTGTGCAGGTTAGAGGGTGCAGGGGGAGCGAAAATGCGGTAGAAATCTGTAACTTTGTTACATGCCTGAACACGCACTAGACCTGTCTCTAACGGAGGTCTGCCAGAGAAAGACCAAACAGCTCATTCCAGACAAGAAGGGCTGTTGCTGAATCTTCAGCACATACGTGGAAGTAGACTGCATGACTGAAGCAGTGTGAGAGGGACAGCATCAGTCATGGTGGTCAAGCTTGAAGCATCTAGAACGTTCAGAAAACAGACTTACAAATCTTAAGTGGCATATTGTGTTAATTTGATCTAACTTCAGCCACCACATTAAATGAGCTACACAGACTTGGATCTATTTGCTGGCTGATCAGGAGGTTGTGTGCACCATCTCTACAGCTGGAACTTTGACTCATGTCTGGTATGAAAAGCAGAAGCAGGAGCAGAGCTTTTCCCAAAATTGCACTTGGTCTATTACAGGGGTGACCAAATCCTAGTGATCTGCAGCTCTAACATTCAGGTGCTTGTAAAGGCTTTTATTAACTGGATCAGGTATGTTTGAAGATTAAAGTTAACATGAAACAGAAATCATAATTTGTTTGCCTTCCACAAGGTGATGTACAGTATTCCCAGGAAAAAGCTGTACCAGGGAAGTTCTCTGAGCTAGCCGAGCAATAACAGTGCTCAGTGATGATGGTGCACAATGATGCAATATGTAAAATCAGATGTTTCAAAAGTCACTGTGTTCGCATGAAGATCAACCAGGACTGGACTTGAGCGCCCCTGCTCAAAGCTGTGGCCCTGTCGAAACTCTAAATTGTGATCTTATAGTGCCACCGGGTGGTCAAAAAATGCCAAGCTCATATTGACAAAGCTGATCATCTGCCAGAGAGCCTTCCGTCAATACACTTTTGCCCTTAGGAATTATTTAATGGATTCAGTCAATATAGTGAAGCACTTGTCATCTGCTCAATGCAAGCTATCAGATTAAAAGCAAATTTCCACATATTAGTCAAAATTTCCACATAATTAAATGGATCGGATCTAAACACATTCACTGAGGGCATTTGAAATGCTCCTCTGCAGGGAAGCTCCATCAAGTCAGAATTATTCACAGTGGTGGTAATAGAAACCAGTATATTACGAAGTTATTACATGAAACAGTTATGAATATGCTGCCCGATTCCTGAGAGGTGTTATTATTGTCTTAAGTGAAGATTTTAGGCTAAGGCATAAATATAGATACTAATACTAGTATAGTAATATATACTCACTTATATACTTACATATATACTCACTAAAATACATGCTCTGCAGAGGTACATGCAGGATGTTGGAAGGCAAATAGACCCCAAAGAAAACTACAGTATGTAACTTTTATAAAAGTAGTTTTGGGGTAAGTTTCTCTCTATGATGTTGGAAAGGTGAAAAATCATTGGACTTCCCATCTAACATTAATGAACATATCGTTGCTGTCCAAAGAAAAACAAGTATCTCCAAAAGGGCAATTTTACAGGAGAGGGCAGAAACCTAAATTTTAATGTAAGTCAAAAGGAACCAGACTTTTTTCTTAGCTATTTTGGGTCATTTCTGTTGGTCCATTTATCATGAAATGTTCACACAGTGCTGTTGTCAAATGGTGCATAAAAGTAAAAATCAACAAAAATTAAGATACATGTTTTTTAGACAGTGATGACATGTAGCTTCGTTCAGGCGGTCGGCAGTTTTAAAACTTGCTTGCAGGAACTAAGGATCAGTCTGAACAATAGTGTAACCAAATCTAATCATTTCCATGCCTTGAAGCCTAGCATAACCATGACTCTAATGCTAAATGTACAGACCCTAAATGCACAGATTTATCCCATGGCCTAGCTCACCCAATTCAACTGAGTTATACTGTGTAAACAGTCCTGAACAGGAGGTCAGCAGAAGACCATCCCTAACACTTCTTTATGAAACGATTTCCAGACTTTTTGCTATATTTGTGATGACATTTGATAGAAATAAAAGCACACAATCACCATTTTACTGTCACAAATCAGAAGTCAATCTCAGAAACACCAGTATTGCAATGATCATAAATGATACCATCATCTGAAACATAGTGGAATGACTTTATTTCAATTCACAAAGAAACAGCCCGAATAAAGTTAAAAACCGGACAACGATAAACGTTCGGCAGCAGTGGGAGGTCGTGCTTGGGAATTACATCGTCCTGTTTCCACAGTACAAAAATAAGCTGTCCATGTTCGCCGGTACAGAAGTGCAGTTTATCAAGTGTGTGCAGTTAAGTGCTTAGGTCTTTTTGGAGCAGTTGTTGACACCTGATGGCCAAAGGAGGTACTGCATCGACGTTTCACAGGTCTTCACGTTCTGTTACCCTGTCGGTAGTTTGGGAATGCTCAGCATCAGATGCAGGTCCTTCCTGATTCTCCTCTGATAAGACAGAAATACGACAGAATTAGCTGACCACACATAAGAGAACAAATACTGACCAAACGTCTTAAATTACGATCACACTCTGAAATGTTCACTTTCAACATAATCAGTTATCAGACATGAGGTCCAAAGGGGATCAGTCACATACAAATACCCCCACCAAGTTCAATCCAATCTTAAGCTGCAGTGGATTTAAAATCATGACTTCAAACACACTTACTACTGAGGCTACTGGGCAGTTGCTGAGACTGATCAGCAATTATTTTCAGATGGGCGTTTTTTTTAAAGATATCTTTCACATATAATAGCAGTCAAAGGTTTAGACACAGCCAACTAAATGGATCTTGTGGTGACTGCATAATTTCAAGAGTGCTATTTCATAAGAATCAGAATCAGGTTTTTGGCCAAGTATGTTGACACACACAAGGAATTTGGTTTCGGCGGTTTGTGTCTCTCTAGTATTATACCAATATACACATATAACTTACTGGTAGCAAACAATATACACAATGACTCCACATATACACAATAAATACAGACACTCTTCAATATACAATCAACATTGTATACACAATATACAAGCAATAAGCACACGATATATGGACAAATTGTATACATTTTACATATGGTTTATAAACACAATGTAAGGCAGTAGTGTTGAGGCAGTGCAACAGCATTAAGTTGTAGTGTATAATCTGGCATATGAGTGAAACCGGTTTGATGTCTTTGGTGTCTACACTTTTGACTGGTGCTGTATATTTGTCAGTTATGCTGAGAACCTGTAGGACAGAACCTGGAGGGAAAATGGTTTTGTGCTTCAAAGCATTTAACACCCAGCTCTACCACACCATCTGCTGGGCAACAAGAAACTACATTACAATCAATCGTTTGCAATGA
Source organism: Semaprochilodus insignis (assembly GCA_034552555.1). Classification (NCBI taxonomy): domain Eukaryota; kingdom Metazoa; phylum Chordata; class Actinopteri; order Characiformes; family Prochilodontidae; genus Semaprochilodus; species Semaprochilodus insignis. The sequence goes on along the minus strand of CM067474.1, from coordinate 17,583,885 downwards.
GATAATCATCTATCTATCTATCTATCTATCTATCTATCTATCTATCATAATCATAGCTTTATCAGTATGAAGGTAATTTTTCATTTGAGACCTAAATATCAAGTGGGACCTCTTTTTTGAGCCTGTGTGTTGATATGTAAAGAGAGTTCAGGAAAAACCCTGCAAATCCTGCTAAATCTACCCAACACCTCTGATTTTTAAAGAACTGTTTTAGGGTTCTTTTGCGGACCACAGCTGCCTTTTACACTGTGTGAACAGTTCATGGTGAATTTACCAATAGAAATGCTCCACAATTACTTGGAGTAAAATGTATTTACATTGACCTGCATTGAAAGTAGAGAACATTTTTGCGACTTTGAAAATATTTTTTTGAGAACAATTTAGCATGTTTTTCTCCTGTCTCACTAAAAATACAAATTGCAGCTTCAAATGTGTGTCAAACTCATTATTTAACTCTTAGCGCTTCAGTCTAGTATAGGACTGGGGACTGGCCAGCCCCACATCTGAAACCTGAGTGACATAACAGCTTAGTTTCCAGCAATCATATGATCAGTGTTATTTTTGAACAGCACTTTGGTGTAATAGCAGTGTAGGAGGAGTTTCTAAAAGCTCCCACCTGAAGATTTCCTCTGATGAATGTCTCATCCTAAGGCCTATATTGTTAGAATGCAACGGCTGGTTGTTTACAGTGATACTTGAGCTCTAGTACTTTCTCATTTAATAAGATTTTCACTTCCATTTTCATGTAGGCCTCTACACATCTCAGAAACATGATAGCATCTTTGCACAGGAAACAGTAGTACTTATTAGTCACATCAGTGCTTTGCTGGGGAAGATGCGTGCTGCTGCAGGCAAGAGACTGAGGGGTGGATAATACTGGATGATGAGATGGTTATGACAATATCACACTACATATTAGGGACGTTACAATGCATTATGACATTTCAGTATTGCAAAACACATATTGTGTTGATTATGGAAATGCATTGTTTAAACACCAAACCAACTGAACTGTCAACCTAATACTGTAAACTGATTCAAATCAAGGGCTGAATGTATTGTTACACCCCTACAGTGCAAGCTCAGCTAGCTTATCTGAGCATTAAACATGGAGGAGGCATTTAGGAAAGACCGATTAGCTAGTTCAGTTTATGCGGCACATGATCAGCTTGTGACTAGCTGAAAAAAAATGCAAATAAATAAATAGTTTAACAATAACTTTTCACTTTTATATATACTTATTTCTGTATGTTGAAAGGTAGATACTTATTTTTTTACATTCATTCAGGTATATTGTTGGTTTCATCCTTTCATTTCAACTTTTTACTGACAGGATCCTGCAAGTGCCTGCTGGCTTCCATTATACATGAGTCTGGAATCAACAGGTGCACTTTTCTTTTCCACAAATAGGGAACTGTATCAAATTGTATTGTCTGTTGCATAACAGTACAAAACACATGTGACAGACAGAAAAGATGTTGAAGAAAAAGAAAAACAACACTGTAGTTACGTGTAAAGATACCTGGTTCTGGCCGCTGAACACAGGCTCCATCCTGCTCCTGAAAGCCACTGGCGCACAGACACTTGTAGCTGCCTTTAGTGTTGACGCACTCCTGATGTTCCTCTGTGCATATGGCGTCAGGCAGCTCACACTCGTTCACGTCTACCAAGAAAGGAAAAAGTGGAAACGTCAAGTGGAAACATTATCTAGTTCATCACTGGAGCCAGACACTAAGCAAACACACCGTGACTGTAGGGCTAACACAGGTGAACATTACTCGCCTGTGCAGATGCCCTCTTCGTCCTTGTAGCCCTCAGAACAGGCCAGGCAGTTTCCAGGCCCTGGTCCTTTACAGCCTGAACATCTGCTGTCACATACTGTGGTAAAGAAGGAAATGGGCTAATTCAGTGATCGGACATGAAAGTACTACTAACCTCACTTCATTCATTTAAATCATAAAGCCTATAAAAGATAGAAAGAAAGAAAGAAAGATAGAAAGAAAGAAAAAAAAGAAAGAAAGAAAAGAAAGAAAGAAAGAAAAGAAAGAAAGGGCAATTATAATCACTACATTATGTTAATTTGATTCTGACAATGATGAAGATGAAGTGTTCACAAACCACTGCAGGTATAAGATCCGTCTGTGTTAAGGCAGTATTCTTTGTCTTTGCATGGAGAGGGATCGTTGGAGCACTCGTCGGTGTCTGAAAGCACGTAGAAACAAAATCATGACTAAAAAGGAGTACAGCATGAAACATACCTCCAAACCCAACGAGAGTCAGGTTTAGATGTCCTTTCTAACATATGTGTTTGGCTCTTGTCAGGCTCAAAGTTCATGGTAGGGTTCTAATAACTCGCCTCCCACTTTAAAACATGTTTTACCCTTCAAACCCCCCTGCTTTAGTCTTACTCCTTACTTTACTCCTCTGCTCCACTTTCCCTACCTTAAAAGAGTTCTGGCATGCTGGGGTCACTCAATCACTGCTGAGAAAATGGATAACAGCTTAAAAAAACGTTTGGGATGTTGTTGAGAAACATCAACATGTTGAAGATGAGTGCATTTGTTGAAGCGTGATTTAAACTTGAATTTGGACAGCTAGTATTTTTTTTTGCTGGGCTGTGGTGCTGCCTGCTTGTTTTTCAACAGGGCTGTCACGTGACGCAACACTCATTGTTTGGTGCCTTGTGCAGGTTCACATGGCTTTGTTTAGCTAAAAAATACAGAAATATTTATTTTTTTTATGCCCGATTAAAGCTCTAGACAGGAGCAAGACAAGGAAAAGGATCTGGGCTGTCTTTGTGTACAATTTTGTGTTTTAATGTAGCGTAAGGCTGCGCAATATATTGTTAACTGTCACCGAAATATGGCTGCTTGCACAGAACTCTGCAACATGCAAATAATCCATTTAGGACAAATAGACTAGGATCAACTCTAAGCTTCGACTAAAGAGGATTTCAAATGATTCATCATTTTCCTTGCTTTTTAAGTCTAGTCCTATTTCTAGTCTGGGAAAGTGACTGTAAATGAGCAAAGCATAAATCATTTTGAACAAAATGATGCAGGTCAGTTTTAACCATGTCATATCAAGCATTCACAAATGGGTGTTTAACATACTGCAAAAAATTTGAATTCGAACAACTATATGAAGTAGTCACATGTTCCAGGCATTCAATAAAACGATATTCTCACCAATACATGTGCCTTCCTGGTCTTCCTCCCAGCCGTCCCTGCACTCCTCACAATCCCCAGCAGTGGCTCCAGAACACTTGGTGCAAGATGGATGACATTCTGGGAAATAAGTAAGACAACATTCAATCTCAGAGTTATTACAATGATGTCAATCAAAAAGTAGCACGAAAGTCCATCGGGATATTGTTTCTAACTAGAATAAAGTAAGATGACAAAGTTCACCTGATACGCAATATACAGCTTCATCTAACATTTCAAAGTATCAGTGAACAATCTGATTTGATACTACCGACAGAATACAAACTTTTTCCCCAGTTCATATGAGGAAGACTTGTTTTACATATACAACCTGCTTTACATGATCTGCATTGCCTACCTTTGCACAAGGAATAGGTATCATTCCTCTCTTCGTTGAAATATCTTTCAGCGCAGTCCAGACAAAACTCTCCTTCGTATCCAGAATCACAAGAGCACTTGCCATTTCCACCCCTCGTCCCATCGCCGTCGCATCTACCGTTGCCGTGACAAGGTCTCTCAGCTCCTCCTATACATGCTAAACAAAACAATGAAAATGTTACTTAACGAATGATGAAAAACATCAGACCAACGCTCATTCAAAACACCGGAAATGCACTTACAGTTACAGTCAGGTCCAAACGTTCCTTTCGGACAGCAAACTTTAATGGTCTCAATGCAAAACCATTTATGCAGGTCTGGGTGCTTTGTTTTCCTGCAAACAGCAGTAAATTACGCTCAAACATTCTGTACACTAGCCATAAAGATTCTGCAGGGTAGAAGACAAACACTGAAACTGTTTAAGTGCAGAAGACAAGAAGCCTAACCTCTTGAACCACCAAGTCTCAAAGTGCTCCTCATGTTCTTCCACCATGTGATTACACTCAAAACTGCTGCTGTCACACAAGCCCTCCAAAATCTCCATCAGCCGAATCTCACTGGGAAGGAAATTAACACAGTGTTACTTGGCAGTGGAACACGACATGAATAACATCAATAAAGTGTAGAACAAGGCTGCCCAATCCTGGTCTTGATCTACCAACCTGTAGAGTTTGGCTGAAAGCCTAGTCTAATAACGTGATCCAGGCAACGAAGGCCTTCAAGAGGCACCTGAATAACATAGCCAGGTGTGTTGGATCTGACACTTTCAGTAGAGTAGATCTGAATTCCTGGTTTAGAAAGTACAGCTCAGTAGTGGTGCATAATGATGTTGGAACTGGCGTCCGCCATATGTTTAGATTTGATGGATACTTAGAAATGATACTGTGGACAGAATTCAGAGTTTTAGAGATGCTGTGCTACTGTGCTATAATGTCTGCATTTTGTTAATTTTACTGGAAACCTGTACATTTTACATTTCTCCGTAATGCTAATTCCCAACCCCAATTCCTACATTTTATAAAGTCTCTACTTATCGGCAGACGTACACGACAAATCCCAGATATCACAGATCCTATAACACCATCATACAAGTGTTTGTGCATTTGTTTACATGCGTGCAAGCAACATCCTGAAGCTGTGTAGTGCAGGATGCAGTGAAAGATACAGTGAAAGATAAACCTCACCTGGTCTCATATTTGGACAGTTTTCTTTCCTCCCATGCAGTGTTTCCACCGCCAAAGTTTTTATTTGCAGTCTCCTCAAAGCGCTATGATGAAGAAGACATCAAAATGGAACAAATTCAGTGACTTTAACTAACGACACTGTCAGATTCCTGGACAGACAGACAGAACACCCACCTAACTTACAATAAGGAAAGGAAACGGCACAAACCTTGTTGAAATTCTCAACGATGCGTGTACAAGTTGAGCATAAATCTTTGACATCCTTCGCGCTGGCAGGTCCAACAGCAAAAACTAAAAGCAGACAAAGGAGGAGGCTGACTGTTTCAGAGAGCAGCATCATTTCAGCAACCTGGCTACTAAACACTAAGCCCTAAAAGTCATGATATAAAAGGTACTACTGTGAAAAGTAAAGACAAAAGCCAAATCAAAACGGCTTGTTTTATCAGTCTGTAATCAGGAAAAGGTCCTCAGCATAAAGTTCCCTATGCTGATAAACATGCAGAGCTCCATGCCGGTTTCAGCACACATCTACTTCCGCCTCGGTTCTCGCGTTACGATTGTGGCTTCTCCTGATTGGCCAAGCGGCCCGATCAGTCAGCGCCGCAGCCAATGACGTCCCGCCACGCGCGGGGCTTCGATTCCAAACCGTTCTATTCCCAAAAAGTAATTAATAAATGAATTAATTAATTTAGAATTAATCAGAGTTATTATGTCTTGCGCTTACTGATGTACCGAAGCACTGCTTTTGTTTTTTTTTGTTTATATCGTTAAATTTATGTTATTATTTTTTCCCATAACTGTTAATGTAATTTGAATAATTGAAAACAGAAGATAATAAGTATAAATGCCATGGTACAAACCCAGCTCCTCCATCAGTAAAACAGAAAGCAGTGATTAGTGAATCTACTTTGACCTGTATATGCACAAAGCAATTAAAATACAATATATTTCACCTTTTTCTTTTTTCTTTTTTTTTTAAATTAGCTTCATTAAGCTATATGCTCATTCCGTAACTGGTGCCTGCAACACGACAGTCCGCACGTTTAGGACGAGGAGCGTTATAGAATGTTAAGAAAACATCTTAAACAGGTGATACTGTAACGCTTGGATAGCATCCATCCATGAGCATCGAGGAAAAACTGGGTCCTTTACTTGCAGCGACAGATCAAGATGACTTTGTCAAAAATGCACCAGCAAAATACATTCCAGCAGTTTAAAAAGCCAGGGATTGCTAGGGTTTGAAGTATTCCACCCTATACAGTGCAAAATAAAACAAACAAAAGGTGGGATAAACAGCAAGGCTGAAATCTACTACTGGATGTCCATGACCTTTGACCCCTCAGACAGCATTCAATTAAAAACCAGCATTCTTCTGTCATGTGTTATCATTGTAGGGGCGAGAATACTTAAGCAAACTGTAGTCAATAAACATAGTTTGTCGCAGCATCCACAAATGCAAGTTAAGACCCTATTATTCACAGTAGAAGTCATATCAACAACATCCAGCAACACTGCTGAATTCTCTGGACTCAAGATCATCAAGATCATCTGAAATAGACAGTGGATGTGTGCTGTGATCTGATGAGTTAATCTTTCAGATTGTTTTGGGAAATAAAGGACATTGTGTTCTGTGGAACAAAGAAGAAAAGAACCATCCAGATTATTACCAGTGTAAAGTTCCAAACCCAGGGTCTGTCTTGGTATTGGGGTTGGTATTAGTGAGTAACCTGCACATCTGTGAAAGCCCTATTAATGCAGAACATATTTTTGTTCATGCTTATTTTAACATGACAACACCAAGAAACATTCCACACATGTTACAACAGCATGGCTGCTTGATCAGAGAGTGCAAGTGCTGTATTGGCCTGCCTACAGTTTTCGGGTAAAAAAAGCCCAGCTTTTCGGGAATTAGTTGCAAGCATCAAAATTGTAATTAACATATATTTGATCAAAAACAATGAAGCTCTTAAGATAAAATTAAATACTGTGATTTTGTACTGTTCTCAGTTTAATACCAAAGTCCAACAGAATGGCCACAGCTTTCTGCTTTTATTAGCATTTTACATGCTGTCCCAACTTTTTTGAAACTGGGGTTGTATTATTATTATTATTTATTTTTTTTCATATATATATATATTATATTATATTATATTATATTATATTATTTTACTTTGAAGAGCTCAGGATGCAATAATAGAAAGCAGGTCCTCTAAATAATCCTGAAATAATGCCTGAAAAGTGCCTGCAATAGCTGAAAGTACGATCCACTATGGATTAATGAATTAACATATACTATGTGCTCATTATTAACACAGTGAACGTGAAATACTATTAATAAATAATGTGTAGTACAAAATTAAACTATTTGTAGCCGTTGACCACAGTTTCCCTAAACACGTACACGTGGGCATGTAGGAGGTCATTGCGGTTGTGGTCCTGCAAAATGGATTTTCCCAAGAGAAGGTGGCAAGGGGAAGTGCAGATTGGCTGCGCCGGGGTTGGGGAGAAGAAATAAGGAACTGTGATGTGAGAAAACAAGAACAAAGTGCTTTCGTCCCACAGGAAAAAAAAGTCAATGAAGAAAGAAATAAGTGTGTGATCCCTTTGAACAGTGATTTGATTCCTACATTTCACAATCTGCTTGAGTGCATTTTTTCCTGTACATCACTACATCATAATCTCCCTCTGCTTTTCATACATGCAGACACGAGAGTCAAAGGCCATAACATCAAACCTTTGCTTATATGTCCAGTGAGGAAAACCAGTAAACAGGTGCTGTTGTTCAATATTTTATATACTTGTACTATAAATATATATATATATCTGTAATTTGTACATTATACTAAGTACTAATTTCAAATACAAAACTGATAAGCAAATACAGTAATTCAGATTAATTAAAAACATTAGTACTACATTAGTGGTACAGAGCCGTTGTCTGGCAATTACAGTTGTAGTGCATTTCTTTGCATACTTAGCTCCTTTTTACAATGTTTTGCATACAGACTTTTTCACTGCTGCCGTCTGGCAGAAGGCACCGGAGCATCCGTGCCATCACTGCCAGACTCTGCAACAGCTTTGTTCCTCAAGCGATCAGGTTTTTAAACTCACAAGGACTAATCTGAGGACTGATCTGAAACCTCACACACGTACTCTACACTCTACACTCTCTCTCTCTCTCTCTCTCTCTCTCACATACACACACACACACACACACACACACACACACACACACACACACCTCTTTTGATGCTCTACTTGCATCTGGAACATTGCTGCTAACACTGTGTTTACACTGTTTATTCTACCTCAGTAACTGCTGTGTTTATGTATGTTATCTGTGTAAACTCACAGATCACAGCATGCTAAATCTGTCTGCCTCTTATTCTACTACCTCATGTCCAAAAATGAGTGTTGTGTCGGTGCTGCACTGTCCTGTCTGTTTACTGTGTCTAATGTCTGTTTAATTTATCGTATTTATTGTATTGTTTCTATATATAATTTTTGTTTACACACTTATGTCTGCATGTTTGCACTTTGTACTCTTTTGTTCCATGTTGCACCTTGTTCCTGGAGGAACGTAATTTCACTACACTGTCTACTTGTACATGGATGGAATGACAATAAAAGCCTCTTGACTTGACTTGATTAATTATTCCACCCTGTCACATTTCTCTCAATTCAGTCTGCCTCTCAGTGTTAATTCACAAAAATGAAAATTGACTGTTTTTATTTGTTTATCAAGTCTGTGATAAAGGATATTGTGAACTGGTTGTAAATTACAGCAAATAAAATAAATAAATAAATAAAAAATAATAACAAATAAATAAATATTTTTTGTTGCCACGAACAACCAAAACAACCAAAAATAACGTATTTAAAACTATACACGATATTTTTTACTATTTCTATCTTTACTATGCGGCACATAATTAGGACACTTACTTTGTAAAGCGCGTTCTTGCTTCCTCTACAGGCTGGCACTTCGTGCGCATGCGCAGTATGCGTTCTTTCCCATCATGGCGCGGAAGGGGAGTTTTCCCGAGCTCCCTCTGTTTCTCCTCTTCATGTTGGTTGCCGGACTGCATTTGTTTGCGTGCCCTTTCACCAAAGTTGAGGAGAGCTTTAATTTACAAGCAGTTCACGATATCCTTTATCACAGACTTGATCTGGAAAAGGTAAGAGACTTCAGACTACAGTAGGTCAGCTGTTAATCTGGTGAACTGAACTGACGTTACTGTTGAGACGTTCCCAACTCCTTCAGTCATAGCGATACTGCTGTGTGTTGTGGTTTGGGTCGAGCTGCACTTTGCGCAATCAAATAGAAAATAGCTTATGTCCAGTAGGGAGGCATGTGGCATTCAGTCTTCCTCTATCCTGCCTCTTGTGTTTCCTTCAGCAGTCCACCTGAATTTAGACTGAATTAACACCTTGGTTGGAAATACTGAATTCTGCACCTCCATATTTCAAGGAAAACAGTTTATGTTCTTTTGAGGCTGCATGTGAAACTCCTAGTCACTGACTTTCTTTCTTGTTCAGTCTTGTCAAATGAGCAAACCCATTATTTGGCCTCGAAGTTTCCAGACACTTTTCTAATGCGTTTACACACGTCTCGTAAACTCACCAAGCACTTTATTAGGTACACCTTCTTGTATCAGCACTCACTGTCCATGTTATCAGCTCCATTTACCAAATAGGTGCACTGTGTAGTTCCACAATTACAGACTGTAGTCCATCTGTTTCTCTGCATACTTTGCAGTCCCATCTTTACTCTGTTCTTCAGTGGTCAGGAGCCCCACAGGACCACCACAGAGGGGGTATTCTCAACAGTGCAGTGAGATTGACCTAGTAGTGACGTTGTGTTAGGCCTTATTCAGACTGCCAGTCCAAATCCGATTTTTAGCAAATCCACAATTTATCCAGATGCTTTTGGACAGTCTGGACAGGCATTTTTTCCCCTCGAAATCTCCATAGACAAGCATTACCAATAAAACGTGTTGCTTTGGAGCAACCACACAAAGGTCACCATGACCAAGTGTCAGCTAGAGGGGTGTAGAGCCCCCCAGCATTGGACTGTGGATCAGCATTTGTGCAGGGTGACTAGGCTTTATTCAGTAGTGCTGGAATGAGGTGGTGTTGGTGATTCAGCGCTAATCATCCAACATCATGCAGTCAGATCCTCACAAAATGTTCCAACATCCACTGCAAAAGATTAGAAGCTTTAAAAGTAGCAAAAATGGGGAAACCCTGTATTTATACACTGGTTTACAAGATTTTAGACATAAAGAGTTGTAATTAATAATTTATATCTGAAAGTTGTATACATTTTCTAACCTCAGCTCAGGTTGGATAGTTGGTCTTTCTTGCACAGACATATCAGATTCAACCTTCGTCATCAGCTAATCATCATAATCAAGTCATTGAGGTTAAAGAAATCTGTAAATTGCGCCATGCAGGCAGACTAGAGGACTTGGGGAACAGAGGCTAGACTCTGGTGAACTATACTGTGCACATTACAATCAAAATAACAATGATGTGATGTGTTTTTGTTTTTTTGTTTTATTTACAGTATGATCATCATGAATTCCCTGGAGTGGTGCCCCGCACGTTCCTTGGTCCATTGTTTATCGCTGCACTTAGCACACCCATGGCTGGTTTACTCTCATTCTTAGAGGCACCAAAGTTTTATACGCAGATTATTGGTACGTATGCTGGTACCCAAAAACAGCTTTTGTGTGTTGTGAGGCTGTCATGAGAAAACGAGTACTCTTAATAGTCAATTTATTCATTTTTGTCACAAAAAATAGAAGATTCAATACAAATGGACTTAACTGGACAATGTAAAAGGCTTCAGAATATTGTAATGGAAAAACTGTGCACAAATTCAGCTTTTAAAAAGACTTTATTTACATTTTTATTTATAGATTTTTTTTCCCCCTTCAGTTGCACTACTATACTGGTCAGGCAAAATTGTTCATGAACATTCATGACTAACACCAATTTTTCTGTGTTCTGCAGTGAGGGGAGTTTTAGGGCTGTGTGTCTGCCTAACTCTGTGGGCCATGCAAAAAGAGGTGAGGAGACAGTTTGGATCGCTGGTTGCTGGCCTGTTCTGTCTCATCAGTGCTTCGCAGTTCCATCTGATGTTTTACAGTACAAGGACGCTGCCTAATGTATTTGCTCTTCCTATAGGTGAGTATAAACTAGAGGTGTATAAACTGCTTCTAATGGCAAGGACATGGTTTATTAAAGAATTACCTTTATCAGTTAAAACATGTTTGTTTGGTATCTGAAGTATACTTTTTTAGTTTTGCACTGAAGCTGTGAGGCTAATGGCGCTAACAAGTTTTGGAAGCTTACCAATTAGTTCACCAATTATGTGCCCAAGTCATCACGCCCTTGTTTCTCAAATAATCCAAAATGGACTTGCTTTTGTGTGTTCTTACATATTACTGAAGATGGGCATAAATACAGTGCACAGCTAAAGCAGTAGCAGCAGCCTGGAATTTGTTCTTTTTTTGTCCATTTGTATATGCTGTAAGCCCAAACGTATATGGTCACAGCCATATATGCTCTGAGCTCCTCTTTACAAAACTGTGGGCGTTGATATGGAGTTGGCGCCCCTTTACGGCTTTAACACCCTCTGCTCTTCTGGGAAGGCTTTGCACAAGATTTTGCACTCTGTTTGGGAATTTGCAGCCATTTAAAAGAACATTTTTGAGATCTACACTGATACACTGATAATGGGTGAGAAGACCTGGATCACAATCTACTTTCCAGTTCATCCCAAAGGTGTTCAGTGGGATTACGGTCAAGACTTTGTCGTGCTGTAACAAGAAAGGGTCTTACCCAAACAGTTGCCACAACGTTTGTTTGGTGCAGTATTATCTTTACCTTTCACTGGAGCTAACACCCTGAAAAACAGCCTCAGACTTCCATCCTTGCTCCACCAAACTGTACTGTTGGCACTATGCATTCTGGTAGCTGCCGTTCTCCTGGTGTCCACCAAACACAGAATTGTCCATTAGTCTTTCATATAGTTAAGCGTGATTCATCACTATAGAGAACTTGATTCTACTGATCCAGAGTTCACTGGCAGTGTGCTTTACACAACTGCAGCCAAAGTTGCTATTACTCAAAATAATCTTAGGCTTGTGTGCAGCTGCTCAGGCATGGAAACCGTTTTCATGAAGCTCCCACAGTTTTTGGGGCTGATTTTGCTTCCAGAGCAGTTTGGCATTCTGTAGTAAGTGATGCAACACAGGATGGGCGATTTTTATATATACACGCAAGCGCTCGTCAGCATTGCTCAGTATGCTTTTGCATGGTCTGCTGCTTTCAGGCTAAGCTGTTGTTGCACCTAGATACTTGCATGTTAGAGTAATAGCACTTGAAGTTTCCTGGGGCAGATCGAGCAAGGCAGAAATTTCTTGAACTGGCTTGTGGCAGGGGTGGCATCTTATGGCGCTGCCTTGTTTAAAAGGTCACTGAGCTCTTCCGTATTCTGTTGCAAATGTCTGTCTACAGAGATTGCATGGCTATGTAATCTCTGGGTATGACTGAAACACCTGAACTCAGTAATTAGAAGAGGTCTCCCCATACTTTTGGCCATATAGTGGATATTTATACATAGTGTCATCCTTGTATTGTAGCCACATAGCTAAGGTGCAACTGTAGGAAGGAAGGAATGGGAAGAGTTGAGCAGCTGTCAGTCAGCATACTTGTTCTCATCAGGCTTATTTCTAATCCCAAACTTAATTCCCTCAGTTTTGCTGGCATTCACATCCTGGATGGCACAAAGGCAGGGGCCCTTCATCTGTTTCTCTGCGTTTGTCATCATCGTGTTCCGCTCTGAACTTTGCCTTTTGCTTGGACTCATGTTGCTGATGTCACTTCTGTCCAGGAGGCTCAGTATTCTGCAACTGTTTTATTATGCTGTGCCTGCTGGGATTCTGTCACTGGGTAAGTATTGTTTTGAATGTGTTAGCTGTGCACTGAGAGGTGTGTTTAGGTAGATCATCCTCAAACTGAAATGTCTTTCTTTGTTTTTGCAGGCCTCACTGTCAGTGTTGACTCTGTGTTCTGGAAGAAACTGCTGTGGCCTGAAGGCCAGGTGCTCTGGTACAACACCATCTTAAACAAGAGCTCTGACTGGGGAATATCCTTTTGGCCATAGTAAAACGTTTAGCAGTGCTCCTAAATACACTCAAGTTAAACAGTTGTTTAGATGTTGGTTTTTGTATTGGTCCACACCATAAAAGTTAATGCAAACACAGAATCTACACAGCTGAAAGTGTGTTAGTATTTTGTTGGTCCTCCTCTCGCGTTGATGACCATCTCTCACAACTTTTGTCTCACTTTTATTACTTTTTTATTAGTTTAAAAACCTAAACTCCTTCAGTCCACTCCATGGATGAGTGGTATGACATCCTGTATTGCCTTACTGGAATATCCAATCAAATATCCAAGAGTTGTTTTCTCTTCATGCATGTAAAAGCAATTGCTGACCCTCATTGTACAGAAGACATGCATCCGAACATGTCTTAATTATTGCCAGTATATTTCAAGCATCTTAAACTACTCTGTAGAAGCCCTTACATATTTAGTTTTGTCTTTCCTTGACTTCCTCCCCTCAGTAAACCTCCCCCTTTTTCTGGTACTTCTACTCTGCTGTCCCTCGTGCGCTTGGTGCTACTATCTTCTTTGTCCCATTCGGCATACTGGACAGGAGAATGCGAATGCTGCTGCTTCCCACAGTTGGATTTATCCTGTTGTACTCCCTTCTCCCACACAAGGAGCTCCGCTTCATTATCTACACGTTCCCTGTTTTCAATATAGTGGCAGCTCGAGGCTGTTCATTCATGTAAGTTGAATAATCTATGGCAGTAAAGTTTGACTAGTTGTTTTACACTGGAATCCTGTAAAAACACTGTGCAGGAAGTGTTGTCCCTGTCTGGACTGTGCATCTCTGATCCCACAACATTTTATTTTATTATGGTTTCTGTAATGAGTCAGTGTTAGAATTATTATATTATAATGGGGAAATATATATATGTGTGTATAAAATATAATTTTTATTATTATTATTATTATTATTATGTAGAAATCAGGATTAATTCCACTTTAATTAGCATTGCAAATAAACCAAACATTTATTTGTGAGTTACACAAACATCCCAGTGTTGTTAAAGGGGACATATTATGCTCATTGTCAGTGTTCATAATGTTATGTTTGGGCTCTACTGAAATAGATTTACATGCTTCAGTTTTCCAAACACATTAGTATTCTCATGCTGTACATCTGTATTTACCCTCTATCTGAATTGTGCGTCTTTAAGCCCTGCCTCCCAATGAGCCCAGTGTGTTCTGATTGGATAGCTTGCCCACTCTGTTCTTATTGGTCAACCGCCAGAGCACCATCCTGCTTCAAGTTCCACCCCCACACAGCTGTGGGTGCCCTTACAATGGTGTCGATTCTGCCGTATTAGTTTGTGTCAGAGCCCGATCCCGAAAGTCAGGTAGAGCAAGTTGGTAGACCCGATCCACCTTTGCAAGCTAGACTGATGCAGGACTTTCAGAGTATTACGTTTGTACCTTTTACTACTCTGCGCATTGTGAGTGTGCTGTAAGGTGGACAATCGAATATCAGTCTGAAATATGTCAAATCAAAACATCTAGCATAAAAGCAGTTATCAGCCCATACTGATTCTGTTATCATTGTACATCCCTAATTATTATGATCAGTTTTAACTCTGTAATTACAGTATGGATGCTGTTCAGTCGCCACCAACAGACTGATGCTTCATGATGCAGTGATACTTCTTTACACTCCTAATGTAGGACTGCGTTCTGCAGACCTAGTCTTGGAATGCCCCATGCACTGTACGTTTCAAAGCTGTTGTCTGCAGCTCATGAAGAGCTTCTTTATTATCTGATTTCAGGTGTACTGGAGCAGGAATCATAACACTAAAAATGTAGTGCATAGGTGCTCAGGGAAGGACCAAGATTGGGAAATACCACTTGGTGTAAATGTTTGCCTTATCAGGAACACTGATCTTTTCTTTCTTTCTGTTTCAGTTTAAACAACTACCAGAAATCAGTGGTGTATAAAATTGGATCTCTTGCTGTATTGGGACATTTGGTGGCAAATGGAGTGTACTCAAGTGTTTCATTAAATGTCTCGCATCACAACTACCCAGGTGGCAAAGCCATGCAGGAACTACACGTATTAGTGCCAGCCACTTCAGGTATGTTCATTTCAGGAGCACTTGAAGGGGCATTACCCCGTAAAAAGAGAACAGTCAGATCTTATATAAGGTGTCTATATGCTTTGTCCTAGATGTGTCCCTACACATAGATGTGCTTGCTGCACAGACAGGAGTTTCACGCTTCTTGGAACTGAATAGTAAATGGAGGTACGCATCACACATATTAATCCATCCATCATGTCCATATCTGTAATTTTTGATTTCCTTTCGTCCTCATGGTGTCTGAGCTGAGGTTTTTCAAATCTGTGAGGCCATTCAGCTAGAGATGTGCATTACCACTATTCTCATTGTTAACGATTATGTCATATGGTTTTTTTGAGTTAATTGTGGATATTATTGGTACTGATTGGAACACTGATGAACTTAATGTTTCATAAAAAATAGCATAAATGTGTCAGTTTAATTTGATTTAGTACAATATGTGAACTGGAAAAATAATTCCGTTCTCAACGTTTGGATAGCATTATTATAAAATGTGCCGCCACCACATTTTCTGTTCCAGTATTCCATATTATGATTTGTATTTTGTATGGTGAGAATTTCAAATGATTATTGTTTTATTTATATCACCCAGCTCTGCATGCATCCAGCCAGAAAGCTTTACCTAGATAATACCTTTTAGTCACTTAATTTATCATATAACATTATTTTAGTCTCATTGGACCTCTGATTTTTCACAGATAGTTTATTTTTTTTTTGCTATTTTCTAGATATGACAAGAGAGAAGACTTGGCACCTGGGGATCCACTCATGAAGACATATTCACATATACTTATGGAGGCAAACTCAACTCAGATATCGCTACTTAGTGATTCTTACAAACCTCTTATCTTCATACAGGGCTACGAACGCATGGTAGTAAACCTATCTCAGGTTCCACCACTGAGCATTAAGCTAAACAATAAACTGGTTGTACTAGAGAGACTGCCCTATACACAGCCTAGCTGATGGAGAGCCAACTGACTGCACATCTTGTTCCCACCAAATATGTTGTAAAATACAATCAATGGACCAATACGTTTTTATTAAATGCGAAGAGCTTGTCTTGTTACTGTGCTTGAAGGGTTCTCAGACTGTGTTAGCGGTGCCGTTTTCTCATCGGTGTAAAGGAGACACACACCAAGCTAAATCAACACTGTGATTATCTAGAGCC
This sequence comes from Semaprochilodus insignis, assembly GCA_034552555.1. NCBI lineage: Eukaryota > Metazoa > Chordata > Actinopteri > Characiformes > Prochilodontidae > Semaprochilodus > Semaprochilodus insignis. The sequence goes on along the minus strand of CM067474.1, from coordinate 17,567,696 downwards.
TGTGGTGCTACGCTGCACATATTCTTGATTCTCAAGAAAAACTGGTTTGTGGCCCACGTCTGCTTGCCTTCCAAGAGGCACCTGGGGTTGTGTAACGGCTTGGTCATCTGCTCACCACTTCCTTTTACAAAGAGTAAAGAACATACTATTACTGTAGCACATTTCCTGTGAAAGTATGCATGTAAGAATACATTCCCTTAATACCGTGTAAAACTATTATACGTTTACACGTTCGCTTGATGGTAAAATGGAAGACCCAACTGTTCATCGTATCTGGAAAAATAAGCCATGACACTGGCATGTAGTCATGCTGTAGGAATTTATAAATCAATACTGTGAACAAAGCTTTAAGTGAAATTTAAAAGCAGGACAAATATTTGAAAGGGTAAACCTTTTATTAACAAATTGACCACGAAAATTGCATGGTTCCAGTCTAAATGCTAACTCTTTAGCAAATTGTGGTGTTTTTTTTTGTTGGTTTTTTTTTTGGAAATTATTATTTATAAAAAAAAAAGTACATTAACTTGACGTTAACCCATAATTTAAACACCCCAGAAAAAGACATTTGTGCTTGTGAAAGTAGTTTTTAAACAGATTGCTCACCCTGAAATTACAGCATTATATTACAATGTTAAGAAATTTGAACAACTTTAAAACAACTAATTCTAACAGACAGTACCATAAGCCACAACATCACAATGAAAAGTTTAAATTACAAACATTTAAACATCTTTCAGTCACAGCATTTCTTTTTGGGCCATGTGTTCATATTTAATAATAATAACAATAAAACAAACCAAAAAAAAAGTATTCAGCATCCCATTCTATTTTACATGTTCATTGAGTCGGAACACTATGATGTGGTTTGCACATCAGATAATATTTACAGCATTTTGACCTGAAGTAGTTTATATAAGGCACAAGAAGAGAGGAGACAAGAATCTGGCTATACCAAAAAAAAAAAAAAAGAGAACAGCGACACACACATCCCTACAGCTAAGTATCCCTCCTTCCCTCCCTCCCTCCCTCCCTCCCTGAAAACACTTTTCACCGGGTCTCAGACCAACTCCAGTTATCAAGTGTTGAACAGTAGTACACATACAAAGCATTTATTTAAATTAACATTATCTATACGCTCTGTATACCAAATCTAAACCTCAGTGTAAAATATTTTAAAGGGCCATCTCAGAGATGATTTGGTCCTTGGTCAGAGATTACCAGGGTCTAAGAAATAAGCTTGCACACATTTAAGAAAAAAAAAAAAAAAAAAAATCTCAGTATTGAAAATATATCAATGGAAGATTGACCTTTAAAAATAAGAGTCCTTCAAGATTTTCTATCAATGGTCTGGATTGATTCAGGGCACAGTTCACACTTGATGTGCTGAACAGAGTCTCTGCTGGTACAATGCTGGGTGGACAACCCACATAACGTACAGCTACTTTGGCAAGTTCAGGCCACAAAAACTTCTTGAGATTCCAATAATCCAGAGGATCGCAGCTCTGGTCAAGGATGTCTTCCTCCAAGTACTCCAGAACAGCAAGCTCTAATGACTTTGGCCTCTCCTCTTGCTTAATCTTTTGCCTAATGTCATCCATCAGGGCCCATAGGTTGTCCTTGCTTGCAGCCGAGCTGTGAGATGAAGCAGGGACCTCGCTGCATCCGTTGGACAATGGAGATTTACTCTCTGCAGAGGTAGCTAAGGATACCTTATCGAGTTCTTTTATGAGGTCTTGCTTGCACTGCTCCGCTTCCTCCTCGGTGAACAGCGAGGTCTTGTACCGAGGGTCCAGCATGGTTGCCCAAGTATAACGTGGATCATGAAGTGTGGGAGACATTCTGGTCACCATGGCCTCTTTCAGAGACTTGAGCATGTTGTCAATGCCCATGGTCTCATCGAAAAGCATGTCTATCTTGCGATTGAGGATATGAATGAGTGGTATGACTTGTCCAAGTGTGGCGGTGCGATTGCTCATCTCCCTGCAGGCCACCTCAAAGGGCTTCAGAGCGTTGCAGACTGACTGCATCACCTCCCACTGGTCACAGCTTATAAGTTCCCTGAAATTGCACTCTAAAGACATTTCGTCAATGGCTTTCTTTTGCTCGACTAATCTTTCAAGCATGAAATATGAGGTCTTCCACTTGGAGGGAACATCCTGGACCAGCTGATTTTCAGGCAAGTTGTAGGCTTTCTGCAGTTCCACTAGCTTCTCCTTTGCCTTCGGAGAACGATACACGCGCTCACAGATCTTTCGTGCAATGCTCAACAAGTTCTGGACCATCCTCTGACTTTTTATGGCTTCGTTAACAATGAGGTCTATGTTGTGACCAAAACAATGCATGATGGTGTGAGCACTGTCCTCCAGCACATTTCCTATGGCTTGATTATCCGTTACAGTGAATCCAATCTGCAGGCCTGAGGAAGCGATCCAGGTGTCCCAAAGATACTCGAGCTGCTTCTGTATGCTCAGCATATTGTAATCACAGTCTATTGGGGAGACACCAAGCAGGGCAGAGCAGTGGAAATCTTGGCCCTGAGGTCGGACACATGACTCAAACGTCACCCAGTGGGCTGTAAGAGTCAGGTATTCCCGAGTTTGACTGCTCACCCATACGCTTGTTGTGAAATGGATAATTCCACTCTCGGCCTCCTTGAGGTGCGTCAAAACAACCTCTTTCACGCTTTCGTACATTTCTGGTATGGCGGTGCTGGTGAAGTAAGATGAAGAGGGTACAGAATACTGTGGTTGGAGATATTCCAGTAATCGGTTCAAGCCAACGTTCTCCACCACAGCCGATGGCTGAAGATCCAGTGCAAGCATCTCTGCAATGAGTTTGGTGATTTTTTTGGCAACTGGGTGGCAATCATCAAATTTTTCGTTGGTTTCCTCATATGCCGAAGTGTCCATAAGCTCCTGCTTTACTGTGATTTCAGCAGATGACACATCACCTGAGATAGTACTGTTATTTTCAAGCACATGTCCATGAAACCTTTGCATGTGCCTAAATAAACAACTAGTGCCTAGATTAGTTGTTTTCTTGCCCCTGCTTATTGTGCGGCTACAGTGCAAACAGACCACCTTTGTTGGGTCTCCAGAAGAAATAGAAAAGTGATTCCACAGTTTTGAAGTCTTCTTGCTAAAAATGGGTAGAGTGCGTGGTTTCTTTACACTAGCAGGGCTGTCAGCTGCACTTGCTGACATTTCCTCGTCTGCAGTGAGAGTAGTATGGAGTGACTGAGGTGAATACGCTTGGACACTTGTGCTTTTTTGGTTCTTTAGAACATCGGGATGCCGCCTCATCAGATGCCGCATCAAACAGCTTGTGCCGAAGTCGCCTCGTTTGCCACGACTAATGACACAAGGACAGTATCGACATAAAGCCTTGAGCTGGTCAACTGGGGAGACGATGAAATGGTGCCACACCTCTGACTTCACCCTTTTCATTATTTTTTTATTTTGTTGGAAAACCGAGCTTGGCTCTTGACTTAGGCTTGGGCCTTCAGCAGAATCATCTGGGGAGGACGATGATGGAGGTATACTGTCACTTTTTAGGTCAAAGGACATGTTGAGTGAAGATTCCTGTTCAGAATGATATGTGGCGTCATTTACCTCCCCCTTCACGAGCATATTTTCACTGTCGTCGTTGGGCACTTCAGGCAATATGTCTTCTGGTGAGGTACAGGTGGGCTCCTTTTTGATCTCCACTGGGTCCTGTATCTGCTGCGAGTGTGACAGTAGTGTTGGTGGTGTGGTGTAGGGTGGCGGAATGGTGGAGCCCTGTCCATTTTCTTCAATGACTATGTCTCGGTGGGCCCGCCACATGTGGCGAATTAGACAGCTTGTTCCCAAGTCTTTCCCATTTTTACCCCGACTGAACTCATTCATGCAATGAATGCACACTGCTTTTGAGCTATCCGCAGGAGACAAATAAAAGTGTTTCCACACGGCTGATCGTCTTCGAGAACTTGAGTTTTTATGGGTTGAGCTTGAGCAATCAGACCCGATGTCCATGGCATCGTCGTTGTGGTTGTTGATGGAATGTGGGGAAGGTTCCATGCCACAGTCGGTCTTGGGATTCTTTTCCACTTTTGGCTTGACCTTTTGCAATGCCTCTTTGGGTGCTACATCTGTGGCTTCTGCTAAAGAGGTGGACGGTGAGGTGTGATTGTTTAAGTGGGGCTTAATGCTAGCTGCCAGGTCTCCATTATTTGGTGTTTTAATGGGAGGTATTAAAGATGAGGCAGAATTGGATGAAGTATTTGAAGAGTCACTGTCTTGTAAAAGAACAGTGGGGTGAGCCCTTCGCACATGCCTCATCAAACAACTAGTGCTGAGGTCTTTCTCATTTTTACCCCGACTGAACTCTTTCATACAGTACATACAGATTGCTTTGGTACTATCACGAGGCGATATGAAAAAATGGTTCCAAGCAGGAGACTTCTTTCTAGGATTAAGAGGATTTCTAATAGACGTGAGAAGGCTTTGTGTGACAGCATCCATTGCAACATCATAAAACGTACTCGAGTAGCCACTCAGCAAGTTACCGTAGTCGTCGTCATTACTTTTAGTGACAAAGGGACCTACAGCACCATCAAAGTACAGCTTTTCGTCCTCCTGAGCACTTTCACCTGCTTCATTTGGTTCCTCTTTGATATGTACATTTAGTTCATCTGCTGAATTGTCCTTGTCCGTTTCAGTGCTCTGGCCTTTAATTGAAATGGTTGGAGAAGTCGGAGAGTCCTGCTTATTGCAGCTCTCTCCTTCCAGACTATCTCCTGAATGTCCATCAACCTGAGAAATTTCATCATCCAATGTCCCCGTGTGGGACAAGGACATAGAAGAAGAGTCTTTAGTCAGTGTGTCTGTAGGAGAATGAGAGGATTTTGCATCTGTTGCCTCATGAGGAGCAATGCGGTATGATTTAAATACATAACCATCTTGACCCTCAATTTTTAAACAGGTTCCTTTGGCCTCTTTTTTCTTGTCATTCTCCAAAGAACCATTATGTTCCAGGTGCATATCATCAGTCTTTTGAGAGAGGCCTTCCTCTCCATCCATTGTAGCAGACTGGATTCCTGCTAGAAAAAAAACTTTTCTAATGAAAGCAGCTTGTCAAGTGTTCAAGTGTCATCAGCGTGGCTGTCTCTATCATCTGTCCAAGTATTTACAGTGGTGTGTTATTTTTAAGTCCAGGTGAGGAAGACACATCAGACTTGTCCATTTAGGAAATTGTAAGAGAGTCGCCCACTTTGTGGAATCTGAAAAAGAGAGAGGAAAGGGAATAAAAGAAAAGTGCTTTCATTAAAAGGCAGTGTTCAAATTAAGCTATAGAGGGCACAAATCCACTACCATGTATCAGCATCGGGCTAATATCAGGAGAAATGATAGAGTGGATAAATAATAAAAGGGGGGGGGGAATGTCCAAATTTGATTTTTGGCATGTTTAAATTGTTTAGTCCGCACAGCAAAAAATACATGAAATATGTTTTTTGTAAATTGGACCAGATCACATTCTGGGGACGTTCAAAATGTAATTCAATCAGATTTTTTTTTTTTTACAGATGGGTCTCAGTCTCTATGATCTGCCCACTCAAATCTGATTTCATAGTGTCTTGCCACGCTTTTACTGGCACCTACGTTGTTACTACATCGGTTCGTAATGTGTGGACCCAGAAATTCAATCTGATCACTTGCAAATAACAGTGCGGATAGTCGTCTGAATAAGATCCGATTTACCTGCAGTCTCAACATGAAACAGCTCATTTTAAAGCTTAAAGTTTTATATAGTAAAACAAGTATATAAATAAACAGGGGTGGCTCAATACCACTTTTTCCTGTCCAACATAGATACTGATACCGTAACCTTTAGAATCTGCTAAAACCAATACCAATCTGAGTCATTTTTTCCTCTCTTAAACTACTAAGCTGCTAATAAAACATTTGTCTGGATGCACATGGCTTAACCAGCACATCTAAATAACATGATGCACAAACTGTGAAACAAACATTCTACTCCTCTAAAGCAGGGCTGAACGATTTGGGAAGAATATCCAATAGTGATTTTTCTGATCGGTATTGTGACTGTGATTTAAACAGCAATTATTTCCTGGGAACTGAAGTCCAGGCCTGTTATCGGGTCAGTAAGAAATTAATGTTCTCAAAACCGTGTCTTAAATGGGGAACGTTAACATAATATCAGAGCTTGTAAACCGCCTGTAGATGAGTTGAGGGACAATCAATCAATCAGAGGCAGCCAAACACATCTACAGGCAGTTTACAGGCTCTGCTATCATGTTTACATTCCTCATATAAGGTTCTGATAAAATAGCCTATAATTAAAACTGCAGCTCTTGCGATTTGAATATAGCACTCTTTCAAATTGCGATTTCAGCTCTACTCTAAAGGAAGAAACACACAGAACACGACACGACTCAAACTTTTGCACATACAAAACCTTTAGCAGAAGTCAGCACATTTAAAATAGTTTAGACTCACGGATCATTCACATATACACACGTTCTGATGTCCAGTGTCTATAATCCCTATACTAGTATCCGAGTACCTATCTATCGCATTGTCACGCCCCCAAAACAAACCATGACAAAATGTGTCTCAACCTACTTTGTCCAAGTTTAAGGGGGACTCCATCATTTGGGATCACCGTTTTCAATAAAACGAGAGCAAATGAGAGCTAAATATGAACTTATAAATATGAAAGTTCAACTAATCGGTTAAAAGCTCTGAAAAAGGGACAGTTTGTGATTTAAGAAAGCTGAAAAACCTTGAAAATTAAGTTACACGAACTTAAACTGACCTTAACCACCAGAATGCCTCGTGGTGGTGAAATCACAGGAAGACTGCTTATAGAACACGACTATAAGTAATCACAATACAGCATTATCTAATTCAACTATTTGGTCTCGTCAAGCAGATCATTAAAAGGCTCGATGATGCATAATGATACAGGTGAATCATTTCTGCCAAGTGGGTTCACAGGGTTGTGCTTGACAGATCTGTTCCGTCGGTCACCCAACCCGGAACAGTGGCGGCTGTAGCCCAGATTATACTCACGCTGCTAGCGTTTTTTCCTCCTACTTGTTTTTCAACTTCGCAAACACAAACAACAAATCCGTAGAAATGCAACACTGCAAGGTGTGGAAATCAGTAAAGGGGCAGCAAATGTCAAGAAGTCATCATTTAGGTCAGACTTATACCCAGGAAAATGAATTAACGCCAAGTTAGCTAGCTGTTGTAGCCGTTTGAGAGCCTGGGGATAAGACGGCTTACATTAGCTCCAATTTGACTGAACACATTTCATCTTAAACAGATTTATTTTCAAGGCTATCCAGCGTCCACCGAGCAAGGCTAGCCAACTTTTCCGGAATCGTCAGTGCACCCTGACCACAGCTCGTCTAAAATAGCTCTGTTTTCCACCAAAACTGAAAAAAGAGAGGAAAAAAACAACAGCAAACAACCACCACTGCGGGGCTTTTACTATTACAGCCAACACAGACTGGACGTATAAGGCAAAGGACGTTAAACTAACGTTGGTTATTAAACACGACCCATTTCAACTAATCATCTAATAACACAGCAGTGTATGCTGTTTTTAATTGATATGCTGTCTAATAATCAATTCCCCAGTATTTACATGTTGCGGAGCAGGTTCTCGTTTTGGAAAAAAAAAATCAAGTTTTGCAGACCACCAAAACCGGTATTAATCAAGGGAACTTACTAGCTAGCCTGCTAGGTTACTTGCTGGTGAATTATTAGCAACGTTAGCCATTTAGCTAGCTAGCTATCTCTATATCTAACGCTTCTTCTTAAGCGCGGACAAAAACAACAGGAACAGCGAGGAGAGCTACCGTACTGTCACATGGATTCAGACGACTGACAACTTGAAGCAAAAGCAGACTTCATGGCATTTTCAAGTCCTCAAATTAGGTTTAGGGCGATTAGGGTTAGTAAGTAGGTCTCCTTTTTCACGTAGCTAGGCCCCACAGCACGGAGACACAGACCTGGCGAGGCAGAACCCAGGTCCTGGGGTGGCAGTAGAACAGAAGGAGCTCGATAGAACCAGCAGCAAAGGGAGAACTGGATCTGGCCCCCCCTCCTCCTCCTGAACACACACCACAGACGGCGATTTAAAGTAGCTCAGTCCGACAAATAAAAGGTCACGTACCTCCAGTTTCGAGCGTGCAGGTCAGTCTGTTATTGTGCAGTTAAATAAACAGGTATGATTGATCCCGGGTGGCGAGGGGGGCAGTTAATTTCGTTGCTTTGTCTCCAGTGCGGTTAAACACTCAGCAGTTGTAGCTCCACTCAGCGTCGGACGGAAGGAACATGCTTTTATGACGTCACGGAGGGGGGGCTGGTATTAGGGCAACACCAACATGGCGGGTGAGGGGTAATAAAAATAAAACACATCCAAAGACCGGGGTTAAATTACCACGCTGCTGCTGCTGCAGGGGGTCAATGCGGCTACGCTGGATGTACCAACAGCTCAGCCACTCGCATGAAACTATATAGTGTCCTGGTAATGACTATTACTACTACTGCAGAAAGAAAAGACTTTGAGCTAGAAATATGGCTAAAGCAGCCTTATGGTGTTGGTAAACCAAACATACGGGGTTTCTTGACCTGAGGGTCTCTCTCAGGGGCACCAAGGCGCCATCAGGGGTGGGGCGAACAGGGGGCTCTTTTTTTGCTATTTAAATGAAAGCTTTTTGGCGTTATTTGCATAAGCTTAAAGTATTTTCTCCCGACACGTAAATACGAAGCGCACGATTATCTATCTATCTATCTACCTATTTTATA
>CM067474.1:17540922-17558744 GCA_034552555.1 Semaprochilodus insignis | reverse complement strand
ATATATATATGTATATATATATATATATATATGTATATGTATGCATATAGTTTAAGCTGGATAAGCATAAACTATAATAAGCAAATAAGCATATATATTTCTAAATTTTCCATAGCGTGATTATACATTTTTGGTGTAAATGTATAAAAATATAAAACATCTGTAGTTCTACAAAACGTTTTTAATAATAATACATTATATACGTTATTATTACTATTATTATATTCACAGAAATTAAATCCCATTAAATCATTAAATATATATATATTTTTTATTAATTGTATTATTTATTATTTGTAGTGGTTCACGGTTTGTTTTGAATCTATAAATGTCCACACGACTACAAAACAAACGGCTGGCCGTGTATGTGTATGTGAACGTCAGCTGCTCTAAATGTGAAACGCCATCACGTCGTGCGTGGCGGGTGGGCCGTTGTGTAGTAGCCGCCCGCATTGTTGTTGTGGGGGAAGGCGAAGCCTTGCAGCAGCTGCTCATCGTTTGCAGGGGGAAAGAGGACACCATTCCTGCGTTTGAATGGCTTTTAAACCTAGTTTTCCCCCGCGGAACACGCTCCGGGAGCCGTAGTCTCGGCGCTCAGGGCATATCCGTGTTCTCCCAACTCCAGATTCATCGGTGGAGAGCTCGGACTGCGCCCTGTGGATGAGAACATTGTGTACGGAATCACAGCCGCCGAGCAGGCCGGATCGCCATTGCTTTCAGGAGCTGCTGCCGCCGCTGCCGTCTCTGTTTTCAACCAGAAGCAACGGGGCTCCGAGGTACTACTTACTGCGCTCTGAATGCAGCGATTGAAAGGGTTCGTTATAATCTGCGGGAAATCAGGCGTTGGGGAGGTCTGCATGTGATTAAGAAACATCTCTAAAGGGCTCCACCAATCTGTGCTGCGGTATCTTGTGTTTTGCTGGACGCCATTTGCTCCTTTTTGCTGTTAGTTTCTGATTGTGAGGTGCCCTCTGTAGTAGCACAGGGCCGCTGCTTGCTTGCTATGTTCGTCCTCTAGTCTCTGCTGTTGGTTGATACAAAGGAAATGCTCTGCAGTCTGAAGTGAGCAGCTCCAGCTTACTGAGCTAAATATGGTTTAAGGTTTGGGGTTTGGAGTGTTTCCCCGCCCCCACACCACAACACCCACTTTTGTGGCAGCGTCAGAAACTGTCAGAGCAGCTCACCTAGAAACGCTGCTTGTCTTGAGCTTCAGAGCTCGTTTCACCTTGCAGAGAAGACACAAGTTCCTGTTTCAGTGTGTCTGCCATGCTGTGTTTATGTCAAGGTTGATGCTGAGGACGGAGGCATTTGTTGGGATTGGGAATCATCACTTCTGTGAAGAGCTTGTTTTTCCTGATCTAGTTCATAATTTCATTGGGATCGGGTGTGATCTATAGCCGGCCAGTTGGAGAATGCTGAGGAGGTTTTACTCTGTGGTTGTTGCAACAACCTTTATTAAATTCCTGTCATGGAAAACTAGTGCTTATCAAGAAGTGGACCTAACCCCTCAGCTTCCACTGACTGCAGACAAACGTTTTCCTTCTCCTTAGTTCCATGTCTGAGGAAGAGACACCTAAGGCTGGTGTCACTAAGGCCTATTGATTTCAGATGATTTGTTTATCACACAAGACAACTAGGACTTTGAAAACCGACATGGGAATCAGTTGCAGATTAGCGCATGTTCCTCATAGATATGAGGAAATGTGTAGTTGTGTGAAACGTGTCAAAGCTACACTGTAGCCAGAGCATTTTCTGGTATGTTATGAGAATCTTAACGCATCATTTATTAACATGGCCAGTACGTTCATTTTCGATTGGTCTTAACATCTGTCTGTTTCCCTCCTCAGGCTTTTAAGGTTCCATGATGAGGAAGAAAGCACGGCAACCCAGGCCCTCTACACCGCAGCGGTCGCCCTCGCCCATCAAACCCTCGCCAAACCGGGAGACCCTCACCTATGCACAGGCGCAGCGCATGGTGGAGCTGGAGGTGGATGGCCGCGTGCACCGGATCAGCATCTTCGACAAGCTGGAGGTCATCACTGACGACGACCCCACGGCCCAGGAGATGATGGAGTGCACCAGCAATAAGGAGAACACGGAGAAGCCTCAGCAGGCCCTGGTGCGCTCGGCGCGACTCAAAATCAGCCAGCTGAAAAAGAAGGCCGCTCTGAACGCACAAAAGCCTCAGGCACCCACAAGCACCCTGCCTGAGCCCAAATTTCGCACTGTGGATTACAACCTTCCAGCTGTACCTCGGAGACCTTCGCAGTACTTCAAATATGAGGAGAAGACTTCGGAGGAGCTAGACGAGGAAGTGGAGTATGACATGGACGAGGAGGACTATGCCTGGCTGGACCTGGTCAATGAGAAGAGAAAAAGCGAAGGGTTCAGTCAGGTTTCCCCTAACGTCTTTGAGTTTCTCATGGACCGCTTTGAGAAGGAATCGTTCTTGGAGAGCCAGGGTCAGCAGGACCCGCAGTCACTGGTGGACGAGGATGCTGTATGCTGCATCTGCATGGACGGAGAGTGCCAAGATAGCAATGCCATCCTTTTCTGTGATATGTGCAACCTAGCCGTGCATCAGGAGTGTTATGGAGTTCCGTACATTCCTGAGGGCCAGTGGCTGTGCCGTCATTGCCTGCAGTCTCCTAACCAGCCTGCCGACTGCATCCTCTGCCCCAACAAGGGCGGTGCCGTCAAGAAGACGGAAGATGACCGCTGGGGTCACGTGGTCTGTGCTTTATGGGTGCCCGAAGTGGGTTTCTCCAACACGGTCTTCATTGAGCCCATTGATGGCGTGGCAAATATCCCCCCTGCCCGCTGGAAGCTCACCTGCTACCTCTGCAAGGAGAAAGGCGTCGGTGCCTGTATCCAGTGCCACAAAGCTAACTGTTACACCGCCTTCCACGTCAGTTGCGCACAAAAGGCTGGTCTGTTCATGAAGATGGAGCCCATCAAAGAAATGACAGAGTCAGGTACCCCTACCTTCTCGGTGAAGAAGACGGCCTACTGCGGGGCTCACACCCCCAACGGCTCCGTCAGGAGGCCTCTCACCATATACGACGAGACCAAAAACAAAACCAAAAACGGACTCTGTCAGGCAGCTGGCAAAAAGAAAGGCCAGGCCAGGCTGAAAAAGAAGCAGAAGAAATTGAAGAGCAAGAAGACCTCAGATCCTGGGGCAGCAGCACCAGCAATGTCTGGGCCTAGTTTTCCATGTAATAGGTAAGCCTTAGAGGAATCTGGAGATCCTGAAATTGATATCTATAGCAGTCTACAGCTGATACAAAGGAGTAATAAAAAATTTTTAAAAAAAAAGTAATTCAGAGACGTTTGGTTTGAAATGCGTCATTCTAAGGAGTCAGAATGGTGGTGATACAATGTTACAATGGTGGTGATAGGAACCATGTGTCTGATGCCTCTAAAAGCTACCTTGGAGGAAGTTATTGTACAGAGTTGGTTATGAGTAAAGTGACTGCTGAACTACTGTTTGATAGTTTGGAGAGTACAGTGTCACCTGAAACCATTTTTAGTGCTTTCATAGCAGAGAGGTATATGCAGGGTCTTGCAAAACAGCAACCAAAGGAAAGAAAATTGTCTGTCCCTCAAATGTAGTCAAACAGCCAAGACATGTTTTGTGTCTAAAGTTTAGTTCTTTGGTTTTGTTTAACGATTCTGACCTTATTGGCTGCAGTTGAAGACTGGCTTTGTGATGGGCAATGATGAGCATCAGCGTCGATTATAAACGTGTCAAATCACTTCCTGTCTCCCGCAGGTTAAACACCATCCTTAATCAAGTATCTCTCCAGAGGAAGAAGGTATTCGTCGAGCTGGTCTTGAACTACTGGACCCTGAAGAGACAATCACGGAACGGGCTCCCGCTGATCAGGCGGCTCCATTCTAGGCTGCAGTCCCAGAAAATGGCACAGCCTGTAAGTCCGGTGACATCCTCTGCTCCACTGAAAGAACAGTGGCTTGGAAAGTTTAGTAATATTTTGCAATGCCTCTTTGATTCATTTATTCAGAAGCACAGTGAGGAGGAGAGCCGGGCACTGAAGGAGCAGCTGAAGGAGTGGCATCGCTTGAGGCATGACCTTGAGAGAGCCCGGCTGCTACTGGAGCTCATCAGAAAGAGAGAGAAGCTTAAAAGGGAGGAGGTGATGCCATAGTTCACTTTTTTAGCCTCACTACTTTTGCTATACTTTTTGCTATACATGGTCAGTTCTGCAAGGTGAATGAATGGTGCAATGATGCACAGCCGGGCCACATAACATTTCAGGGTTTTTTTTTTTTTTTTTTTTTTTTTTTTGGTGTATGGAAAGATTGTCATTTACAATGTGCTTGCGACAGAGTTACCCAACCAGTCGCTCTGTTTTCGCTTAGTTAGAATGACGTTTAGCGATGACCATGAAGAATGAATCAGGAGATGTTGCTGTGGAGCCCCAGCTAAAAAGCATCCTCTCCTAACACACAGAACAGCTGAGAGGTGCTGCCAAAATATAATTACTGTGAGAGTTTTTATAGAACATCGTTCTCAGAAATACGCCATCCAGAATATATGCCTTTTTGTCAATGAACACGAACCCCCAAACTATCTTGCAGCTTCTACAAAATGTGCTAAATGTTTTCAGTGGCTGACAGATCCAGGAACTGAACTCTTTTACTAAGAATCGTGCTGCTGTAATGCATGTAGAATGTGGTTTGCCATAGTCTTGCTGAAACGAGCGACGCCTTTCCTGAAAAAGATGGCATCTGGCTGGCAGCATATGTGGCTCCAAAAACCATACGTGTTAATCAGCATTATTGGTGCCTTCACAGATGTACACGTTATCACTGCCATGTGCACTGATGCCCCCCATATGATTACATGATACTGGCTTTGGAGCTGTGTGCTGATGATAAGCCGATATTCAGACTACAAGTTCGCTTCATCAGACCACAGGACACTTTTTCCACCTCGACTCTTACATGAGTCTATAGATAAGGTCAGCAGTGTTTCTGGGTCCTGCTTATATGAGGTTTCTTCTTTGCGTGGTAGATTTTAAACCTGCATTTAGTCTGCGTTGGTTTTCAGAAGTGTATTTGAGCCCATGCAGTGATTTCCACTACAGAATCATATCTGCTTTTTATGCAGAGCCACTTCAGGGCCCAAAGAATACTGCCATTCAGTATTGGTTTTGAGCCTGTTCCCTTGCGTACAGAGATTTCTCGAAAGATATTTTTGAAAGATATTACGTTTCGTCGATGAAGAAATCCTCAAATTCTTTGCTGTTTAAAGTTGAGGAACGTTATTCTTAAATTGTTGCCTCAGAGCTGTATGACATTGACATAAAATATGCTGTTCCTGGCTGTTGGGTCAGTCAGGTACAGCGATAAGGCCCGTCCTTGCTTACGCCACATGAAACTTGAATCATTTGCATGTCTTACAGTGTCAAACCTACCCACCAAGTTTCTTTCCTGTCGATGGATTCCTTCTGGGTGCAACTATTTCTTGGTGATGATGAGTGTAAATTACAAAAGCTCCATCCGCTATTGTATGAAATGAAAATAAATGAAATACTAACAGCTACTTCCATCAGAACTGCAAGAACATTTCTGTGCACTGAAAGGCTGAGGAACAGTCAGCACCACCTCAACAGCTTTTTTCTGAAATGACTACAATGCCAAATAAATATCTTTATTTTTGTAAGGGCGAAGAAAAACAAATGTTACATGTTCTTTTATTGTTTATTTATTGGATGTAGTGGCGTCGGGCGTGGTAGGTTGTGTAGTAATAATGTTGTAAATGCTTTTGGCTAAGTGTAGTTACACACTCTGTGGGCTTTGGGGGAGCGAGCTTCAGTAGCCCAGCTGGCTAACAGATGAACAGTAGAGCCTGTGCTGCACGTTGCTGCGTGCTGCTTTGAGCTGAGTTTGCCTTAAAGAGTTTTGTGTTTGGTAAATAGCTGTTCAGCTGAATGGTTAAGTTACTCGTCTCCTGTGCTCCAAGGTCTTTCGCAGAGTGGTGAACCCCTCCCCATCACATTTTATATTAAACCAGGTGTTTGTTGAGCGTTCTTTCAGGCTTCCTTTCCCAACTTGTTTTAAACTAGTTGCTGGCATCATATTCAAAGTGGGCATACTTTTCTCCGTTTCAACATTCAGTATGTTCTCTCTGTGCTGTTTTCAATGAAATACAGGCTGTTACTGATTTGCTGTTATTCACATTTTGCCCGGAGTGCTTTGGAAACAGGACTGTAAATATGTAGGGGCTAAAAATTTACCTCTTCAACATACGCTCGACGGTAGCTGCCTTCATTTAGAGCCAATAAACCAGGCAGCCTTTTGTCTGGTATCTGGTTGCAGTGACATGAATGCAAAATCGTATTTGAGTGAACACAACTCTTGCCGCATGTGCTTATGATTTACATAATTACTTAACTGTGCATGTAGAAGGATATTGACCTTTTTTTTCCTTTTTATTCCTGCAGATAAAACTGCAGGAGTCAATTCTAGAACTGCAGCTCACTCCATTCACCATTCTCCTAAGGTCTGTGTTGGATCAGCTACAGGAAAAAGACCAGGCTAGGATCTTCGCGCAGCCCGTTAGCATTAAGGAGGTATGTGTGAAGATCTACACAGGCTTTTAGCATTGGGACTTTTGTCTATCAAATTCCGGCACCTAGCTTTTCCAAAGTGTTTTAATAGCTTAACAGAATTGAATGTTGACCATAGTTATTCAAAGGAAAGCAGTATGACAGTAGAATGTTGGAGACTGTGTTTGTGGAGGCGTTATCTAATAACTGGACCTGCGCATTGTAACCTCTTTTTGTGATATCAGCACTTTTCAATTTCAGTATGGGCTTTTAACAAGAGTTTAGAAAAGAAATCGGTCAGAGCACTGTTGAGGCAAAGCCTGCTCTTAGTACTCTTCTTTCGATGGACGTGAAGATGTTGCAGAATATTCCCTTGGCATGTTCCTAACTCACTGTCTTTTATGTTTGTAATGATGAGTGGTAACAGTCTGCTTGTTTCTTCAGGTGCCTGACTATCTGGACCACATTAAGCACCCCATGGACTTCTCCACCATGAGACAACGTATAGACGCGCAGGGCTACAAGAACCTAGACGAGTTTGAGGCTGATTTCAACCTCATCGTTGCAAACTGCATGAAGTACAATGCCAAGGACACCTACTTTTACCGTGCTGCTGTTAGACTGAGAGATCAGGGTGGGGTCTTGCTAAGGAGGACACGGCGCCATGTTGAGTGCATTGGCTTTGAAACTGACAGTGGCATGCATACACCCGAACCTCCTAATATGGAGACGCCTGTTCCGTTCTCCTGGGAAGAAGGTAAGCAGTAACGTAATGTGAAAATTCTCTCTCTTTTTTCCCCCTCTTTACCCCGTATGTAATTGGTCAGGCAAGACATTTTGGATCTTTTCATTGTGCAGTGGAGCTACTACGTCTAACATTGCTAATAATGCAGAATTCAGGCCAATAATACTACTCTTTGTAGCTATTCAACATAAAAATTCATTCAAACATTTTTTTTAACAGTTTCCTTTTTTTCTTTATACATAACTACATTACGCAAAATTACACATAAGCAGGTCTGTTTGGCTATGATCAGACTGCAGGCAGATTGGATTTCTTTCTCAAATCAGATCTTTCGAGACTACTGTCCGAACTGTTATTGGTAAGTGATCAGCTCGGGTTTGTGTGTTCAGACGTAATCTGTCTGCATGGGTTGTTGTGATATCGACGTAGGTACCGGTAACTACGTAGCCACACTGGTGACGTGGCTTTCTTATGCAAATGCAGGAGCGACAACTCTTTGGCGCTCTTCTTGAATCCCAGCACTTCAGTCACTCTGGATTTGATGTGGCCATTGTTTGTCGCGTCGCGAGTGATGCAAAAGACGCTTTGAAGTCCGATTTGAGTGGCTAGGAGCGCCCAGACTGATACACATGCTCAAAAATCTGATTGGAATCGCATTTGAGACCACTGTCAAATGTAGTTTGGATCTGATTTGCAAAAATTGGGTTTCATGTGTTTTTTGCTGTCCTGACTATCAAATATCAATCTGGATACAATCAGATTTTGCTGGCAGTCTGAACACAGCCTTAGAGATTACTTAACTCAGTAACACTCTCAATGAAATTTGGTGAAAGTGTGCACTTGCGCAATGCCTGTTGGTGTTATGTAAGTAGTGCTGGGTACCAAAATTGACCACTTTTATGGTACAGATAACTTTAGCACTGTTAAGTATTGGGGAATTTTCATTCAGTACAGATTTCAATATCTACGTAGACAGTCGTCTTAGCATCACGGGTTTGTGATGGATTATCTAAATGTCATTTTGTATGGATGTATGCGTTGCTTTATTAATCTTTTGTCCATTGCAGGCTGTAAATATAGACACTATCTCCAGCACGTCTCACTCATTTGTAGTTTACGCCACACCTGCCTTAGGCTTATAGATATTGTTTAAAGAAAGAAGATATAGTTTAGAAAGTGCTAATCACAAAGTGATGACTGGTATCAGTACTATCAGCTATTGAGAAACGTTAAGTGATATCCAGCCCTGTACGTAGGATTTTATTAGTCTTGTAGCTCCAGTGCTAAAGAAGTAAACTTCAGACACTTATCTTGACTGATCATAATTGGATCATGGTTATGTGTTTTTATTATTTTTTTTAATCCTCCCAAATCCCACTATTGGTTTGTTGGTCTATGTTTTGTACACTGTATACAGAGGAACGAATACAGTACACGTTTGCTGAGGAATTATCTTATTTGTTCCTTCAGTGGACCGCTTGCTGATTCCAGCCAATCGGCAGCACATGTCTCTTGATGAGCAGCTGAAGGAACTTCTGGAGAAGTTGGATCTGACCACAGCCATGAAGTCCAGCCCCTCACGCAGTAAACGGCTGAAGCTGCTGAAAAAGACTATCAGTGATGTGAGGATGGAGATGAGTCTGAGGAGCAGCCGGCCGCTGTCTTCTGAACAGAGAAGAGCAGCAGTGGAGCCCTCAGCAGAGCCCAGCTCAGCAGAGGAAGGTTTGTTCTGTTCTGTTCGGTTGTTTGTACATCATGGAGACTGCATTGTGTAAAGTGATGGTTCAGCTGAAGATCAAAATGCATATTTCACTTTGTCCCAAATGCGGTTGGTCACTCAAGACTGTAGTTGCACTGTGGCTGTAAGGCTAATGTGGCTGACATGGTAGTGGGCTATATACCGGTTTATCTATACAGGTGTACCTTCTGGCATTCGATTAGATCGTTTTTAGCCTACAAACAGTGAGGCTCCGCAGTTCCTCAGCTAAAACTGAAGTTGTGAATGGCTTGTAATAAGGCGGCTCTACCCCTCTCTACACCTGGCTCTACCTTGGCTTTACCCAGTCATGGGATAATAAGCATTTAAAAATCAGTAAAAGAAACACTGCGTTAAAAAAATGGAAGTTTTGAATAATGGCCCATTTTAATTACCAGTACAGCAGAGTACAGCATGGATTTATGGAATAATGAGGCAGGCAACATGCATGTATTCCTGATTACAAGAGCTTATTTTAGCCTAATTTCTTTTTTAATTTCACTTTAAACTAATTTTTAGCAAACTTGCGACATTGCCTCCTGTAAAATAACTCGTTCCTCAACAGGATCAGCCTACTGCCGTCTTTCAGCATTAAAAACTCTAAATTACCAAATAAAAAGAATTAAAAGAAAACAAAGAGGAAGCCTGAATTTAGTTTTGAACTAATTCAGGACCTCGTCTGCTTTAACTTCTTGACTTTGTCAGAATGGGCTTATCAGTCTGCTCATTTCTCCATTATGTTATTTCTGTATAACATAATAAATAAATCTTAAACAAATAAACGCAAAAAAATAAATAAAATAAATGATGACATTTGTAATTTAAGATTAGGGACTGGGTGTTTGTGTGCTTCTCTGAAACGAGATTGAATTTACTGCTCTCCCGCTGGGGATTCGACTAGAGGACGTGATCAAGTTGCATGACCCTGTATAGCTGTTTCTGACTTGTGAAGGCACTTACTGCCTGCTTTAGATCTTGTATACACTGTAGTGAATCAGGCCAGATAATTACAGAAGGCTCACCAGTGTTACGTTGTGAGTTCTTCAGAAGTTTGAAATGTGGCCAGACTTTAGTCCTCTTCTGAGACCTAGTAATTGGTAGCATGGCTTACCAACCACTCCACCTCAGGCATTGTCTTTTCATCAGTTAACCAGCTGCGCATGTTGTGTTTATAGTCAGCATGCCAAATAGACCAGCTAGAATATAACTAAATATATATGTGCATGTGTGATTCCCCTTATTTATTATTCCTCATTAAATGTTATCCCATTCACTCCGATCCGGGGCCAGTCCTAGCTTATAATATCTTCCAGCAGCATCTGTTGGTCTTTGTTTAAAGCTGGAAAGTGCCAGTTAAACACAATCGGTAATTAGCTATCTTTTAAAGCGGTGTCTAAAATCGCAAAGCAGTTCTGAGGTTTTATGGAAATCCTATTGTCTGCCCCCTTTTTAGCCAAGTGGTGCTTGAACCATGCGTTCCAGTGCTCACTGAAAGTGCTTGATACAACAAGAGCTTGCCAAACATGTGTGCTTGTGATGAATAGGAACAGCAAACAGAAAAAGCGTGCGAGTTAGAAAGTATCCATTTATAGCAGACAAGCCTTTTTTAGCAGTTGGGAGTAGTGCATGCGGTTCTGTGAAGAATGTAAGGACTAAATGTGGAAAAACAAAACAAGAGCTTCTTAGAAGTCTTTAATAACTGTGCTGAAAGTGCCAGCTGGGCTCTAACTTGCCTTCAGACACGCTGGCTTTGCCGACAAAGACCAGATAACAACGATGATTTATTTATAAACATGATGACTACTCACTTCTTGGTCGCTTTGTCCAAAAATCTGATGTACAAAAATGTAGTGGCTCAGTCATGACATTTACTTCATTACTCTTGCACTGATGTCATGAATGGAGGTTTCAACCCCCCAACTAGCATTGAACAAAGAGTGCTTACGTGATTCCGAGTATGTCAAACAATGTCAGAAACCACATAAGCAAGTCTGTTTAAGGTTTCTTAACATTGTGACGTGGTTCAGACGTGTGATTATTTATACATGCTGTTTGCACAGTAATATTTGGAAAATGCTTTTAGGGTTGTCATGATCATGAACCTCTGCTAATGATTTATTGTCACCTAAATAAATGTGATTATTACATTTCTTTTTTTTTTTTTTCTTCCTTTTTTCCATAGTAATACAATGGCCGAATTGGCTTATTAGTGATCTTGCACACCTAGTGTTTGCTAACTAACATTGGCAGTACTATAGAGTTGATGCACTGTTGTCTCCGGTCCTCCTCTTTGTCAGTTCCAGCAATCTTCATAAGAATGTCTGTCTCTTTTGCAGGTGACAAATCAGTACCTCCAAAGCTGGAGCCCTCAGACTCCCACCCCCCTGTCACCAACACTGATTGCCCATCTGAACCTCCTACACTGAAGCCCATCGAGCCCAGCTCGGAGCAGCAAAGGTCAGGCAAGCTTGACGGGCACCAGGACGCCTTCCTGTCCCACAAGGAGAACCTCAATGGACACTCGCGAGACCGGCTGCTGCTTGACGATGGCGACGTCAGCGTGGTTGCCACGTCGACCCTGGCCGAACCCTCCGGTCCGGTAAACAGACGGACGTCTGTGCTTTTCCGTAAGTCTAAAAGTGTGGGCCCCCAGAAGCCCATGCAAGGCGAGGAAGCCGAGGCAGAGTGTCCTCAGCTGGGCGCCAGGTCCTTCCTGTCTGTGGTGATCCCCCGCTTGGAGACCCTTCTCCACAACAAGAAGAGAACACGCAGTGCCAGCAGGGGCAGCGAGGGGGAAGAGGAGTTACCTGCCAAACGCCCCAACACTGGTACTGCCTGCAGGAGCGCAGCAGTCCAAACCTCTGGATATTAGATATACAGTCAGATACAACATCAAATGATATGTTTTGTTGATTTTCTACATCAAAAGAAGTTAACGCATCCTCGACTGCAAACAGACACAAATATGTCATTTTTCTTTAAATATGTCATTTAGAGCACAGGTTTTATTTATTTGTTAAACATATAGGGGAGGCATAACTTTATCACAGGCCAAATTTTATGCTTTGCTTATACCCCCAAACATATTTTTGCACAAAATCGTTTGGGGTAAGAACGATGCTGGAGGCAGGAGAGATGGTTGAATTAAGCCTCTTAACTCTATTATACAAAGAACTCCAAAACTCGATACTCTTCTGTGGTTTCAAGCCTAGACTTTTCAGTCCTCCTGAAATACTAGCTTTTCAGCTCATCAGTCGTTCTCAGCTGGCTCTCGTTATGAGGCAACTCGCACACCCAAGCTGGGGGGAAGAGAGTTTGCTGCTCTGCCTCCTGGGTCATAGCTCCCTTGGTCCATAGCTCTGCCACCCTGATCAGACGCAAGGCTTAGTGCACATTGGCTTCGCTGTAGAACAGTAGGCGGGCCTGGGAGACGGGTTTTGTGGCATAGGTGCCGCCCTCATGCAACTCGCAGCCGTTATAGTTTTCCCGCCTTCTCTCGTGGCTGTCGATCTCCTGCTGTTTCCCAGGGCTCACTGCCTTCTCCCGCCATAGGCGTCTCACGGCTCTTGTTGGTGCCTGACGTATGAGGGCCTGGCACAATCTTAAATTCATCAAGTAAACAGTAATTGCGCATTAAAACGTGTAGACAAGTTTGCCGAGGATACTCAAATTTCACTTAGGAAATCATGAAAACATATCAAGTGTTTCCCCTTTGCATATGACTGTATATATTAAATATATAGAGTACTGCGCCGATGACTTGGGACGCCTGAGAAAATGATATTTAATGCGACCTATTTGGTGCTCTGCGTTTTATTTATTTGGGAAAACAAATCATTAGAATATATTAGGTCCCAGATAGTAATTCTCACCCAGTGTTACTGGCTGATTTTGAGGTCCTGCAGCTTTAATCGCAAATGTCAGGAACACAGCGATGTTCAGCTGCTTGATTGATGCCTCATGCTTGTATGCCAGTTCTTTATAGAGGCTGCTAAGTGTGCAGACAAGTCATCTCTTGTTCACATTCATTGCAGTCACAGAGGCCAAGTTGGTAAATTTGAAACCCAAAACAATCACTGTTAAAATACTGAAAATGTGAAATGCATTCAAGTCTAACCTTTAGTATGAGGATAATGTGATGACACTCAGAAAAGTTTCAGGAGCAAAACCACTAAGAATTTTATGAAGCTCTGCCCAAAGCTACAGTTTTTCTATTATTCAAGACTCTGAGTTTCTGGTGTTTGACCAAACCTGGGTTCTTCTAACCGTCTCTCAATTTCAGTAACTTTTGACACATACTGCCCAGAGAAATCTCCTCGGATCGTCCGATTTTTGCACAGTACTGTATACAGAGTTGCATTGTTTTGATATCCTCAGTATAGACGCAAGCCAAGAGTGAGAAAAGTGACGAGGGAAAAGGACATCAAATGGAAGCGAAGGATTCAGTCTTGCTCTCAACTTCAGCTAGCTCGTAGACTGCAATTTGTTTCCCCTCAGGCAGGGTACACTGTGCTCACTGCAGATTGTATTATGCATTTTGACTCCCTCTCGCTCTCTCTTGTTCTCTCCTTCTCAGGCCTGTCGAACGGTTTTGTTCTGGAGCGGCAGAAACAGTTGAATCCCGGCAGGCAGCAGGAGCCTCGCCGCAGGTGTGCTTCTGAATCCAGCATCTCCTCCAGCGGCAGTTTTCTGGGTACCACCAGGTACGCACATGTATACACACTACTCTAAATTCCCCATAAACAGTGTGCTGTGATGTACTGAGAGAGACTTTTTACTGCATCTTGGTGTTTTATTATTTAACACATGTTCAAGGCCTCTGAAAGGCTCCTGGAAGGCCTCGCATACTTGTATGTCTGTGATGTTTTCAGGTTCATACATATGTGGTAGTACAAATGTTCTTCACTTCTTGTGGGCAGTCTGACCTTCATCCAAGCCTTATGTTAACAACCGAAACAACCGTTTCTGCTCCAAGGGGACATGTGCTCATTTTCAGTGTTCATAACTTTATGTTAGGGGGTCTACTACAGTAGATGTACATGCTTCATTGTTCCAAAAACCTCTCTGTTTCATCTGATCAGATGTCTGCGAAAATAAATATTGTGACACATTGTAAACATTTCTCAGAGTATCACAATACTATATTTTGCCATGTTGCCCACCCTTAGAAAACAGGGGGTTGCTTAAAGGAATACTTCAATCATACCCTAATGGCCCTCATAACCAACAGGGTAGTGAGCATAGATAACTCCTTTCTGATTTCTGAGAGGTTTAGTCACAATAAGCTAAAAAAATGGATTTGGTCTGCAAAATTATTAAAGTATGTGATCTTGCTTGATGTCTTGCCTCCCCCAATGCCTCGAGAGCTAGAAAGAAAAGTAAAAATCTCCAAAACATCCTAACTAAGGTGGATCAGGTCTACCAACTTGTACTAACTGACTTCCAGGATGAGACTCTGGCTCAAAAGGCTAAAGAGAACCGATGCCATCATAAGAATAGCCACAACATTGTGGGGGTGGAACTCTGGCAGTTGACTAGCAGGAACACAGTGGGCAACCTGATCAATCAGAGCACACTGAGCTCATTGGGAGGATTACTATTATAGAAAATTAAAAATGAGCTCCACTTTCAAATTTTCAAGTCAATAAGGTGGCTGCAATTTAAATTGCCATTATTAATTTTATGTTTATTTTTTCTTTTTTTTGGCAGATATTTTTTTCTTTTCTGGTTTGAGTCTCAAACACTGAGTGTAGTTTTTCCTGGCAGCTGGTTTTGATTGTGTTGTCATGTTTGCATCATGCAGGTGCTCAGATCTCATTTAACAATCTTCATATTATTAGGTTAAAATGTCAAGGCTATAAGCCAAGTTGCAGCTTTTGCCCTTTGAAAATTGCACTTCAATTTCAAAATGTGATTTTGATATAAAAGTGCTAAACCTTCTCAACTTTTTTGGAGATGATTACATGATGCTGTGTATTACACGTGTATTGTATGTCTATTATAAAGCATCCAAAGGCTGTTACTTGCACAGACTGTCAGCACACTTGCAATTGGGTCACATCAGCTAATGATCAGGTCCTTCTGAATCAGGTGTGTTAGAGGATTGGAGTCGGGCAGCAGTGATGTACTTTCTGTAACCTCTATGAAGTCCAGTTATTCATCTGTTACTTGTGCTTGTTCAGTGGTTTTAAATTCAGAGTATTGTTATAGATTAATGGAAGCTTTTTTCCTACTTGATAGCGATATGTGGTTCAGCTCTCCTTCAGTATGTAGTTGGGCATAGTGCGGTAGGTTGAGTTCTTTGTCTGTGTTTTTCTGTGCAGTGAGAGGTCTGAAGAAAACATCTACAGTGTCTGCACGTTTGACAATGAAGCCTTCACTGGAAAATGTTCAGTGATTAGTAGTATGCAAACATACTGACACTTGTTTTTGGCCTCTTTGTTATCTGGATATGTGAAATTGAAACTCAGCCTACAAGCTGTGCGATGTCTGTCATGACTTCAAACCCATTTTAAGTTCACCCTAAATGTATTAAGGTTCTTTAAGGTTGTGAATGTCCAGTACGTCATATGTTATTTAGATGTCATCACTATGTTCTGAAATGTAGTAATGCTTTGTAAGCAGTTTCACAGCAGTTCGTCTAGACAGCCTTAATGTCAGTTTCAGAATGTAAGGATGGTAATGATCCATGTCTTTTACAGATGTTGATTTGATTATACAGTTACATGTGCAGATGGATATTTAGTCACTGTTGTTCGAAAAACTCATCTCTGAAAAGGCAGTTTCATGAAACAAGGAAAAACATGTACTGTCCAAATCCTAATGTCATGCATGTACCCTCTGCTACGTCTTAGGCTAACAATAATTCAGGGAACACGTTTGTAACCATTTCATGTGATAACTGTCTGTCCAATAAGCTTTTATAGGCCATACGTACTTCAGACTTGGTAGGTTTCTCCAGAATGGAGAGTTTCACATGAAACTTCTCTGAATGACCATTTACGCTTAGTGAACGATGATTGTAGTGCATTGTTGGTGTTTCCTTTTACGTACTAAAGGTATAAAAGCTCATGAGACTTACTGTAAGCTCTCTCTTCAGCAGCGTCCCTCTGGGTTTTCCAAAGTGTGGGAAAGGGAAGCCAGCACTTGTCCGGAGAAACACTGTGGATGACAAAAGTGAGCTCATCGCTTGCATCGAGACTGGCAACTTTGCGAAAGCCGCTAGACTTGCTGCTGGTGAGTAGGCAGCTTTATGTGTGTGTTCTATTGCTTGCAGCAGGGATACGACTGGGAGGTGTGTTCACACCAGGCAGTGTATGTGTCTGTGTGGGTGGCAGTCCAGTTTGAGATGCTGGAGTGGTAGTTGGAACAAGCACATAGATTGTCAGTTACAAACAATGGAAGGTTTCAAGATGTGTTTGATCAGTATTAGCAATTTGCAAACACTGTAACAGTCCATAAACATATTAAACATAAGAACTACAAGGTAATAAAGGAAACGGAGAACGTTTTTATTACATGTAATGTTGGCTTTCAATAGGACATATATGAGCTGACATATAGGACCAAAAAAAAAAGGTTTACATTTTATAAACCTATTAAAATGATTTCAGTATGTAGGAATGTGCAGGGAAATCCGTCATGCAGTTGTTCCTCCAAGCTGATGAATTCCATAAATTTTTACTTATGCATATTAGCACATTCCAGCTTCTGTGGTTTTGCTGTATTCAGCGTACTGAGTGCGATGTCGTGTCATCAAGCTTGTAGTGAAGAAGGTCCTGGACGTTGTACTTCCTCTTTATACTTGATGAGAAAAGAGATTAGAAGTTGCTTGTCTAATGTCCTTTGTAGAAACTGTTTTCCCCGTTTGTAATCTGTGGCTGCGTGAACGCTAAGTTAAATAACAGCACAGTTACAGACAATAGGACAAACTGAGCCCTAATACACTAGGCATAAGATAATATATAATTTATATCCAGTCTGGATTTAAAACCACCTATAAAGCTTGATGTGGACACTTTTGTCAGCCAAGAGTACAAGACTGCATTTAGTTTTGGGAGAGGAACGGCCAGCCTCGTGTATCTTCTATCTTACACTTCATTGTTTGTTCGTGCACCTGCTAGTCAGTGCTGCATTTCAACATTAGTGTATATAGATAAGGGAATTCACGCTAGTGTTAAATATGATCTAGATCTCTGGCCCCTGCTGTGTCCTGGGTTGTTTACGCCTGGCTTTTCTTGAAATGAATGTGTAATCAGATCACTGAAAATCCTGTTGAATAAAGGTGTAAACAGATCCATAGTGTTAACTGGGTAATCTAGGTGAACAGTAGAATAATAAGTAAGCAATAAAAAAAAAAAGAACAGAAGTCATAACAACACGGCCAGTCAGTCTTCATAGTATAGTGACTGGAATGAGCCTATGTCTGCATCATGTTTTGGTATCGCACTGTGTGTTTTGAGTTAGTTGGTGTGGTGTGTTGTTCATGCTTTGCCACTATAAGCATGGCTTTGGAAGTGTTCTGCTCTGTTTGCAGTGAACCCCTCATAACCTCATTGTCGTTATTCCTGCTTCCATAGAAGTTGGCAACAGCAATATTTGGATGCCTGCTAGTGCTGCAACAGTTGTTCTGGAACCTCTAAAACTAGTTTGGGCAAAATGTAGCGGATATCCCTCCTACCCTGCCTTGGTGAGTGTGAGCGTGCTTGTGTATTAACTGACAATCTTTCTCTTAATTTTACACCCC
>CM067474.1:17481147-17530924 GCA_034552555.1 Semaprochilodus insignis | reverse complement strand
TATGTGTATATATATATTTGCCGCTCACCAGATTGTTTTTCTTACTTGACACATTTAAATGCTTTAGATCATCCAACTAATTAATAGAATATAAAGACAACAAAAGTAAACACAAAATGCAGCTTTTAAATGATCATTCCATTTACTGAAGATAAGCATTTATTCAAAACCCATATCACCTATATTAAAAAGTAATCCCCGCCCTAAACCTACTAACTGGTTGTGCCACACTTACTTTATGATAATTTGCGATGAGTGATTTTGGCCCACTCCTCTTCTTTGCTCGGCTACATTGAAGCACTGTTGAGCATGAACTGATCATTTAAGGTCTTTGCCACAGCATCTCGAATGGATTCAAGTGAGGATTTTGACTTGGCCACTCCAAAACCTTAATTGTATTTATTTTGAGTCATTCAAAGGTGGACTTGCTTGTGTTCTTCGTGTGATTGTTGGCCTTCTGCATAACCTGTGCCTGAGCTTTACGTCACATACTATATATATGTAACCTGTATAATCAAGAAAGTGATGTTCACACCTTGAATTGAAGTATGTATTGACTGAGTCACAGAAAAAGTGAAAATTTCATTGCAAAGTGCATTTCTCAAATATTTGTGTTTTTGGTAGATTTGCCTTAAGTAGTGTTAAAGCGAGTGCATGGCACTGCTAGCTTTGTGCTTTTAATCTGGTTATTTATTTGGTAGTTCAGAGCATAGGCTACTTATAAGGCGAAGATTTCTGCATTAAACACCACTATATTGTGATATTCATATTGTTAAAAGACAAAAACATCTAGTAAAAATAATAAAATAACTGCAGTATACACTACCAATGTTCAAAAACACTTTCGAGAAAATGTAAGGGGTAAGTGAACCCTCTGGAATTACCTGGATTTCTGCATTACTAATTAAATGAGGTCTGATCGTTATCTAGACACACACACTCTAAATGAACTGACAGCACACAACCAGTTGTGCTTTTCATGTCACGTCAAATGTTATTCTTTCTCAACCATTTTATCTTGTCACATCACCCAACATCTCTTTAGATCAAGGTCATATATTGTTGCCCTTACATTCTCCTGCAAAATGGATTGATACATCTTTGAATTCATTGTTCCCTCAGTACTAGCAAGGTGTTCAGGCCCCTAGGCAGCAAAGCAACCCCAAACCATGATGCTTTACAGCTGGGGGTGGGAGGTTTGGTGTTGGTGTACAGTGTCCTGTTTCTTCCAGACAATGCTTTGTGTGTTTGTACTAAGTTCCACTTTTCTCTCATCTGTCCATGGATTATTTTCCCAGAAACATTGTGGAACATCCAGGTGGCCTTGGACAATCTTAAGAAGGGATGCATTGTGTTTTTTGGACAGCGGCAGCTTCCTTCTTGGTGTCCTTCCATGAACATCCTTCTTGTTTGTGTTTTTCACACAGCTTGTAGAGTGTTCTGTGGGTCTTTTGCTGGTACCCTTGGCTTCTTTCTCACCTCTGTCAGGATGGGCTGATGTGCATTTAGAGTGATTTTATCAGGATGTTTACTTCTAGGGAGAGTAGTCCTGAATTTTTTCAGTTTGTCTAACATTGGATTGATGTACATCCAGGTTTCCAGCAGTGATTTTGTGGCCTTTTCCATGTCTTCTGAGGCCTCCTGAAAGTTGTTTGCAATGAGTCATGATTCACACTAACCTTTCTTGAGAAGAACAGATTTGCCAGCAAGCAGGCTTTGTGTGTTGCCTGTATTTAATGGCCAAAGCACCTGTGAAACCCAAACTTCTGAACTCACCTCTTCAATTGAAACACCTTTTTCCAGTTAGTTATTAACACAGAGGTTCACATACTTCAACTGGCCTGACCTTACTCAACATGCTGAATGAAGACATGGAGAATACAACTGTTTTCATGTTATTTGTTAGGTTTGAATGCGTTTACCTATAACTGTGACTTAGATAATAACCAGACCACATTTTATTAGTAATTAATTATTAGTATTTATTAGTAATTAATTACTACTTTTTCTTACAACTGTATGTAGTTCTGGAGATAAATGAGAGAAGCAGGTCTTCTGATAGACTGTTAGAAGATCTCTGAGATACAGAAAGAAGCTATACATTAGAAATGGTTAAATCTCTTCCTTTTCCTACCGTATGTAAATGTTGTTCAGCTAAGGCTGGGGTGAGATGAGCCAGTTAGACCTTTTGTGAGACAATATCTAGTTTCTCAGGAGCCAAATTTTAAAAACAGGAGAAATAAGCTTGTTTCATGCTGCATTCCAGATAGAAACCTCTTTGGGAATTCCAGTTTTCTCACAGGAAAGGGACTTTTAATTTCACTTTGCATCATGCCTAACAACTCTCATTATCAGTGATGAAATCAACGTATATAAACAGCCTCTCATGCCTTATTACTGTACTATCCAATGATTTAATCCTAAAATTCCCAACGACAAGATAAAGCAAGATATCCTTGCTGTTACAATAAAATTTTAACACATTGTAAGCAACAGAATTTTCGTAGTCTGTAAAAAAAAAGAGATTTTTTTCTTTTTGCAGACAATAACAATACACAGCTTAGGCCTTTGAAATGTGTCCAGTGTCCAGTAAACCTATACCAGGGAGCTTCAAGTTGGTCAAACCCTAATGGGGCCAAATAAAATGAAGATGTCTAGAAACATATTCCTCCTCCCTATATTCCTGGGACATTTGACCGATTTAGAGCCGAGCAGCCCAGCCTGAATGGAGAGCAGCACCATCTTAGAGATGTAAAGTACGTAATGAAATGAATTAAACAGTCCCACTTTCTTTTAAGTCATATTCAGAGTGAGGAAAGCACTTCACCGCTTACCTCAGCGGACTCCCTCTCAAGTGGCAGTGAGAGAAGCTCGGCATAATATCGGGTAGGCAACAGCCAAATAAATATTAATGTGCTGTGTTTTAGCTAACCTACAGCTCCCTTAGAGAGCGCGAGAAAGAAAACAAAGGCCTACAAGGTACGCCAAGTCAGCAGCAAACATCCAAAGTACTGAAAGTACAAAAGGCTAAGTTTATTTTCATGTTCTATTTAGCTTGCTGACATTAACCGGCAATGTAAAAATGACGTAAAGGCTTAGCTGTGATGGGTCAGACTAGCATGTAGCGGGCATATGGCAGACACTGCTAAAGGATGGGCTAACAGCTTGTTTGACAATTAATAATCACATCATAAACTTTTATTTTGTCTTATGTAGCATGGTGTTTCAGAACAGGCTGCTCCAACTCAGATAAATACTTAACAATGTGTATGCATACAGAGCTTAAATGGGCATGGTGCCCTAAAACTAGCATTCAATATGTTGTTGGCCATGTTCAAGTAATATTCTTATGTAATATTCAGCCTCATCAGTTTGACAGAATTCACAATTTTGTATTGTTTTTGTGTATCTATCTTCTCACTATGAAACTCAGCATCATCTCACCACTGGGAATCCTGCCTGCTAGCATATCTACTGACCTTAAGACTAAAGATGATTCCTGGTGAGATCCAGTTCATGTCCTACTGGATGTGTGGCATCCCTTTACATTAGCCAGCTAGCAGAAAATGAAA
The DNA here is from genome assembly GCA_034552555.1 of Semaprochilodus insignis. Classification (NCBI taxonomy): domain Eukaryota; kingdom Metazoa; phylum Chordata; class Actinopteri; order Characiformes; family Prochilodontidae; genus Semaprochilodus; species Semaprochilodus insignis. The sequence goes on along the minus strand of CM067474.1, from coordinate 17,527,352 downwards.
CATATGTAACCAGCCCACCGCCTCAAAGTGTCGGTAGTTTTTCAAAAGTTTCTATGATTCATCATCAGAAGTGTTTTTAAGTCATTAATTATAAAATTCTAAAATTTAGAGACTACTGTGGTGCTGCTGTAGTACGAGTTGATGCCAGCAGTTGACTCTGTGGTTAAATCTTCCCAGTTCCCTGTAACATTATTTGAGATTGATGCTTGAACCACTTGCACAGTTCAGTGACCTTTATTTTATATGGTGCATACAAAGGGAGCACTGTACTGTTAGTCCTTTAACTCTTTTTCAGTTTTATGACTTTGCATCTTTGTAACCTTTTGTCGTATATGAAATGCAGGCTTGGTGGCATAAAATGTCCAGGTACAATTCCCAACTGGGGTGTTCGGGGTCTTTTCTGTTTGGTGGTTCAGTCCAAAGTCATGCAGTCCAAAGTCATGCAGTCAGGCGAATGGGAAATACTGTTCATGGTGTTTCCTGCCCTCCGCCCACTGAACGCTGGGACAGGCTCCAGCCCCCACCCCCCGTGACCCAGAAGGATTAAATGGTATAGAAGATGAGTAACTGAGTGAAATACAGGCTTGAATAAAGACGCACTGACTTTGTGAAGTTTTGTTTCCCACTGCACATTTAAAAAAACACAAGGACTGACCCAAACATGAACCAGCGGAACTTATAGTTGTACTTCATTTACCACCTGCTCCAGAGACAGCAGCTGGGATGATTTATAATGACCACGATTCCCAATTTAATGGTCTTTTTGGCCATTTGATGTAACTCAAAGTGTGTAGTTAGGCTAATTATCTACCTTGCTTGCTAGTTAGCTTACTTTAATGGCTAATATGAAATGATACACGGCACTGCTCTGCACACTCACACAGAGTCAGGTGTAGAATATAGTCTTTTGTTACCCCTATTACTCTCTTTTTTTCTTCCAATGTAATTAATAAAGCTAATGTACATGCCGCTTCACAGATAATTTCAGTGGGAGGTGTGCTATCTGTCTATCCTTTAAATATTTGTTCTACTTTTTTTTTTGTTAATTTTCTCATAGACTTATATGGTGGAATCTTGAAACAATAGCTGTGTCTGCATATATAGTACACTGAGGCAACAAGGCACCCAGGCATACACTGTGTTGATGGACAAACAGATAGTGACGAGAGCTGAGCTAAAATGAAGGCGAAGTTTATTTAACAGATTTGTAATTGAACACAGCAGCAACAAGAGCATAACAGAAGGGCAAGACAGGGTCAGAGTCACGAAACAAGCGGACGTCAAAAACCAGGAAAACAATCAGACCAGCAAAAGTACCAAAAAGGCAAGGACAAAAGAGTCACAGAGAGAAACGCTCGGTACGCACAGAGTGGCAGTACTTCACAACGGGTCAGTGGGAGAGAGGAGTATATATACAAACAGACTAAATTAACAACAGGTGTGATCCATACTCGGGAGACTCAGATCTAGAAAACGGAACGGGATTGGGAGATGGCGGACATGTGACAAGTGATGTCATTGGGTGGTGGGTTATGGGAAATCGAGGCTGAGAAGAGAGCCAGCAGGTGTGACATAGGCCTAAATCTACTGTTTGTATAAAATGGTGCCTGCTGAGGTTCCTCTGTTCGGATGTTTTTGAAAGGAGCAATTTGGAAGATGACGCAACCTGTCAAATTCATACTCCAAACAAACTGGGAGCAACATAAACCACTAGTTTTGATATAGTTTAACATATGTATAACACTCATTCCGATACAGCTTATAGCTACTTTATAGCTACCTTTAGAATGCACTTGAATGTGCTCACCATTTATTTGGCTTTAACCTTTAATAGGTTATGATTGTTGCTGTTTTAAGTAGTTGGCTATGATGTCTTTAATTTCCATAAGGATAAATCCTCAATTGGCTGGCTGGGATAACTGTAACAAAGTTACTAAATTATTATAATGCTGATGATTGTTTTTTATTGTAACTCTTTTTAAGTATACTATAATATTTGTAGTGTTTTTAAACATGCTCAGTTCAAATGATTTGTAAGTATATATAATGAGGGTGCAGTCATGGTCCTGGAGGGCTGCAGTGAGAATTAGAACAGTGTTCTTGCGTTAAGTAGGCCTGTGAATTAGGTATGTTTAAAATATCACAAATATTGTTGTATATTTAAAGCTACTCTACTGAACCATTTTCACGTGTACATTGTCTAAACCGGGCAGTCAGGCAGCTATGCCATGCATAGACTATTTTAATATACCCTTGAAACTGTTACAACTGAAACTGTTGTCTTCACATTCTGTTTATAATTTTAGTTCAGTTTGGAATGTTTTAAACTAAAAATCCTAAATATTGCACCTTTATAGATGAAGTAGACATGTACTTTCTTGCTCTATATATCCCAAAATCCTCTGTATCTAGCTCCAACACAGCTAGGGAAAACAACAGTGGACAACACCAGCACTGAAGCAGTGGAGGAGAAGCCAGTTTGTGTACAAATACAGTACTTTTTATTTTGGTCACAAGTTCAGCATGCTGGCCTTCTTAAAATGCAGGATAAAGGACTCTAACGCCTAACACTAACAGCTAGCAGGGAGCTGTCATATCTTGGCAACAACATGAAGTATCACTGTCTTCGAAGCACATCTCGAACGCTATTCAGTACCTTCAGCACAGTACTGCCTTCCAAAGCACTGACTTGTGAGACAGCACAGGCAGGCAGACACTGAGACAGCTGCCTTCAGTTTCGGACACAGCCAATTTGAATTCTGGCTGCCGTTGATGATTGGCTGTGCTTGTTTAAAGTTCTTCTGCTGCACTCTGCTCTTCTCTCCCTTTCAGCCTTTTATGGCTTTTCAGCCTCCTCGCCTCTCTTCCTCCAGCCTTGCGTGGATTGGATTGATTTCATTTGCTTTTTATTATTTATTAAAGTGTAACTCAGCTCACCACACATTTCCTAAACCTCCGCTGATTCATTTTCATCTTTCACCAGATATTATTCTTTTATACATGTTTTTCTTTTACTTTCTGCATTCTTTCTTTCTTTCTTTCTTTCTTTCTTTCTTTCTTTCTTCCTCTTTCTTGTTTTCAGATTTTTCCCTTCCTTTTCTCATTGTTCATTTTCCTTCCTCTTTCCCTTTCTTTTTTTTACACATTTTATTACATTTGAATTCTGTGAGACATTCCTTACAAATATTTACAACTGTTTTCCCCCATTCAAGTGCTGTATTTCCTACATGAAATGAAGGAAGGCTGTTGACCGATGCTCCTAATGAGGAAACTGTAGGGCTTTATGTGTAGAGTTGGTAAATACAGTGCCCTTATTGACACCCCTGATAAAGATGCATAAATATTGTTATAAGAAATTATTTATAACAAAGCCATAATTATTGTTGGCCCAAAATGTTTTAGAAACAAAATGTACCTGGAACAATTTTTATTTATATTTACTCTGCTACGCTGGTCACAGTGTCCAGGAACTTTCAAACAGCAATCCATGACCTCTTGTTTCACTGTGTATATATTTCATATCCCAGCATATTCACATATTTCATATCCCAGCATCCTTGTACAATGGCATCTGCAATATATATATATATATATATATATATATATATATATATGGTGGTACAGTGCAGTGAATGTCTCGTTCCATGTGTGGAAAATGAATCCAGAGCAGATGTTAATGATTGGTAAAAGTAGTGATTGCATTTGGGCGTGCCAAAGAACATAGTGTGAAGGAAGCAGCTGAATCTGCAGGTGTATGGAAGCGTACGATCATATGGGTCTACCAGCAGTGGCAAAAATCCCAGTCTACAGGAAATTCTCCTCAGAATTATGCCAGGGAAGACATCCACCAAATCTGGCTCAACTGCTTAGTTTGCCCCCACGCACAGTGATGATGATGGCAGGAGAGACAAAGAAAAATCCCCAAGGATCACTGCACAGAAAAAAGCATCATCATGGGGTCACACCAAATCTCCTACCCTCAGACGTAGATGATCTTCTACCATCAGATGCCACTTCTATGCCATTAATTTCACCTCTTTTATTTCTAAAGCACCTTTCCTGTGCTCAACACTGCTGTACACTCATAGAACACATTAAACAGGAAGTGCACCATTAACAACAAAAGACAGGGGGCAACCAGATAAATGTAGACATTATGTTGAAAGACTTGAGCAGAGAATTCCATAATTTGGGAGGTGCGATGCTAAATGATTGATCACCCACAGACGCCAGGTTGAACAACAGAGGTAGTTTAACCCAAAAATGGGCAACATGCGCCAGAGGATACTTTAACATCCTGTAGTGGGCATGATTGTTTATACCCAATTAAGATACAATTTATAAAAACGTGGCCTGCTCAGAGATTATCATGCACCACACACTGACCAGGAGATAAACAATTCTCTAATAATACATGTTACAGGATACATGTTAATATTCACTGAAAGCACAGATTTTATCCTGCACAGGTATGTATATTATGGCAGTGCAGCCATATATTTGCCTGCAGAGTATCACCGTTAGCTCACCTTATGACAGAAGTGAGTAGAAGACTCAGAGAGGGAGTGAGTGAGCACATCCCAGCAAGCTTTTCAGACTCAGATTCCGGTGATGAAGATGATGAAATCATTTTCAGGCAGCAGACAGAAACAGTCAGTGAGCGAGGACAGTTCTACTGAGGAAGAAGAAGAGGAGGAGGAGGAGTAGATGGATCAAAAGTCCAAAACTGAAGGTTGTGGTAGACCTACGCTTTGATAGAAATGATCAGATCTGTGTAAAAGCATGTATGTATGGTGTAGCTTACCTTGGAAAATAAGAATCACTGCTTCTCAACAAATTAAACATTAAAATGTTTACCGTGTCAATTCTGCCTACACCTTAACAAGGCAGCATTTCCTGAAAGTTACAACTAATAAAATCTGAAAAACAAAATCTATTTAAATTTCTTCTGGAGTTTTTATATTCAGGTGCAAATGAACTAAAGATTACCATTAAATTAGGACAAGGGTGTTCCTGCCTTCTGCGGAATGTGCGCTGGGATAGGCTCCAGCACTCTCACAGCCCAGGAGGATGAGCAGCTTTCCACTGCCTGCCTCTTTAAGGGTTAAATTAGTAGACTGTAAGATATGGAACAGGTATATAAATGAAAGAGATCAGCAAGGTATTCAGACACCAGGGCATGCGTAGCTGGAAGGATGTAATAAGAAGAAACTTATACAGTCATTTGTCATGCTAACTTTAACTTTATTACACTATAAAAACAAAGCTGATCTATCCTAACCGTATGAACATGTATGCCACGCTTTCGGGTGTTTCCCGGGGCTCCGCTGCTCCTCCGGACTCCAATCCCCAGAGTACACCGCTCCATGATGTCACGGTCACATGCCCCATCCCCACCAGTAACACACCTTCTCGCTCAACGTCACCTGAATTCTAACCTCTCTCACCTGCAAGTAATCAGTCTGTTTGTATTTATATGACTTCCTCTGCCTTGCCTCTACGCGANCATTGGGCTGTTCTTTGGTTTTGGCCCTGTCTCGTCCTCAGGTATTCCAGTATCTGTTTTGGTACCTCTGTTTATTGCTGCCTCTTTGTATTGCCTTACTCTGCTGCGTTGTCAGTATACTTTGTTTACCTTTTCACTCTGCTCTCATCTGGCCCATCTATCTGGTGTTACAATGTACATTATAAATTAGTAACATCCTCAAAGTCTAGGAGGTTTGACAAAAGCTAAGCTGCAGTTGCTGAAACCATGGCTTTTATCATAAAGCTCTGTTTAGGTCAACAGATTTTCTGTTCTAATCTAAGTACTATGAAAACCCATTCCAAAAAAAATTAAATCCAAAATGCGTTACAAACCCCTTTAAGAATTTTCATTTCTTTCTAATTATATATTAATAAATAGATTATATGTGAGACAGCAATGAAATTCTGTTTTATTATTTAGATATGCAACCTAGCATCTTCTTAAAATTGTTAATCGGATGGGGGGGGGGGGGGAGGATAATTAAAACGAAATGTTCAAAATTTAACTTGAAGCTTATGTTCAGATGGCTTTTGGGCAGATTTGATCAAGTTATCAAGTTAAGGAGGCCTTTGCACAAACTTAGAGTCTACACTGTCATTAAAGCAAAAGGGGGACATAACAAATACTAAGAAATACTGAAATTCATGTAATCATTCAAATACTCTTTCTCAATCTGCTGTGCTGGATAATATCATTTGTAATGAAGAATGTTGTCATATATTAGAGNATTTAAATGTTCTTCTTTGTGCTCAGTCTGCTGTGCTGGATAAAACCATTTGTAATGAAAAATGTTGTTATATATTAGAGAAATAAAAATATCAACATCAGCAATGACCGTAATGGTGTCGTGACTGTCATGGAGTGACTCAGAATTGCAGCGGGTCATCTTGTGAGATCATGTGAGAATATTCAAGCTGCATAGGATGGATTATCACAGGACCCTCAGGAACCTCTACGCCTCCATGCCGAGACATCTGGCATGTTGCGCTAGCAAACACAGCAGCCTGATGCCAATCTGAGAGACACTACTTCTGTATGTGTAGCTCAATAAATATTGCCCATATCAGTCTAAATGTATCATAATTTATTGTTCCTGGTAACCTTTATCTTCCTTCTAAATAGCATTGCAATCTGACCCTTCTGGGTGTAGCTATTCTTTTGATGATGAGTGTAAAATGGAAATATACCATTCTGGAATAAAACTCTTCAGTTGTCAATGGTAACTGGCCATAGGCTACAGATGTGACAGACATACATTTTCCAGACAGTTTTCAGCTGGTAAAGTATTCCTTTCAGGCTCCATCAACGAGATGGAAATGGCTGCATCTTCTCCGTCTCTCATATACAGTCAGTAATCTTATCTCTGATTAAAAAATGGCAAGCACAGGCTCATTTGTTATTGATGAGCTTCCTCTCCATTGCCAAACTCTGTTGGTGGGCCACATTCACTTACACAGAGAATTGATTTTTATGCTAATGGAGCCCTCCAAACTGTAACATGGAACACCACGGCAGCCATTGATGTTAGCACTACAAGATGAACAAACAGAATAAATATTTAGATAGAGAAAATGGATTGCATGCTAACTGGCGTCACAAGTCAGTCTTGTAGAGTCTGTTTTGCATCAGGATCTATCAAGCTAAAACAAATGTTTGAACGTGGCCTGGTAGTGAGGTGCTTCTTTTGTTTTTGTCCTCTGTTCCAACAACAAAAGGGCGAGAAACGAGATTTGTGTTTGTCTAGCAATCAAACTGTGCCCCGTTCTCCTCCGGGCAACATGGTTAATACTCAATTATCCATAAATGTCATGATTCAGTCCACCTTGAAAACAGGGGACTGAGCCTCATCGGGAGAGGCTTTGAAGTGCAGTGTAATTAGTTGTGTAGTGAAGATAATTAGCAAAGTCCAGCTTTAAAGTAAATAGACTCAGGGCTGCACACTCATGACTGTACATGAGGATTCTCTTCAAGCTAGCAGCTAATTACAGCATCAAAACAGCCAAGTGCACACGCTATTGTGGAGGAGGAGAATGATGACGGAGCTTTGGGATACAAGGTTTTCCTGTAAACATTGGGGATGCGCAACCATAATTGGCCGCCATCGGATTTGGCCAATTTATGACTTTCATTCTGCCTGAGATATGTTGCCATGACACACAGTACTGTACAGAAGTCAGCGACCACCCTTCATTAATTTCATTTCCATTAAAAAACAGACATAAAATTAAAAGTATTAATTTTTTCAGGAGAATTTTAATTTAATTAAAGATACAGAAAGTGAGTAAGAAAAACACAAAACAAAAACAAGTTTCCAAGAACTGGAGTTCAAAGAGTGATTAAAAGTTATAAAGAAAACAGAACTGTACAAAACCTGGTGGACCACCAAACTGCTTTTCGTCTGCTTTCGTCTTTGAGGGAGAAAATCAAGCTTCGCTCTTGCTTCGGATCTGAAAACATCCACAGATGTCTCTGTTCATCCTTCCACTTTGAGAAGACAACTCAGCACTGAGCTGACTGTCCACTCCAGAGTCCAGATCTCAACAAATCTTAATGTTGTTCACTGGGATCGTGAGAAGCAGAAAACTGAACCGACAGAGCTTTGGAGGTGTGGAAATACACTCATCATCAAAAAAATAGCTGCACCCAGAAGGAAGTGCTGGATTGCAGTGCTATTGGAAAGGAAGATAAATGTTACCAGGAACAATAAATGATAAATTTAGACTGATATGGGTAATATTTATTGAGCTACACATACAGAAGTAGTGTGTCTCAGTATGGCGTCAGGCTGCCATGTTTAATAACGCAACATGCCAGACGTCTCGGTATGGAGTTGTATTGGTTCCTAATGGTGTCCTGTGATAATCCAGCCCATGCAGCTTGGTGACTACAGTGTCTCCACACACGAATTTATTGGTCATCTCCAAGACAAAAGCGGGACTCATCACTGAAGATGACCAGCAGCCATTCTGGGTCACTTCATGACAGTCTGGCATGACACCATTGCAGTCTTTGGCGACATTGACGTGAAGTTCAGTGCAGTTGTCATAGCGGTGTGCATGTAGTCCTGCATTGTGTAGCTGTCTGACAATGGTGCTGGCACTAACTGGATGCCTCATGGAGGACATCACTGCTTGCTGAATGTGCACAAGCGTGGCTGTTGGTCAGTCAGGTACAGTGATAAAGCTTGTCCTTGTTTACGTCACATGCACTGCTGAGCCTGAAACCTGAATCATCTGCATGTCTCATAATGTCAAACCTACCCACCATTCCTGTCGGTTGATTCCTTCTGGGTGCAACTATTTGTGCAACTATTCCTTGGATGTTTGGTGTAGATGAAGAGAAACAGAGAAGTTTTTCATTAGAAATTGTATTATCAGTGTAACAATCTGAGTGAAAAATATAATCTTTGAATATTTACATGAATTTCAGAATATCTCAGTATCTAGTACGCCTTTTGCTTTGAGGACAGGGTGTGCTCAAGCTGGCATGGACTCCGTAAGTAGATCAAGTTGTCTGAACATCAGCGGAAGGAATTAGACTGAAAAAATCTGACCTTTTTCTACAAAAGCCTTGACATTTCAATTTCACAAATAAATAGATTATATATGAGACCACAATGAAAATCTGATTTCTTATTTGAACCTGCACCTAAGCAGCTGAGTACTTTAGAATCTTAAAAAAAGAGTAGAAAAAAGTTTTAAAAGAAATATTTAACAGTAAGCACTACTACTAAGTCACTATTCAAATTGAAGCAAATTTGTGAAAATGACCATATTAAGGCTTTTGTAGTAAAAGGTTAGGTTTGTGTTCAGACAACTTTCAAGTGGGTTTGTTTAGCTCATCGGAGGCTTGTGCACAAACTCATATAGTTATTAAAGCAAGAGGGGAACATACCAAATACTAAATTAGCTACCTCACTCTGTCCCATTACTTTAAGCCTTTAATTCGCACCGTGCCGGCATTTCCAGATCCAGCCATAAGGGAAGACTTTAAAAGACAACTGATGCCCCAACAGAGCTGAGTGTTTTGTTTTCTACACACTTCCAAAGCAAAATCAACCAACCTCTGCATACCGTCACATACTCTGCCACCTTGCCTTGTTATAACTGCTGGTTGTTATTGGTTTATTACTGATTATTATTAAATGAGGTACGAAAATTGTTAATATGGCGCATGATTAAACTTTTGAACAGTACATAGGATTATGTTTTGTCATGGTGGGGGTTTATGTCTGGCCATATTGTTGTGTATGTGTATGGCAGAATGAAGGGAGAACAAGGAGGGAGAAAAGCCTCATCCTGGGAGAGCCCTGCACCAGTCTCATCAACATGCCTCTTTTTCTTCTTTTTTTTCTTCTTCTTCTTTTTTTTTTCCAAGGACACTGCAGTGAGTGACAGGGCTTAATGTGTATCTCGCCAGAATTGGATTTGATCCTGGGGGGCTCTGCCAGAGGCTGCTGCGTAAGAATTGTTACATTTACACTTTCATTTTTGCCCCTTTGCTCTTTCCAACAAACAGAATTACCTCGCTTTGAGAGCGGGTATTGTGAAGAAATCAGTGCTTCTGGACTTGAAATGGTTGCCCTGAGAGTTTACACAGGGGGCTTTTGAAGAGTGTGTGTGAAAAAGAGAACATCGGTTCAAGTACACAGATTCTGAAGCAATTTTCTTCACATCAGTATTATGGTAAATATTAGAGATGCCAGGTTGCTTTCCCAGTATTGATATTGAAACCTCGAGTGTCAGCCAATTCTTATCTGATATGTCTGGTGTAAAACTGCTGCACTTTAAAAAAAAAAAATAAAAAAACACATTTATCTCGTGTTCATTCTTCATGCGCTTATTGTCCTCCCTGCTGTCCACTTAGACTGTTTGTGTGGTTTTATGTACCAAAAACAGCCGTAATTCATTTTTACATGACCTTTCTTTATCCCTTTAAAGTAAACAGGCCGTTTGTGCTACAGTACCCTAAAGACATTTCTAAGACCTCACAAAAACAGTCAATTCAAAACCGCCTGTTATTGCAGTTTAGTTTCCGTACATGGACTAACGACTGAATGGAACACCTTACAGTTGCACCCAAAAGGAAGTGTTGGATGGCAGTGCTATTGGGAAGGAAGATAAAGGTTACCAGGATCAATAAATGATGATTTTTTTAATTGAAACCCTAGAAGTAGGCTATTTTACTCAAGCTCTCTGGTACCACACAGGACAAAAATCCATGGCTGACAGTAGCACATAACATGAGTATGTGCTTTTACAGGACAGATTTGTTACAGGACTGAATTGGAAATTTTTTTTTTTGATATCCAATCTTGCAATTTCTGTTGATATTAGCCCCATACTGATATCCATTGATATGCCATATGTAATAAATATAATGTTTCTTGTTTTAGATATCTTGTGTCTAGGAAATTCCAATTACAAATCAAATCAGCTTTATTGTCATTTCTTCTTATCACAGAGAAAAATGAAATGTAGTGTCTCTACACTGTAAAAGTCATGATAACTTCTTTTTTTTACTTACCTTAACTTATAAAATTAAGTTTTGTGAATTCAACTTGATGTTATGAGTTATTTATGAGATTGTAGAAATCCACCTGCTCACAAAAATGAACTGTGGGAGTTGTTGGATTGTAGAAATCCACCTACACCCAATTCAATTCATCTTCAGCCCTGACTAAGTTCAGCTGGTGTAACTCAAACTGAAGACTTTTTATAGGACAAAAAAGTCACCTGACTAAATATAACATAACAGTGTTAACATCCTAGAGGAGCTCCCACAGGACTGATACTACACACTTGCACTTACAGTCAATGACAACATGGCTTGGCCATTAACTTTAGATTACATGAAAGACACAATACAAGGTAGACCCGGGGGTGGGGAAGCAACGCAAAGAGGGCATAGATGTTGCCAGTAGTTAATGAGAGAGATGAATTGTACTTGGGATAGCAGTTCAATGAGAGTGTTTAAAAGTCCAACAGGTAGATCCGTTCAGCAGTCTGACTGCACATGGAAAGAAACTGTTCATTAATCTCAGAAGACATGGTCAGGATGCTGCAACTTTCTTTGGATGGGAGCGGTATAAACAGTCCATGTGACGGATGAGAGGGATCCTTCCTGATGCTGCATGCTTTCCGTTTAAACCATTCGGTCTAGATGTCCTAAATGGCAGGGAAGCTTGACCTAGTGATGGACTGGGCAGGTTTTCACTACCCTCTTCAGTGCTTTCCTGTCTGAGACAGAGCACAATGATGCTGTAGGTCAGGATGCTCTCGATGAAGCTTCTGTAGAAGTCAGTGATACACCTTGGAAACTGATGCACTCCCAGGAACCTAAAAACGGAAAGCACTCTTTGGATGGGATTAGTTTTACATGGGGAGGTGGTGTAATGTCATGTTTAACAGTGTTTCTCGGTGATTTTATGCCTGTCCAAATGTGTATGTTGGTCATTTGATGCTTCCGTGTCAGTAAAGATTCTGGTGCCTTTTACCTTCTGTAAAACCAAATAATCCCAGGTTATATTAATCCCATGCAAACAGTATAGAAAAGGAAGTAGACAGGAGCTTAAATAAGTGTTTACTTCTGTTCTCTTTTGTTAAAATCAAGCTGATATGTACTGCCCTGTCAGGTGTACAACACAGAATATTAAAACATATTATACAGAAAAAAAGTTTTACTTTATGTGGTGATGGGCAGCATTGGCTGTGAAATCCCATGTTAATAATGGAAAAAACACAGAGCACTCAATTAATAAGCAGGATAAGAGTGTATTTATTACTATTTACATTTTTCAGGGTACGAAAGTAATTAGAACAACTAACAGAACCATAAACGTAACTGTCATTTTGAAGGCAAATCGGTTGTTGTTGTTTAAATGGAAATTTTAGTTGCCAATTTTTTGTAGTCAATGACTACCTGGAGTCTGGAACCCACAGAGACCAACAGATGTTGGGGCTATTTTGCATTTTGGATTGGACTGAGGTTAGAATATAGACGAACACTTTGCTTGAACAGTCCAGATCTTTCTTTTAAAGTATGCTTTAGGCCATGTTTTGCAGTTTTGAACCATTTGGTTGAATCTTAGGGGAGAATACAGTCCTATGCATATTAGAATTCATCCCGCACTCACCTCATCAATAAAGACAAGGGGATCAGTTCCTCTGGCAGCCATATATGCCATTATTTAGTTTGATGCAATATGCTGTGGTAGACTACTAAAATAACAATAACATTGTTGATATTCAAGTATTTATGGTCGTAACTGTATATCTGATGTCTGGTTGAACTACAGTATTGAATTACCATACACTTATTATACTTTTGTTCCAAAAACTACAGATCTCCACCTTTAAGATCAAGTAAACTCAGTTATTTGTATTGTTCTGGTGTACATAAGTGAGCTAGCTTTCGGCAAGCCTTTGTTTCTAAAAGATGCTCTAGATAACAACAACGTGCCATCTTCTAACGACTCCTGAGTGCTCCTGCCAATGCTTCAGAGGAGTGATGAAGCGAACTGAAATGTTTGTCATTAACCCAGGCCCAAGCCGTCTCCGGGTGGAGGCAAAGTGCATTATGTATATATAAAAAAATCTCTTATCTCAGCCTGAAGGCATTATGTCTGTACTGGCTTTTACATGTGGCTGCTCTAGATGTCAATCTCAGTCAGCATCTTCACCGTGCATAGCCAGAGTATTCACACAAGAGCCCATTCTACCTGTCTTAAGATAGCTTCTCTCCTCGCTGAAATAGGCAGGAGTGTTTCATTAGAGTGATATGCCTTATCTGCTGGGGAAAAGGGCCACGTCCCGGATTTAAACCCGCCGAATTTGGAAGATATCCGTCCCGTCGTTAAGCTCTGTCACTCCTGGAGACACTGTCACCACTGGTACTTTAGTAGACACAGGACGGAGACACAGTTCATGACTTTTTTATGCACTAGGGATAGTGCATAACTGTAGCTTTTCATTGTAACCAAACCTTGTATGTGAGAAGTAGTAGCTTTATATTACGAGACTTCTAGTTATTACACTGTATTTATTATTATATTTATATTGTGAGATTTAGTGTATGTTCATTCAAGAAGACATTGAACCAAGTCATTTTGGACCATTCCATTCTTGTAAATTCCTTTGAAGTCAATAACTTTATATTGTCACAACATTTTTTCCATTCAATAAATGATAAAACATTATTTCCAGATAATGGAAGTTGTAAGGCAGAGACCTAGTCAAGAACACCATATATGAGTACTACCAGAAATTCCAATGGCCTCAAGGGCTAGAAAATTGGTTATGCACATATATTCCCTTGAACACATACAAAAATTGTCAACATGAGTAAATGCAAAAAGTGTGTGGATTTCTGTTTGGTTAAAGAATTACAAAATGACTTGCTTTTAAACGCAAAAGTCCATATACTTACTTATTACAGTTACTATATTGTATTGTTTATTTAAGAAGATTATCCATGTGGCTCTACATAGATCTGTGTATGCACCCATGTAACCCAGCTAGCAGGGAATGTTCCCACAGCTTTGGCTAACGTTACCTACAAGTTCCAATAAAGTTTTAAAGGAAATGTTTTAGTCTAATGTTCAAAGAACGTTTTAAAGATGTTTATAATTTCAAATAATGTTTCTATAAGGTTAAATGTTAACTAAAACATAGTGTTTTACCTGCAACGTTCAGACAATGTTTTGAGGATGTTGTCAGGGCCACAGATTATGCTACGAGATAACAGAAGAATTTGTTCTCAGCACAACATTCGGAAAATGTTTTATGAATATTACTGAGAACTGAGATGACAAACTGTCAGGATCAAAGAACTTGGCTCGACGCCCGCAAAGCTAAAAGTCAGATGAGCTTTATTTAACAATTGGGTAGTTAAACACAGCACCAAAACACGACCAAACATAACAAAGGGAGAATGCAAGATCAGAGTCGAGAGACAGGCAAAGGTCAGAAACAGGGGAGTCAGGCAACGAGGCAACCAAAATAGATGGAGTAGACAAGAAGAGAAGTCAGGAGAACGGAAGGAGGTCGAAAGCCAGAGAGTGGAGCAAACGGGTAACCAGTACAAGGGATGAGGCAAAAGAGGTAGTCGAGAAACAAAAGGAGTCAAAGTCAGAGTAGAGATAACAGGAAGGAAATGCTCAGTAGTGCTAACAGGGTCGGCAAAACTTCGCAAAGAATGTGTGTGTGTGGTTGAAAAACAGACTGGAAATGAGAGGCAGGTGGAACAAGCTAGACCGTGAGTGATTGGTTGACTATGGACATGTGAGTGTGATGTCATCGGGTGATGCACTCTGGGAAGTGGAGTTCGGGAGATCAGTGGAGTCGGGGAAACCTGGAAGCGTGACACAAACCTTTAGAAAGAACATTCTGGGAACCAAAAGAAGACTTCCCACGGAAAACATTAATGGAACATTGCATAGTATATTCTTGTTATAGTCTCATTAAAGAGAAATTTACCTTTAATTGTTTAATTGTGCCGAGCAAATTGGTATAGAGAGGTTAGAACCTTCTAACCTTCTCATTTACAAAAAACGGGTTCTTTAGGAAACTGAAAGTGGTTTTCCTCTAGCATTGCACCAGTGAAGGCTTTCTGGCACCTGTATTACGAGTGTGAATATAAAGGGCACACAAGGTTTAAACCAAAAAAGGAGTCAAATCCAAAAACAAAAAGCATGTAGGAGGTTTTGACATAACAGTCATGACATTAGATGTGTTGAAAAAACAGGCTTGATGTTCTTTTTTAGTCAGATCAAAAAGAATGGACCATTCTCCGTTGTTGCTTTCATGCTGTTTTCCGCCTGATGCAGTGATGCAGACAGATTTGAACTCCGTTTAAAGGTGCTGTCTGATCCTCCACTGCTGAACGAACAACCTGCTGTGTTTCAGCATGGGTGTCCTTTACTCGTCTCCGCCGCTCAGCCAGCTGCATTGACTGATTAATAGTGAATAAACGCTGTTGCTCTTTCTCTTTGAGTATTGATCGGAGAACAAAAGCGAAGGGACAATGCCCTGCAAATTACACGAGGATGCAGAATAATTACCTGGAGCGTTATCTCGCCATCTTCCACACATGCTACTGCTCCTCATGTCAAGGTAGTTTAATGCAGCTAGGCTTCACCGACTGCTTTTGGCCATGCAGGTAGTGCCTTGTGTGTGAATGTGATAGGTGAGGTATATGTGCACATACAGTGGGATACAAGATGATAAGGGAATGGTATCAGTATTGGTAGAGTCATGATGCTAAAATCATATGCTAAAGTATATGCATGTTATTATTTTTATTGTATTTAGCCTTATAATAATAAATGTTATCTTTATCTATAGTGCTAATTCAGGTTGATGTAGTCTCAATGTATGCATTTTTATATGTTTATGTATTGGTAGAAGCAAGCTAATAATATCATATAATATATAATATGCCATATTGCTGTATCCCTAAATTCTAAGGTGGCCAAGAAAAACACATTATAACAGAAAAAGTACAAATTAATATAAAAACAGTAAAATGTAACATTTTTTTTCCGGCGAAGTTATTAATTTGTTGGTTAGCGTAATACAGCCAGTGAAAAACATGATTTGTCTCATGCCGGACAAAGTCTGATTGACGCACGCTGAGCTAAAATCAAGGCTGGGTTTATTTGACAGTTTGGCAGTGAGGTTCAACAAAAAGAATCCAGGCAATCAAAGCATAAGGGACAGGCAAAGTCAAAAACAGGAGACAGGCAAGAGTCAAAATACCAAACAGACAATAAGTGAGGGCAAAACAAAACCAGAGGAAAACCAGAGAAGAGAAAGCCAGAGATCAGAACAGGGTCAGAAAGCCAGAAAGTCACAACAGGGTCAACAGAGAATGCTCGGTACACTACAAAAATGTGGCAATACTTCGCAGGGAAGTACCGGAAAAGCAGAGGTATATATACACAAGTAGAGGTAACGACTGACAGGTGTGTAATCAGTACTCGGGGGAATCCGATCTAGGAGGAAGGAGTTCCGGGGATCGGAGGCAGAGGGGAAAGCTGGAAGTGTGACATAACATATCCAAATTATTACGTTACATTCATCTTATTTAATTTAATGAAGATATTGAATGGTAACTTATATATACTGGGCTTCCTTAGGAAGAGGTTTGGAAATAGATAAACAGCTTAACAAACAATTTTCTCAGAGGCCAAAACTTTTGTATAGTAGCCTACTGTATATTTCGAATATGGGGAAACATATACATGGAACATATAATATGTTTTCTAATTCTTTTTGTCAGTTTATTACAATGTTTATGTTATGTATGTTATATGCATTATTCAGGTATATGAGGTTATATAGTAACCTCAACACAAATCCTAACCCTAACCCTCACCATGGCTCTAATCCTAGCCCTAACCTCAATCAAAAACCTTATCGTAACCCTTAACCTGGCTCTAATCCTAACTCTAACCTTAACTTCAACCCAAAACATAACCCTAATCCTCACCCTAGCTCTAATCCTAACCCTAACCCTCACCCTGATTCTAATCCTAACCTTAACCTCACCCCAAAACCTATCCTTAACCTTAACCCTGGCACAAATCCTCAGTTGAATGCTAACCAAAACCTAAAATCTGATCCTAACCCTATTTTCAACCCAAACCCTAACCCTCACACTGGCCCTAATCCTAACCCTAACCCTAAACTCAACCCAATACCTAACCCTAGTCCTCCACCCTAGTTCTAATCCTAACCTAAACTCAAGATAAAAACAAATCCTAGCCCTAACCCAGACTCTAATTCTGACCCTAAACTTAACGTTAAATCCTCCACCCTAGTTCTATTCCCAACCTAACCTCAACCCAAAACCAAATCTTAACCCTCACGCTGGCCTTAATCCTTACCCTAAACTTCACCTCAACCCAAAACCTATCCCAAACCCTAGCCTTAATCTCAAGCCAAAAGCAAATCCTAACCCTCACCCTGGCTCTAACCTTAACCAATCCTAATCCAGTTAAACTCCACTTACAGAATGGTGTCAGCACCACGTCTATAACATCTTGTGGAGGATGTTGATATAGTCTGTGTTATAGCTGTTACGTCATCAGAGACCTCTCAGGTAAACACCTACAGATATGAACTTGGACCCTCCAAATAGAGTGAAAGACAACTGAATTCATCAGTAACATTTTATATATGCAGTTAATCATGTTTCTTGATAATTTACTGAATCTACATACATCATTGCTATGTTGTTGATTTGTTACTGAGAGTCTGTTGAGTGCATGTTTCATCTAATATATATATATATATATATATATATATATATATATATATATATATATATATATATATACATATATACACATACATATTTTTGCATATATTTAAATATAATTACAGTAAAATATATTTAGCATATGAGCACATTTAGCATAAAAATTATACAGTGAACATACTGAACATTGCGCATATGTTTTGAATAAGAGCAAATATATGTACATATGTGCATATTTATTTGGAATGTCTAGTCAAGGCACATATTCAAATATATTGGACACATATTGGTAATATATAGTACATACTTTAATCTCCAGCAAATCATTATACTTTTTATTATTAATTATTTTCCGTTGGCACGTGTGCTGTCAATCACTGTTTATGCCTTAAATGTGTGGTGTAATTACCACCACAACACATATTAATGGAATTAGACAGGGTAAGTGCATGTAGGAGGGATGTGGTAGTATGTTGTTGATTGAATTTTGTATATTTTTGCTGGACATTTTATAATCTGTTGTTTTGTAAAATACATGCTTTCGGTTCATGAGCAGTGCAATATTTACTTTCGACCACGGTGGGATGAGTTGTGTGAGTTTGTGCTAAATGGCTGATACGTGTTAAATCTCTGTTGAGAAATTCCTTCTATAATGCATAATTTCGGTGTTCGTAGTGTGATGATAAATTTAAGAGCACTTTATGAAGTCTAACTGGCCTCGCTCACACAGCAGGCCAAAAAACTACTAGTCATGTCTATGTGAGGGGTCAGTCCATGGGAAAAGTGATAGTGACTAGCTTTTTGAGAAAGAGTCAGTGCTCTTTAATAGGACCTGCACTCCTCTGTTTGTATTGTATTTATTTCCTGTACAGAGCTCCAGTCTGAAGCAGCCCCCGGGCTGGACCTGAGGCTTCGGCCTTCAAGTGGTGGCAGACTGGGCAGCAGTGCGTGTGTGGGCGAGCGAGTGCCTGAAATGGACTCCAGTGGGAGGGAGAGTAATTTATATGCTCTGAGGTTCATCCCCTGTGGGAGTAGGTGAGGAGAGAGGGGTGGGGGCAGTAGAGACAGAGAGAGAGAGAGAGAGAAAGGGGGCAGTAGAGGGAAAGAGAGAGAGAGGGAAGGTGGTAGGGAGAAGCAGTGAGAGAAAAAAACAAGAGTAAGAAGACAGTAGAAAGAAACAGAGAAAGAGAGAGAGAAAGACGGAAAGGAAGAGAGAAAGACAGAATGAGAATGAGAAAGATTAAAACAGAGTGGGAAGAATGGTCAAGAAACACAGAAAGAATGAGTGCAACAGAACAAGAGAGTGAGGGAGGAGACATTGTGAATACGTATTGACAGAGAGAGAGAGAGAGAGAGAGAGAGAGACAAGGAGAGAGAGAAGGAGACAGAGAGAGAAGGGGGTTGGTAATGAGAACAGAGTGAGAATTAGAATGAAAAAGAAAGAAGAAAAAGAAAGGGAACAAGAGAAAGAAAGGGTGAGATTTAGAAGGAATGAGAGAAACTAGTAGTTGTGAGTGGGAAAGAGAAAAAAGAGAAAGTAATGTAAGCTACAGAGAAAGACAGTGGATGAGAGAGAAAAATAGAGAGTGAGCAAGAGAGAGAGAAGAGAGAAAGTGAGAGAGAGAATAGTAGAAAGAGAGCAAGAAGGTGACTGAAAGAGAGAAGAAAGGAAGAGAGAGAGGGAGATGCACACAGAGAGAGGGAGAGTAGAATAGTGGAGAGAGGAAGAGAGAGAGAATGAGAATGGTGGAGAGAGAATGGTGGAGAGAGNAACAGCTTCTTCAGTAGGATGACCCTTCGTCTTTCATCTATCGTAAATAATGAACTCCTAAATAAAACCAAGCCAGCGCACGTTGTCACGTGGATTTAATTTTTAGCAAGCATGCGCCATAGCCCAGTTAGAACTTAAATATATATTCATTATTCTCCTTTTAATAATTATTAAAATGTCTTTTTAAATTCTTAAAGTTCTTGTACATTTTTGTAAGCTTTTGTCTGTTTTATGAAAAAAAACAAAAAACTCGTCACTGTTGTCAGTTGACTTAAAGGTTCTCAGTCGACTTAAAGGGACTCTGACTGACGATTCGACTCATCGACTTCTAGAGGGCAGCCCTAGTATTAACGTATGTGGAAGAACACACTCACATAAACAGGTTTTATGGTAAGGTAAACTTTTTTCTAGGTTGTTATATTGGCAACAAATCTTGTTTTGATATCATGTCTAATGATGTTACATGAAAATGTTAAGATAAAAATGTTAACTAGTTTGCTTTTCTTAAATTAGCAGCTGGAAATTAACTTAATGAATCAGTCAGATTAAACAGGACTGTACAGCATTCACATTTATTAAAGCATGGTGGGTTATGGTTAATATTAATACACGCATACACAACATTCATTGTATTGTTTCGTAAACGTTTGGGTAACACACAAGTGTTAACTATAACTAACATGAAGTAATACATTAACAATGGGTACACTGCTTTACCAATGTTAAGTAAACATGCAACAGTTGTTACTTAACATTACTTGTTAATCTATTAATAGTTTACATGCTTACTGTATTGTTATTGCTAATGTATTATTTCATGTTAACTACTGAATTACTTCATGTTAGTTGCTCAACACTTAATGTAAAGTGTATCTAATGTTTTGATGAAACACCTTATGTACAAGATGACGAGTCGTTCTCAGTACCTAACATCAAAGTCCTTATCCAAGACTGCTCACTTGATGGCCATTTTAGCAACGCTGTTTCATTTAAATTAATCATTCATTAACTTGTATTCATTGTCCAGTCAGTGACCTCTCTCCTCCTTTATAATGTTACTGGTCTAACATAGACTCCAGTGTTTGCTTTAGCATTAGTTCATCTGGAGGGGCAGCTCGAGTTGCTATAATCTTTCTATTAGACAAGACCTGTTGTTTTAACAGGTTTGAGTTCCTAAACGATTTCCCTGGTTTGACTTCCAGAACCCAATTATTGTTTGCTTTAAATTTGCCTAGTGTCATATCTGATCAATTCTCAGACATGTCTGCACCGAAAAACCAGCTTATTATTGAATAAAGCATTTTTAAATGTACTCCTCTGTGTGCTTCTAGATTTTTACTTTGTACTTTGAACATGTTAATCTGTTAGCACAAATCCTATGAATGCTACCAGGTTGATTGTCCTCAAAGATTGATGGACGTATAACCGAGCGAGACAGGACTTTGACTGAATTCTGCAATGGGTCAGCTGCTGTTTGTACAGAGAACAAAATCCACCCTCCTATGATCAACCATTAGCCCCCTTTTTCTTGGTCCTGCTGCTACTTGCAAAAATGCTTAACATTCTTTTGCCGAGCTTAACAAGATCCGCTGTGAACACATGTGCTGCAAAAAACAGTGGCCAGCCCAAAACTCTCAGCTGTTCTCATACAAACAAGCCAGATAGTAGAGTGCTTAGTTTGCATGTTTTGTTTGTTTGTTTTTGGTTTTAAAAAGAGTGAAAGAAACATAAAGAAGTGTTCATATTTGTACTGCCTAAGAGTAAACTAAAAAATAGAACTTCCTGGTTTAAATACGAAGGTTTATGCCTAATGAAGGGACCAAACAGCATTCCAGCATACAAAACTTATCCCTTGAATAGAGTACAGTTTTGATTTCTGATTTCTTACTACAATGAACTGTATTTGGTTACATGGGTCAAATTTACATTTAAAAGTGTCACCTATGTTGATGTAGTAGTAGTAGTAGAACACTGTTTGTAGCTCAAAATAAAGATAACGTATCATTGGTGAAAAGCTATTATTTCAGATATTGCTTCTTTAAGACTCTAAATAATAGTCAGAGCAGTATAACAATAAAAGCACATACACTGGGCATTGGAATATGCAGTATTTCAGAACTAATTTGCATAATGTTTGTCACAGACAGGTGGGTATGAGATTTAGGTAAGGTATTAAAACATCACTTTTCAACCCAAAGGAGCCCAGATAACAATTTAATGTGATATTCTTGATTTAGCAAATGTGCTTGAATGTGTGGTGGAACATTTTGGAAACATTTTGGGAAGTTCAGGCCATTTCATGAGAAAAGAGCTTCAGATCAGTTGTATTGGTTATATGTCAAAATCTTATTATATTAAAAGAAGGTATACAGTAAATAATGAAAAAGCATCAACATTTTAACATGGTCAACTTATACTTATTAATGAGTTCAGATGTGCACTCATTACTTATAGGTGTATAAAGTCAAAAACATAGAGATGCCGTCTCCATAGACAAATAGCGGCAGGAGAATGAGTCGTACTGAGGAGCTTCGTGACTTTAAACATAGGGTGCCACCTTTGACACAAGTCAAGCCATGAAATTTCTGCCCTGCTAGATCAGCTTTGGTCAACTGTAAGTGCTATTACTGTTAAACAGAAGCATCAAGGTCAGCTAGACATTATCATCCAGGGATCCACAACAAGAGTATGGAGTCAAGATTGTGTGGAGTGCAGATTTATTAGACAAAACTCAGTGTCCGAGACAGGACAGGTCAAAACCACAGGCCAAAACTCAGAAACCATAATCCAAAGCAAGGTATCTTAACCAGAGAAGGGAAACACGAGTTGTAGGACATTACCAATACAAGACTTCACAAAGACATTGGCTGTATTAGAAATGGCACACTACTATACTGCACACTACAGTAGTATGTACTGCACACTGTATACGCCCCCTGTGTGTGGTATACAGTACAGTAAGTTCTGACCTACAGTGTAGCATACTAATACAGTCACATGACCAGTTACCTCACATTTACCTCAGAGCTGTTATTATTGTAGCCACTGTTTAGAACTAGCTGCTGCAAATGTTGCTCAGTTCACCTGAACTACGTTTAGCCTAGCTGTTAGCTACCCTCAGTTATTTCACTCTAAAACTGACCCTCTAAAGCGAGTTCATCTTTTATTAAATCTCAGATCTGTATATTTTAACTTTCTGAGGCTCATTTTGATAAAAAACATACCCCACTACAATCACTACACCCACATTTATACTCAGACTTGGCTGTGTTTTGCTCCCCAGTGTTACCTGCCGTCACTTTTTTTGGCTGAAGCAGGCTGAGAGCTGGTGAGGCTGCGGTGAACGATGGGATGCAGTACACCATGAAGATAGCTCCCCCTGTATAGTAGAAACTCTGACTGGAGTAGAACACCATCCGGGTATCTTTAGTGCACTACTCGCATACTACATACTACTTTTAGGTAGATTTAGTATGCGAGTAGTATGTAGTATGCCATTTCGAATATAGCCACTCAGCAAAACTAGGGTCTTATGTACACAAAATGGCCACTGATTGGAAACAGGTGGGAACACAAGCTCTAGAATTCAGGTAAGGGCGACCTCTGTGGGTGAGGAGGGGAACCAGCAGCAGTAAATGTGACAGGCATTCTCTAGTGTTTGGTAAGAGAAAAAGAAAAACAACTTCTAGTCTTTAAGATTCATATCTAAGTAATTTGAAGGTCTAAATGAAAACTTAAAGGAACAGAATTGTACTCTCTTCATTCATATTTCAGTAACACTTGAGCAAAAATGTTCCAAAATAATAGTGAAGAACTATTACTCTAATATTTTCCAGCCTTTCACAATTTAAAACAAGTGTCTTGACCTTGAAAAGAAAGTACATTTATATGACTCATCTCAAAAACTCAGTTTCACCTTCCATTTCATGTATGACTTTGAGACATTTTATGGTTGATCTTCCAGTGAAATGTAAACTGGCTCGTGTGAGGGATTCTTTGGCCGTATGGTGGTGCTTCCACTCATATCAGTGACCAATTCCTCCAGTCCTTCAGGCAGTTTTTGGTGTTTTCCTGCAGGTTATTGCCGCTATATTCCTTCATCTTTAAATTGTCCCCCAACACAAAGCTATTTCAGATGCTTTATTGGCAGACAGAAAGTGATAGAAAAGGAATTATTTGTTATGACTTTGCTACTCCCACAAAAGCTCTTGCTCTCTTTGTTTATTTCAGTTCTGCTCCTCCAGAAGATGTAGCACTGAAATGGAAGATTGTTCCTGTGAAAACACGACAGCCAACAGCAAATCTCTGTTACTGCTGTGGATTTCCTCTATTTATGGTGCCGTCTATATTTAATGCAATTGAAATACCATCATATCTAAAGAATCACAGCGTAGAATCAGTGTCTCAGCTTTTCGCTCTCTCTCTCTCCCACCATCCCCTCACTGCAAACAAGATTGTTTTGTATTTGCAACTTTTGAATTATGCTTCAGTATTCATGTCGAATTCCCCTCGCTCTTGTTTCTGGGGTGGGTGGTGATGGGAAGCACACAGCCAGGAATAGAAACATCACATCTCATCCTCCAGAAAATAAAAAAATAATAATAAAATAAATTAAATAAATAAATAAAACACACCACCTGATGTTCCTGAAATAGACCTCCTCATTATGCGCGAAGATGAGACCGATTCCCTGCCTGTTGATAACTCCCTCTGGTGTCTGAAGCAAACTTCTGCATTCTCCGTTCAACGAGAGAGCGCAATAACATGACAAAGAGAGGCCCTGATGTTCTGACTCACCAAAGTAAGCAAAGAAACACTACACAGTTGTTCCATTTCGCAGAAGCCTTTGGTTTTTTACTGATAGTATGGTTACTTCCTATCCAGCACACTATTACAAATACAGGAGGGCAAAATGGAATTTTTGGTTTTCCTACAGCAGTGGTCCTGAAACCTGTCCTAAGGGATGTCCAGATGTTCCATATTTTAGCTTTATCTCCATGTATTATGAGTTGGGATTATGTAAGATACACTTATCATCAAAAGAATAGTTGCACTCAGAAGGAAGTGTCAGACTGCAATGATATGGGCAATATGGGCATACAGAAGTAGTGTCCCTCAGTATGGCATCAGGCTGCCATGTTTGCTAACGCAGCATGCATATCTCTTGGCATGGAGTTGTAGAGGTTCCTAATGGTGTCCTGTGATAATCCATTCCATGCATCTTGATTATTCTCACACAGTTCCTGCAGATTTGGAGGTGGAGGTGGAGGTGGAGATGATCAGCTGCCATTTTGAGTCTGAATCTGGCACGACACCATTGCAGTGTTTGGCGACATTGATGTGGTGTTAAGGGCAGTTGTCGTAACAGTCTGTGTGCATGTAGTCCTGCGTCATGCAGCCATCTGCCAATGACAATGGCACTAACTGGATGACCCATGGATGACCTATTTGTGCAATTATTCTTTTAATGATAAGGGTATATCTACTGTCTGGGGGTCCCTGAAGGTTTCAGGCCCATTGCTCTAAAGAACATTTCAGTGGATTGAATACTCCAGCATCTTTCACTCTAAACTAATCTATAGTATCTGTAGCATATGGTCATAACCACAGACAAAAAACTGGATGAATGGTAACCAGCCCTCCTCCTCCTACTTTCTTGAGCTCATGCTTAATTCAGGTGCCCATCAGGCGGTTAACTAGTCGACAAGACCTCACCATGAGTGCTAATTCAAAGATACGCCCACCACATGGCAAAACAAAGCATGGTAGTTCATCCAAGGAAGCAAGGATCCTGCTGTTTTGTTTTTTGGTCTGTTATTTGGTAAGTGACCATATGCTACAAATGAATAAAGATTAGCTTGAAAAATGTGGGTATTCCTTTTAAGAGTCTTCCACCGAATGGTTCTTTAGGAAAACAAAAGCTGTTCATCTATAGCATCACTCAGAATAGCTCTCTTGAAGTACACTTAGACTGTGTAAGAATATACATCATATATGTTGGATTGATGATATTTTATTGGTGCTTAGCAATAATAACATGCTCAGTCTCTTGATCATGTAAGTGCAGTTAAAGTGAGTCGTCATTTCCCATCATTAACACTATTTCATGGTGTTTTCCAGGAGCATTAAACTTTGCACTACAGAAAAAGCTGCCCTGCTGTGACTTTATCCCCTGATCGAGTGCATCTTTAAGCTCAACCTTCCCTGGAAGGCAGGACCAGGGATTTCTAGAAGCACGTTTGCCAATTCTAAGAAGCACTATTAAAGCTGCTTGAGTGCATGACTAGTGACTCCTTTTAGCTATCCCATTAAAAAAGCATCAGAGAGTCCATAAGGAAAGTGTGTTTATAGAAATAATCTGGGCTTTTGGGTGACTCGAATTGTAGTGTTTGTTATCAGTGCTAGGCTGATGTAAGTGGAAAATTGTGTAAATTAGATTTTTTTCGCCCAGTCATTCATTTAAAGTAGCTGAATTCCCTTATTAGATGTGGTGTTGGGATACTTTTGGAAATACAGTGAATGAATACACATACCAGCCAATATATGAACTCATGGTAGCACTTCAGAATAAGACTACCCTTGTATGACTAGTTTGAATGAGTTTATGGTTATTACTTGAGCTGTTTTTCTCTGATGAATAGATGATGAAGCGGACAGGTTTAATGCAGACCGGTGGAGAAGACAAAATAAGATCAAGAACCAGCAACATTTGGGCTTGAACAGTGTAAATAAATGTGGGTTTACTATAAGGAAAGCAACAGATCATTTTTTCGCCTGTTTATTTATGTGTTTAACCACATACTAAAGGTAGAAAGGTATAGATGACTTAATTAATATAATATATATTGAGGGAGACACGTCCCAGCCATAATTAGGTATGCCCAAAATGTACCCTCCCCAATATAAAACAGATATATACAATTTTTAAAATACAAATATTTAACTCATTTAGCTTCGTGTAATGTCAGAATCTGTCACCATCCCCAGCATTTGTTGACGGGACACTTATTATTACGACGCTGTACAACCAAACCACCTCTTCACTTCACCAAAGTCTTTTGAACATCTCTGACTTGCATGAAAAGCTTATGTTAATGTCAATATGTGATTCATATTTTGCAATTGTGTCTGCAATTGTATGAAGTGAAAATAGATCAGCCACACATTTACACAGGCAGCCACTAACAGACACTGGCAGTGTCAACTAATACTAATGTCTTTATGTTATTTTGTTAGACATTGTCGTGTACTCCCACCTAAACCCCCATGGTATATTTGGTACCCCCAAGGTTGAATTCATGGCTATGGCCTTGCTACAATGCTCCAATTAAAGTTATTACAAAGCTGAGAGAAATATCTACTTCTCACAGGTGCAGAACTGAATCACTCAGTTCTCATAGGTGAAAGAATTTCTGATGTTCTGTCTAAGAAGGTTCAGCCAGAATGAGAAAACTTTCATCACATTAGAACCCCTAACTGCACTTTTGCCTTAGTGTTACATTATTTGAAATCTGCGTATCAGAATTTTCCCTCACCTCCATGAACTTGAACGTGTTTCTATCACATCAAGGCCCACAGGCTATTAACCTCCTGTCTGCACATGCAAATTCGCTGCTCCTACGGCTCTGTGCAAACTCACTTTTTTGTACCTTCTCAAGTGTTAGCTCTACAGACCCTTCAGACAAGCCCCTCTGTTCAGACATAGGCCAAGAGGTCTCTTTCAAATTTCAGCGAGAGGACCCAAGCGGTCAATTACAGGCCTAATTGCAGGGATGAGGCTATAATCAGCAAAGCGAGGAGATACTCCAAAGCTCTGGACTGATAGAAAGAGCCGTAGGGTGAACATGAAGTTCACTGGCAAGATGAACGCACAGAAGATCCTGAGGAATAACATGCAATCAAACACTTTATGGACTCTTGACTTGAACAGGCCGATTCTCCATTTGTAAACGGCAAACTGGAGACAAACATCAAGCTGCAAAGGACGGAAATGACCACTGAATTAACATCACAGCTGACAGCTTTGCTAACATCTTGGCCTGTCGCCGGTAGATTACGAATAAGGCAGCGTAAAACCCCCTCACTAACGACCTTGTTAGAATTCCCCTCTGCTACGCTGCCCAGTGATGTGGCCAAGAGAAGACAGATGAGACATCTGTGATATTACAGCTTTGATGGCCTCAGAATAATATCATATAAAGTTGTTATGTCCAATCTAACGTGACATTAAAATGACAGCTGCATTTAGATGTTATGGGGGTTAGTCGTAACAGTGAACACACTGAGATTGTTAACTCTCGCTAATTTTAGGGTTACAGAGTTGGAGGCCTTCCAGTGGGCCTCTTCTAAGATTCACTGACATTCCGTTCTCTTTCATCTGAGTCATTTTGGCTACAACAGGAAACAAGATATTCCCTGTTTTTCAGTACTTGGAGTAAATGAAAGCAGTTTAACCACTTCTTACAAAACAATCTGCCAAACACCGGGACATGTATTTCTATCATTTTGTGTACAAGCTTTTTATGGCGGAGCTTTTACAGGCAGGTAGTATTTTACAATGGCTGTAAATGTGCCAGTCACACCACTGTACCATGTAGAAAAATGCAGCTTATGTTGTATGACTCAACTCTAGAAGCTTTTGGTACCAACTATTTAGTTTTCCACTACAGATATACTCTCTCACCCATCTCCCAAACCACTTTGTCCTTCTGGGGGGTGTTGGATCCTATTCCAGCACTCATTGGGCAGAAGGCAGGAAACACCCTGGACAGGCTGCCAGTCCATTAGAAACACAGACATACACATTCACACCTATGGGGAAATATAGCCTCTCCAATTCACCTGACTGCACGTTTTTGGACTGTGGGAGGAAACCAGAACACACAGAGGAAACCCACACAGACACGGGGAGAACATGCAAACTCCACACAGAAAGATCATTTGTTATGAGGCGACAATGCTACCCACTGCGAAACCGTGCCACCCCACTACAGATATAGGACCTCCTTAATGTAGCTAGCCATCATAATGGTGCTGCATGAAACCGCCATGAGACGAATGTTCAGAGGAGTTTGAATATAGCTTGACAAAAGACAAGAAAGTTTGGGAAATACTACATGAGCGTTCAAATAACGAAAGACCTTATGGCCTCGGGTTCAGCTTGCTTGGAACCCAAATAGTACCAGGCATCAGGTATGCCTAACGGAAAACCTAAAAAGGCAAGTAGGGTTGAGCCAAGTGGAGTTGGTACCATGCATATTAGCTCAGTGCTAACATAGTCTAGCATTTCCCATAGGGGCAGGTATGAGAACTTTGCAGAAATTAGCATTATCTCAATAGTGATAATATACAGTCATCATGCTATTCAGAAGGAACCATAAATTATCAAAAATTTAGACGGATATGGGTAATATTTATCGAGATACACATACAGAAGTGATCTCTCTCAGTATGGTGTTGGGCCAACATGTTTGCTAACGCAACATGCCAGACATCTCAGCATAAGGTTGTAGAGGTTCCTAATGGTGTCCTGTCGGTTGATTCCTTCCGGGTGCAACTATTTGTGCAACTATTTATTTGATGATGAGTGTAATAAGCAAAAGCTACTCATGAAGTGAAGGTTTCTTCTTTAAACAATACTATGCATGGCTGGGGAATGTTTAGGATGATATGACAGACAATGAAGAAGGTCATTACTGATTATTTCTGAGGTTATTGACAGTAAAAGAGTCAATTAACAATAGAGTTTAATGGCATCATCAGTAACAATATTTCGACCATCTAATGTTTCAAACAGTGAATACTAATTAGTGGTATACAATATATGAGTATGTAGATCTTGAATGGCATGATTGCTGAAAGCATTCCAATACATTGCTTTACTCAGAAAATCCAGTTATATCAAGGCAGTGCTACCACCCAGTGTTATCCACCTGGAAGTGTGTTCTTAGTTGTTGTGATGTAACACCAATGTGTCCTATAGGCAGTAAACTGCACTAACATGCACTAAAAGGTAATATCATTTATTTATTTATTTATTTATTTATTTATTGCTTTTTGCAGGCAACATTTTGACCAAGTTTCAGATGGAAAAGCAACAACATGAGGTCCATCGACCTCCTGTGGCTTGTATGCAGAAAAGCACTAGGTGAGAATAATAGCAAATGAAATCATACTTGTTGGCTGGCCTATTCGAATTAATTGTTGCTGCAGGCTTGTTTTGGTTGTAGGCTTTTGTTTGGCCTTGTGTGAAGTAGCTTTGCTTATTCTGATTTGCCGCAGTGACAAGTCAGGTCAGGGTGGAATTTATGCAAAGGACAAACTGGGAAGCCTGGAGCTAAAAATATACTGTAAATGTTAAGTTGCTGAATCAATTCACATCTCTGAGAGGGAGCCGTTTAAATGGGTCAATAATCAAACTTGAAAACGCTGATGGAAATGTTGTTTGTGCTTTGTTTGTGTTTTGTTTCTGCTCGGTGCCCTGGAGCCGTAGCGGGCTGCGTTGTGGGGTACAGGGACTGAGACCGTTGGGTTTAGGCAGGTTGCATATATATTTGCATATTGTGTACAAGATTATTATTTTTATGTCTTCCCTCCTGAGTTCATAACTCTTTCGTGCTTGCTTCTTGGAATAGCTTCGAATGTTGTTTTTCTGCATCATTTCATTCTACAAATCTGTGCTGGAAATCTCTTTTTATGACTGTCTCAACTGAACCTACACTTCCATTTGTTTTCCTTTGATCAGCATCATATTGTCTAATACTGTGACCTATTATTACCATCAAGGAATATGCGAGGAAAGGATGCTTGAAACAACAACAACAAATGAAAGTGCCACATTCAGATCAAATGCATTTGAGTTACAGTTTAAGACCTCACCTCTTAGATACAACCTCAATCACAGACAGTCTTCACATCAGTTACACTACACGCTGCATCCGCAAAGCAAACAGCATTGTGGATGACCACACACACCCCTCACACACACTCTTCACCCTCCTACCGTCTGGAAAGAGGTACAGAAGCATCCGGGCCCTCACATCCAGACTGTGCAACAGCTTCTTTCCCCAAGCCATCAGACTCCTTAACAACCAGAGTTGTTGAATCTGGTCTGAATAATTGCACACATTTCAGACTGGACTGAATGCACACACACACACACACACACACACACACACACACACAATCTCATCCTTTAAATCTGTCTACACATAAACTTAAGGAGTAAAATGTCTACACTTATACCAAATATTGACATAACTGCTGCTAAAAACAATGTTCAATGTTCATCTTAAAAAAATGGACATAACTGCACTTTACTGCTCCCACTACCAGTGGGCTATCTGCTCCCTCCCTGTATTTATTGTTTGCTGTTTTGTATATTGTAAATTGTCTTGTAAATCTGTTGTATTTATTGTTCTATGTAGCACCTTGGTCCTGGAGGAACGCTGTTTCGTTTCACTGTGTACTGTACACCACTGTATATGGTTGAAATGACAATAAAAAACTACTTGACTTGACTTGAAACTTACAAACAAGCCTGCAAACACACAACCAAAAAAGTTGCACCCAGAAGGAATCAGCCGACAGGAATGAAACTTGGTGGGTAGGTTTGACATCATGAGACATGCAAATGATTTAAGTTTCACGCTCGGCTGTGCATGTGACGTAAGCAAGGATGTACCTGACTTACTATATAAGGTCATCCTGTTGCACATGCTTTCCATTCTGACTCGCCCTGTTGAGTTGCAGAGGGGCTGCATCGTGTGCTGAGACGTATTAGCAAACATGGCGGCCCAACGCCATACTGAGAGACACTACTTCTGTATGTGTAGTTCAAAAAATATTGCTCATATTAGTCTAAATTTATCTTCATTTATTGTTCCGGGTAACCTTTATCTTCCTTCCCAATAGCATTGCAATCTGACACTTCCTTCTGGGTACAACGATTTTTGATGATGAGTGTATATTTTCTAGAAGTGAGAATGACCTTAACGGCTCCACAGTCCTCTTTGGATAGATCTTAAATATTACCACATTACCTTACATTAGAAGACAGCAGGCCTGACCTTCTGCTCTCACAGTGAAGATCATGGAACTGGTTGGGGGTGTTGTGGGCACAGCACTCCTAAGGCAAAACTACTAAAGCCTACCTCTGTAATTGTAAGTTGCTCTGACTAAATTTCAATACAAGTAGGAACAGAGATAGTAAACTTGGATAGTCTCAGGGGGCCAGAAGTCTCTTCTGTAACTAGAACGTATGAGAATTTTTGGGCTACATGTGGGTAGGAACACAGAATGGGAACTGAAACTTAACTAAGTGAAATTTCTAAACAAGCCAATGCCTTATGAAAGTAAACCTATAATAATAGCTTGAATAAACCCTCACGTAGCATAATGTGGTTATTTTAAACAACAGCCGAACATCAGGTGTGCAAATAACTTGCTAAGCTATTGTACTGCAACAAAAGTATGGCTTGAGGCTCTGTGGAGCTCTTAAATAGAGTTATATCACTTACTAGATTAGAGTAATGAGATAGCATAGCGGGTAACATGAGCCTAAGTGGGAAATATCTGAGCCACTGACTCTGCTTGGCAATACTGCTGCTATTTTAGGCTGCCTTGTAAAGAACTCGTACCGCTAGGTTCGGTTTCCTCTGAAAGTGTCTCTCTTGAAAAAAAAGTGTCTGCAATATCCAAATGAAATTAAAGTTCATTTACAATTGTGTTGCCCTATTTTTCCTGAACTCCTGTCCCCTCCAAAATCTGCACAAACCTGCAAAACAGTTAATTCTCTTATAAGGTTACCTTGTTGGAGATACAAAGTCTTAAATCATGTTATATGGTGAAATGTGAGAGCCAGCAGAACTGACACAGCTTGATTTCAAGAGCAAGACTTTTTAGCAAGTTGTCATATTCAAGCTTTTGCTGGCCCTATTACTTGACTACTACATGTTAACCTGAATATCCCACTGGCATCACCATTGTGGGATACTTCATGTTTGGTCTTCCAATAGAAAAAAGATTTA
Source organism: Semaprochilodus insignis (assembly GCA_034552555.1). Lineage (NCBI taxonomy): Eukaryota > Metazoa > Chordata > Actinopteri > Characiformes > Prochilodontidae > Semaprochilodus > Semaprochilodus insignis. The sequence continues at coordinate 17,494,765 of CM067474.1, read as the reverse complement.
ACACTGTATTTAAAATGGTTTAGGGCTTTGACACTGTCTTCTTTCAAATCGTCTAAAAGCATGAAGAAAAACACTTCACTGCAGCAACGAATAACAGAAGCACTGTGTCCAAACTGTGACCAAATTGAATTAGTTGTTATGTAATGTGTGGATAATGAAGCGTGTATGCTTTAGTCTGGCCAATTTTCACTGTGCATCAGGAACCCTATTGGCTAAGGGTAAGAGGTATGTTTAATGCAGTTTTTACAGTAATCTGGTGCTGACCAATATAACATTCTAACATTACATTATAACTTTAATTTTTAAACAATTTGAACACATCAGCTGCCTTTTACATTGTGCTAATCTTTATTGAAGAACAGACCAATACAACTGCTCTGCAATCATTTTAAATAAGAACATCTGGCATGCATGTTTCAGTTAATACACATCAAAAAATAAATAAATAAAATACAGATTTTTCTATGTGCTATTACCATTTGGGACAAAACAACTTTTTAACCATGACTATTTACATTTTGTATGGGAAATTGCTTTTGTTTGATTATTTTTCCATATATATTATGGGTATTTGCAGTTTAGTTCGGAACAATCGATTTCATTATATGCAACAGAAAGGCTACAGTGAATGATCCATCAGTTTGACAGCAAGATACAGCAACATTCCTCAAAGAGGAATTGTAATGGTCATCAAAGAATTCAGGGAGTTCAAAGAAATAGGGCAAAAGCAAAAACCTCAGCTGAACGCTCATGAAATTGAATCCTTCAGACGGCACTGCATTAAAACTGGGATAATTCACCACACACTGGGAATGATGTCACCACACAGGCCCAGGAAAACTATTGACAAACTATTGTCAATAAATACAGTTGTTGTTGGTGCATCCACAAAAGCGAGTTGAGACTGCGTTAAGTAATATGTCAACAGCGTCCAAAAATGCCATTGACATCTCTGGGCTCAAGCTCGTCTGACATGGACTGATGTACATTGGAAACGTGTCTTGTGGTCTGACAAATAAACCTTTTAGATGTTGTTTATGGTATTAAAAGAGGATGTCATGTTCTCTGGCCCATGAAGGAAATTACTATCCAGACTGCTACCAATGTTCCAAAGCCATCTGTATATGGTATATGGGTCCATGTGATGGGTCACTTGAACATCTGTGAACATAAGCACATAAAGTAAAACATCATATATAGTGTTTTTGTTCAATTAGTTTAAAGCAGGGCAAACTGAATTTTCAGGGTACTGCAGATGAATGATATATTCTATTGTGAAATAAACATGGGTAAACATGTCTGTAAAGAACCTACACTGAGCTCAGAACTGACCTTAATTCCTCATGACACTGTAACCTATCAATACAGAATGTACACTTATTGTCAAAATAATAGGTACACACAGAACAAATTCTCAGAGTGCAATGCTATTCGGAAAGGTTACCTGGAACAACAAATTATGATAGATTTAGACTGATATGGGCAATATTTATTGAGTTACACACACAGAAGTAGTGTCTCCCAGTATGGCTAATGCAACATGCCAGACGTCTCGGCGTGGAGTTGTAGAGGTGATTATCCATCCCATGTAGCTTGAATATTCTCACACAGTTCCTGCAGATTTTGTGGTAGGGGTGGAGGTGGAGTGACACCAGGCCTTCTGGACACATGTGACATGTGACAACAAACCCTTCATCTTGGTGTTGACCACGGTGCCTCCACACACAGAAGATGATCTGCTGGCGATCTTGGGCGATGTTGATGTGGTGTTAAGGGCAGCTGTCATAATGGTCTGTGTACACGTAGTCCTGCATCATGCAGCCGACTGCCAATGGTAGTGGCACTAACAGGATGACTTAGGGAGGGCATCACTGCTCACTGAACGTCCGCAATTGTGGCTGTTGGTTCAGTCAGTCACAGCGATAAGGCCCGTCCTTGTTTCTGTCATGGCCGATCGTGAAACTTACCCACCAAGTTTCATTCCTGTTGGTTGATTCCTTCTGGGTGCAACTACTCTTTTGAGAATGAGTGTATTTGTGATGTAGGAGGCTTGTGGGTTGGTTGCAAAGGTGCAGTAGCTTTATTAAGGGCATTCCAATGCTGATAATATTTATAAAAGGCCGATGTCAAAACACATGCAGGTAACATCACAGGTAGATCCATAATCAAAAAACAGAAGGCAAAGTGAGAGGGTCCAAACTCAAAGTTAGGTAAATGCAGACACTGCACAAACACACAGGGGAAACAAAGAGCTAAATATGGGTGTCTTGATCAGTCCAGGATCAACTGCAGCTGTGTGAAATGGAGGAGAGGATGGAGCCAGGGTGGGCCTGGAAAAGAAAAACAGGAGCCCAGTAGGGAGTGGCTTTTGACAGAATTAAATATATAGACGCATAATTATAGATTTATAGTACCAGAAAACACAAATAATAACTCTTGACTTCAGTGGGTTAACTGGGTATAAGTACCATTAGGGATTTTCTCTGCTCTTTACAAGAATGCAGAAAGCTAAAAGCCTTGGCCAGGTGAGTGGACTCAGCTTGGGCTCACTTTATAAGTTCACTTTGAAGCACATACTCTCAGTGCTAAGAGCGGGGAGAGCAGCATTGCCGAAGCTTCTTGTTTGAAGCTTTTGTCGACTTTCTGACACTAAGACCAGCTTTTTTCTCACCTGCTCTCTCTTTCTCGCCACCCCCGCCACCACCCCTGCCCCCCACCACCTGGAGCACAACTCAGTCAGCTCAAAACACACAATGCCTCTCTATCAAAAAGAGCAGTCCCCACAGGGAGCATGAATTATGAAGCACGCACACGTTCTCATTCTCATTTCTCATTGTGGCTCCATATCTCTGGCGGATTACATTCGAATGCCTCGGGTGCCTCCATGTAGTCTCTCAATGCAGACCACCTGCAGGTGCTGTGCTATACATTGTCGCTGTCGTACATGCTTAGGAATGATCGTCAGTGTGGCAGAGGGTATAGCTATTCAGACAAATCCATAATCCATTTAGAAAGGTCTGTGCTGCAGCGCAAAGCTAATTTGCAGGGCCGCTAAGAAATTATAAATACGAAGGTTCTGTATTGCTCAGTGCAATTGTTTTTTTTTTTGTATAATGGTAGTAAGTGCAGAGCTGTAGGGAACTAACGAGTGCAGAGCTGTAGGGATCCAAGGAGTGCAGACCTGTGGAGATCCAAGAAGTGCAGAGCTGTGGAGATCCAAGAAATGTGGAGATTTTTTTAGAAATGAGAGTTTGAGGTACACTAACATACCAGAAGTCATAGGATAGAATTATATAATTGATTGTGAAGTGGTGTTGGCTCAAGGGATGGCTTGGGAATGCCCACGTCTGTAGAAGTTTTGAGGTGTTATCTTGTAAGTGAGGCTGAACGCTGACCAGTGAGCTAATGGCAAGTTGACACAAATTGTCGGAGTTCAAACGAGGCGTAATAGTGGAAATGCTTCCACTGGGGCCATGCCTGGCGAACGTGCAGGCCACACCATTCATCAGAACTCTCTAGAATGTTCCTCGATCCAATTCTGGACAACTTGGGCCCAATGGCACGATGCACATCTTGCTGGAATATCTCCTGGAATATCTCCTGGATATAACTCCTTAATCATATATAACTGCCTTTTACTCATCTTATCATCTTCTTTAATAATGTTATTTCTTAATGCTGTTGTTGTATTTGTTTTGTACACCAGTTATTTATCATGAACCATATATAGGAATACTTTAAATTTACATGAATCAAATATGGCAGGTAAAATGCACATGAATCAAATATATTACATCAACAAAAGCAGTTAGTCTATTCAATTTGGCTTTTTATTTTGTCAAAAATGACCATTTTGTTAGTGACATGGTAGACTATGTGGCTGCAGGTGTTTGCTGGAGTATATAAACACATTAGTTTCCCTGGGAGTGGCCCGCCTCCCAAACATATCCAGCCAATTGCAGCTCTGTGGGCAGAAACTAATAAAGGGCTAGAAGATATACAAACTGTGCATCAACAGTTGAACACGGCCTCCAGTTATACAGCAGCAGGGTTGGCGTTTACAGGTTGGTATTGTTAAAGATTCTCAGGCAGCTGCATGGAAAATTTCCTCATTGGTTGTTTTAACTCTTTGCAGAAGGCAAGACACGTTAACAACATGTGGAGTACATGAGATTGTCTTGGTTCTATTATCTATGATTTCTCCTGGAGAAAGTTAATTTAATGAGCATTATCAGCAGCTAATGGGAATTATAATTAGTCAGATGAAGAAGATTATCTCTGCATAATTAGCAGTATCTGTCAGCCTCAATTAGAATGATGGGAATTAGGAGGAGGCTCAGGGTCCCGTGGCTGAGGCAGTCTGCTTTTGGCTCCCAGCTTGAGCTGTGTTATGCAAATCTGACCGTGGTGAAGTCCCTGAAAGTAGGCCGGGTACAAATGCATGTAAGCACGCGGCATCTGTAGAGGCCTGACGGAGATGTTTTTTTTTAGAAGGAGAGAAAGAGGGAACGCTCCGCTCCTCTGTGGCCACTACAAGCCTACCTAACAGATTTGAATGGAATAATAATAGCTTTAAAAACCCAAATACCCTTTGCTTTTCTGCCTTCTCAAGAGTGTTTTGCTTGAGTCTCAGGCCTCAAATGCCCAACATTGGATTTTAAATACCTGTGATTCAAAGCACATTGCCACTCATCATGTATATCATGTATAAATTGCTGAGTAATTAAAGAAGAGTTGTAAAGCAAATGTAACTCAGTTGTGACATAAAACACTATTTAAATGAAACCTATGTACATTCACTTACATTAAAATTGTCTTCACAGTAATAAAAATAGCAATAGTAAAACTATACAAAGTAATAGTGGAGTTACTATTTAGGAGAAACATGCATTTCGTCTTTGGACAGCTACGATATGTTATTATAGCATCAGTACAATAAAATACATTATTTTACAAGATAAAGCTTCAGTATATCATATTCATCACTATATTGCAAAATATGAATTTACAGTCATATGCAATAGTTAAAAACAACCCTGGTCATATGACATGATTTGTTGGTTTTGTAAGTAAAAGTAAATTAACCCATACTCTACAAAATACACACTTCAGTATTTGCTAAGCTTATTGCAGTGGACAATTTATATTAATCTACTGAGTTTAATATATACAGTAAATACATAATAATAAAAATGAATGTAGCATAAAATAGAAATGTGAAATAGAAACCTTTTTACATTTAGCGATTAAACTGTAATCGAGCATTGAAATGTTCAGTAGTGTGTGAGGATGTGTTGAACGTATTTTCACTTAGAAAGTCAACAAAACATGTAATATGACTGGGGTGTCCAAACTTTTGCATGCAACTGTATACGTGGTATAGTCAGTCACCTTTGACTGAAACATGCCGAATAGCATGTAATACTTCCATGAGCACAAATAACAATTGTGATTTGCTTTGGCATGCGCATGGACTGGATAAGTTTTTGGATGTAGCCCACATCAATGTTCAGCCACTCTTGCATCAAAGAATTGTGCAGTTGGGCCAGATTTGTTGGATGCCTTCCCTGGCACAATTCTGAGGAGAATTTCCTGTAGACTGGGATTTTAGCCACTGCTGGTAGACCTGTATGGCCGTACGCTTCTGTACACCTGCAAATTCAGCTACTTCCTTCACACTATGGCTTTTGACACGGCCAAATGCAATCACTCCTTTTCACCTTTCTTCATTAACATCTGTTTAACCCATAACATCTGCTTGGAGCCAGTTTCCACACATGATACAAAGACTTTCACTCTCCTCAATCTATAGATTCGATCACCCACCCCAAGGTTTTATAGCCCCGTCATCCTCATGCAGTGCCAATTGCAGGAGCCTGAAGTTACTACTACCTTAAACATGCAAGGTGACTAATTTTTTGTTCAGTGAGCTTATAATTTCTATATATTGTAATTTTAAATATACTACTTTTTGAGTAGTAACTCGGAAGCAAGATGAAGGAAATGAAAATGATAAATAAAATGTATTATAGCAACACAGTTCTTACCAGAACAAGCAAGTCCAAATATAGCAATGCTGTTGATGTAGTATATTGTATTTTAAGTTTATTGATGTATTCTTTCATTTATCCATTATGCAAACCACCTATCTTCCTATAGAGAGATCTATTTATCTCTCTCTCTCTCTCTCTCTCTCTCTCTCTCAAATGTGTAAGTTTGCTGCCATTATTTGTTACTAAGAATAGTAGCACTGGTAAAAAAATTATTTTACACCTTTATTGCCAACTTGCCATGTTTACAACTACCTAGCTTATTATAGCATGGAATAAGGACAACTTCTTACCATGATGTTACCATACCATTACCCAGTTATTATTGTTCTACCAGTTTTTGTTTGGAGAAATTGCTTCAGGATAATGCTTATGAAATCTAAATATAATATGATGTAATACACATTCTTGTATGGACAAATATGTGGATATTGTATGGTCTTCAAATCTGGTTCTGCACAACCTGTGCCATTTCATATTACAACATTTTCTTTGAAAGGCTGATGAATAGTCTATAATTACAAAATAATATTATAAGCACTCTTTCCTCATAATGAAACCACATTTTCTTTAGTATAGCTGTCAGTGCTTAGCAAGTTTCAAAGACGTGCATTGGTGTAGGCAGTGCTGTGCATGATTCGTGGCTTCGGTTGCCAGAAGGCTTTTTGCTGAGTAAATGTGTTTAAGGTTTAAGGCTTTCTTTGCTTTAGGTTATTGATCAAGCTCAACTCATATTTACAGATGAGTATGTGCTTTGCTGTACTCCACTTCTCCTTGAAACGCTGGAGGACGTGCCCGCAGCTCACTCAGAACGGTCTGGTGACATGATTGTTTGTCTGGAGAATGGGAGATGATGGCGTTTAGTGGAAATGATCTGACAGCATGACATCCAAAAATATCTAAGGGTATGACGACTAGTGTGTTTGGGTTGTTCTGTGACTCATCTTCATCATGTTTCTTTGCTGTTTTCTGCATCCAATTTTTCCCTTACTCTGCATATAGCTGTATAGACTTATTTGTTTTCTGACACTGTATGACACACTGCTATTTACAAAAATGGGCAAATGTACTAAAAAGCCTGAATTGTGTCTGTGTTTATTACAGTATGCAGTGTAGGAAAATTTTAGATGCTTAGCAACTTCAATCATCAGCTATCATCAAATTATAGGCCCTGAGCACATATGGTTGTTTGGCCAACCTATGTTCCAAACAAGCTGTAAATCAGGTTATCTAAATGTATCATCCTTTTTCTCCATCTGCCTCTTCATAATCCCCTTACATTGCTTGAAGCCCATGTGTGTCTACAATGCAGTGTGAATTTAATATGTAATATCTTCTAATTCAATTAACCCCTTCATGTAAACAGTCCTAGAAACAAACTTCCTGAATATTGGATATTCATGATGTAGCCTAATATGGCATTAAAAAATTCATAACTTTAAGTGTGCTAGCTAAACAGATTACACCATGTGATGCCTATGGCATTATTAGTCAGTTAATACTATTATGTCCTCATGCATTTTGTCTGGAATGAACTCTTTTCACCTGCCCTAGTTGCATAGACAACATCAAGTTGCCAGACAGTATAGCTTGTTTATGCATCATTTATATCTTACCTTTGACAACTGTATGAACAGACAATGCAGCAACTGTTTTTTTAAACTCTGATTGCCAGTTCTTTGTGTTTAAACTTGCAAATGGTTGCCCTACCCATCCTTTATCCTCTCAGGGTATCAGATCTCACTTTTAAAAAAACGTGCTGGGACATTTGTTTAATGTCCGGAACTTCAAATTCTAAGTATGTTCACATAAACACAAGAAACAAAGAATGCAAACAGCTTGAACAAGCCAATGGCAAAGCAGTTTCTGTGCAGTGACTGGTAGAGAAAATGACATTTAGATTCATCCTAATGTTTTACAGGGACACCCTTATGATACTTTTCCACTGATTGATCCTGGCTCAACTCATCTCGAGTAGACTCTACTTTTATCTGTTTTAATTTTCCATTAGGTAAAACTGGTACTCGATACCATGGACTTTTATTGGTATCACCACCATTCAAGTTGAGTCAGTACCAAAAGGAGATGTGAAAACACTGCAGACTACTGATTGGTTGGAGGGAATCACAGTTATAGCCGCTTTTCCACCCTGAACACATCAAGATGATCCATGCCATGTAGTGGAAAAGTGCCACTAGTAACCTGGGTCTCTGGGGACACACCCACAAAACCTATGGGATAATCTGGTTGATCATTTTGGGATGTCTTTTATAACAGTGGTAATGGCTGTGTTACCATTACTACTTAGCTACATTAGGCTTGTGGCTACAGTGCTTAACTAAAGCTGATTTTCCACCACATGTTACTGGCTCAACTCAAGTCTACTTGCCTTCTTTGGTTTTTCAGTTAGGCAAACCTGGCACCTGGTATCACCTCTGTTAAGGTTCCAAGCTGAGTTGTAAAAATTCGGCAGACTGTTCCCTGCTCATCACTCCAAACACATACACTACCACTAGCTACCAGGTTAGCATACTTCTTGTGTCACAGTTGAACAACTAGAATCATCTAGTTCACACTCAACACTTCTCCTATTCATTGCCTCGTTTCATTATAATAAACTCTGATCCTTTTGTTTTGTGTTTGTTGCTGTCTGGGATCAACCTGAAGAGGATGGGTTCCCCCTTTGAGTCTTGGTTCCTCTCGAGTTTTTCTTTGCCACTGTCGTCTTTAGCTTGTTCATTGGGGGCTAGGATGCGGATTCTCAGTAAAGCTGCTTTGTGACAACATCTGTTGTAAAAAGCGCTATATAAATAAATTTGACTTAACGTGACTTGATCTTGTCAGCTGAATTCTGAAGTAGCATTTCCCAAACTCTTCTGTTTTTTTGGCAGTCTTTTGTGTTCTGAACAAAATTGCCTCATTTGCCTTCACATCATGGCAGTTTCATGAGGTGTAGGTGTAGGCATTATGGCCGGCTACATTAAGCGGGTACTGTGTCTGTAGTGAAAAATGAAGTAGCTGCTACCAACAGTTAGTAGAGTCAGGCTGTACCGGGTGGCAAAATAGACACCAAACATGCCTTGACCAATCAACTAGATTTTTTGGGGTGGAAAGTGGAAGAATATGTAAATACTAATACTACTACTACTACTACTACTACTAATAATAATAATAATGAAAATAATAATAATAATAGCTTTATTTTTAAAACAGTTCAAAGTGCTTTATAGGCAGCTGATTAAGTTTAACAGTACTAGAAGACATTGAAGTTGAGTTTCTCTGCTGTTATTGTTACTGTTCATTAACAGCAATACAAGGCAAATCAGTACTTTAAGAAAACACTGAAAAGCATAATGAAAACTTTGCTTGAATTAATGTTCAAATATGTACATTAATGATAACAAATCATATTATAATTGATGCGCACTGAAAAAGTGATGCATTTAATTGGCTTGATTCAAATGAGTAGATCATGGCAGAATTAATGAAATATATTACATCAGCGCAGTTTTGTCTTACAGTTTATGTGCTTCAGGCAATAATTATGTTGATGTAAAATATTAAATATCTTGTGAGCTCATTTTAGCAGAAAACGTCTTCATTGTGCTTCCACTCTCTGACCACTTTATTAGGACCACCCACCTTGTAGGGTTCACCATAGGTATACAATTATAGCCTGTAGCCCATCTGTCATACTGTCAGCCCCCCATCTACACCATTCATCATTGAGCAGTTTCTGCCCAGAGAGCCGCTGTTGAACAGATATTATTTGGCTGATGTGGACTATTCTCAGTACAACAGTGACACTGACTTGGTAGGATCATGGTAGTGTGTGTGGTGCTGGTTTGAGTGTATATGTTGGTGTTGCTGGGGTCGGTGTCAATGCTGGGTTAAAAATGGTCCACCTACCAAAAACCGGTTTGCATTAAATGTTAAACTTTGCATTACATGTTGATTAACTGACAGGATGTAATGCATTAGTTAACATGAAGTAATACATTAACAATAGTTAACTAATCTTAAGTAAACATGTAATAACTGTTGTTGTTACATACTTACTGAACATTAGTTAAGCATTGTAACCATTATTATTGTATTACTTCATGTTAACTAAAGTATTACTTCATGTTAGTTAGTGAAGATTTAATGTGACGTGATGAAGTGCAAGAGGTTGGCAAACAAACTGTGTATGTACACAGACTACAGTCTACACAACAGCAAAGTGGGAGATTTATAGTAAAGAGAACAATGGGTGCATAACAGCTGCGGCCCTCAGTAGTCTATTTCTACAGTAGTCTATCTCTACTATGTGCAATAAAACTCAGTAGTCTATTTCTACAGTAGTCTATTTCTACTATGTGCAGTAAAACTCAGTAGTCCATTTCTATTTCTACTATGTGCAATAAAACTGCTTACTTTATTTATTACTGCTCTAGTGCTCTACTATGTGCAATACCTAAATTCACCATGCATAGCATAATCTGTTTACCATCACCATATGCAATATTTTTTTATATTTTCTGTATTTATTTATTTGTTTGTATATATAGATCTTATTTATTATTTGTACATTTCCAGACACTTCTGTTCTTTCCTCTGTGCTGCTGTAATTGTATTGTAAATTTCCCCACTGTGGGATTAATAAAGGACTATCTTATCTTATCTTATTTGATTCATATAAAACTGGCATATACTAAATCATGTAAATTCAATGTGTCCTATTTTTTAATTAAAGTCATATGACCATTCTGAAGCACAACTCTATTTTCATTCTTCTCAAACCTGAGCTGCACCCTTGCTGTTGACGCAGTTTGAACCTGCAGACAAGAACAAAAGCATCTGCAATGCGAAAGACCTATACAGGGGCAAGAAATGTCGATATCTTCTATGCTAGCATTGCAAGAAGACTATTCTATTCAAGCTCTTGGTGGTCAGTTGTTTAAAGCCATGATCCAAGTGAAGGAATTTTCCATCCGTGAAGGAAGATTTTCAACATCAAGCCAAGACAGTCACCTCTGACCTCTTTGGCTGGCCATTTCCAGCCTTTCTGACCACCTACAAAGCTCCAGAAAGTAGATAAATCCCATTTCTGGTACATGATCAATTACATTTGCAAGCTTTATCACTTATGTTGCAACCATAGCTGTGCTTTATTTGCATTCAGTGAGTTTATCTGCTAGTCACGAGGTGTAGAAAGGGCAGCCTTTCTCATGAATCGATTTCAGTTGCAAGGTTGGCACAGTGCAAAGCAGCACTGAGGCTTTCTCAAGTCGTGTGTGTGCGTGTGTGTGTGTGCGTGTGTGTGTGTCTTCTAGGCAGGATATGTGGATTAACCAAGGTCTGAACTTGAAATGTAAAAGGACAGAGCAGTCAATAGTCACTGATTAATGATAATGGCATGCAAGCCTGGGGGATAATCTTTTTAAGCTCTTTTTATCTTAAGACCAATTGACCAAAATGGAGAGGACAAAAAAAAAAAAATCACACAATCCCAAAGCAAATGAAATCCTCAGACTGTGAGAATTGTCTATATATGGACGTTCTTAGAAAAAAAGAAAGTTGGATGGGAAATGAACTAAAAGGACAATGAAACTGCAGGGGAGTATTTGTAATATTCAGTAGCCTATTGAAAGTGTTTTTCCTTCATATCTGGGGACCAGCTTGGACAATAAATGTTGAAACTATCCCAAAAGAACAAAAGAATAAACAACAACAACAACAAAAAAGTCCACCACAATGGAAATGCTACTTTATGGAAGTGGCCATAAGGGACCTCTAGAAGTATATTAACAGTAAGCTAACACAAGTGCACATGAACAGTTTTGGCTGTTCTAATGTGTAAAAGTTTGTATTCACAGTCAGTGGTGTTTCTAAGATTTCCAGAAGGCCTAGATTGATGTTTTTCCTCACACACATTTCTGCCAGTCATTGTAAATCAAAGGATAATTAGTTGATTCCTATGTCATGGGTTAATTTGATTTATTAGGTCTTCTTTTCAGATCCTGAAGTCCTTACCAGTGGATAAGCTAGTTTGGCACTGTCTACCGGCATAACAGAAAGACATTCTGATTGGACAGTTTTCCACTGTAGGGTTTTTGTTTCCAACCAAAACTTACACATAAACTGAAGGCTACAGACATTACATAGTTCCCAGAAATCATTAAGCCTTCTCAGAAAGTAGTGGTTTCCAAACTGTGCTACGTGTGCCTCAGGGGTATGCCAAATGACATTGGGGGTATGTAAAAAATTCTGTTGTTACATATCGTCACTGTCCAAAGAAAAACATGTATCTCCATTTTTGTTGATTTTTACTTTTATGCATCATTTGAACACAGCAGCTGCGGTTTACACTGTGTGAAAATTTCATGATGAATGGGCCAACAGAAATGGCCCAAAAGTCTGGTTCCATTGACTTACATTAAAAATAAAAAAAGTTTCTGTCCTCTCCTGTAAAGTTACCATTTTTGAGTTTTCCTTTGGACAGCGATGATATTTATTATGGTTGTAGACCTGTTAAAACTAAATAAGCATAGTAAAACTGGGTTTATATCACACTTTGGCTGGGAATTTTCTTTCAGTTTCTCATGAAATAAACAAACAAAAATGACCCAACTTACACCCAACCTCCTGTGAACACAGCAAATGAACTACAACTACATACACTTCAAAAGTATTCTTCAGTAAACATATCTGAATGTAAACACTCGGAGCAGCAAAACACTGACATGTTACCGTTTAGGGAAGCGTAGAAAACGCGCACACCCTGTACAAGTGTGAAGGTTTAGATTTAAACTCATTAGAGCTTGTAGAGGTTATGGTGATTATTTAGGGTTATTGTCAGCTCACTAAATGGACATGCACATGCATGTGAACCCTTATATAGACTGCTGTGTACCTGTAACTAACATTATTTATTCAGTATATTTGGTGTGACATCATAAACATATTTGAAAATTTAGGGGCCGGGGGGACTGAAATTATAGGGCTAGATGTCTTACATATGCATCATGGTATACAGGCATGACTATGTATAAGGAGTGAGTGGGGAACACATTAGGTGGCCTAAAGGGGTCTGAGGTTTCCCCCCGGGGTCTGCACAACTTCAGTAAGTTGACAACTGTTATGATGAAAGTTGAGTCAACGTTGACTAATTGTTGATGATGTCATGAATAAAACAACAGGAGAAAAGAATGCTTTGCGAAAATATAAAAGCCCAAATTTAAAAATAGCCTTCAAGAAACTGGAAATACGGACCTGGGAATTTTTCAAATTTGTATTTGACTTGATGAAAATTAGACAACCTTTCTGAGACTTCTCCTGTAGCGGCAGTCTAGAGAGTCCATAAAATATAGCAGTAACTGACTTCAAACTTTACAGGATTAGAGTGCCTCATGCTCCCTTTCCCAAGACACATGGCTGAACTCAGATCAGATAGTAGGTCAGTAGAGCATTACAAGCCCTACACCTGTTGTCTTTTCTGAGGGGTCCATATTGTTAGTGTCATAATCATGTGATCAGCAACAACATAACATAAGTACGGTGGCCGAGAAAACCCAACGCACTGTGTC
>CM067474.1:17456063-17481062 GCA_034552555.1 Semaprochilodus insignis | reverse complement strand
TGTGTTTTGAGACTTTGCAGCGCGTTTTTAACTTGCAGTGCGTTGGGCTTTCTCGGCCACCGTACATAAGGCATCATTGCCAAGCAGTAAAGTCAACACATTGAGTAGTTGACTAGTCTGTGCAACGCCTATTCCTCACTGCTGTCTACCTTGTTTATGATGCCTGAAGTACAACAGCTTTGTGTGTAAAGTTAAATTGGACATGCTGTTTCTAAGCCTTGTTTATAACTCGGCATTTCCATCATTCCACAAATCCAGTCAATGCCATGGATGATGTTTTCTGAACCCCCAACCGACAACATGGCATAAGCCTGTCATGCAAAGTGCTTGTTATTAGTGTAATAAATTCCTTCCAGCAATTTTATCCCTGGAATCAGATGCTTATTGACAATGATGAAATGGAAATCGCAGTTGATCCCGCCATCGCTTATCAATCTAATACATCTGGGGCTTCATCTCAAACTCGCAACTTTAAGAGGCCTGGTCCCACATCAAAGTCTGTGGATTTGCGGTAACCACCACTAATTTATGCACCCTCATGGATGCAATTATTCCCCCCTGCCTGCGTGTGTGAGAGTGGCGCAATGCGGGTTGCGAGCTGATATGGGCGGGATACAGACCCCTTGTTTATCTGCCGATTTGTCGTAGCCAGTTTATGGGGATTAGTGGTCCTGGCCAGTGCTCCTGGGGGCTAGCAGTGTCACCAGTGGGATATGTCTCTCTCTTCATAATCCCCCTGCCTCAGGTCCCAGCAAGATTCAGGCCTGGGCTGGTTTTATCACAGCTCCGATCCCGCAGGCATGACTGCAGCCCGCTACCATCTTAACTCTTATAAGGCTCCCCTCATTCAATTAATTTCTGTAACATAAAAGGCATCATAGTGAGTGATCTGTGAGCTTGAGGCACAGTGGGCTGGATCGATAAAGCCTGGAGGTGGAGGCGCTCCAGCTATAGGGAAAAGGTCCTGGGTGTTGATCAGGGATGTCGGCATGGTCAGACTGCCTGACGGACATACAATCGCAGTGGGCGATCAATGGCAACTTTGCCTGGCACAGATAAGCAGGGAAAAGGTCAATCTTGTCTTTGTATTGCTGTTGGATAGCCGGTCATTCAGGAGAGTTTGAGAATGACCCTTAAAATTAAATATCCAGATGGGTAGCTCCCATTGAATATTGTTGTTATCTTAAGAAAGCTCAGTAGCACAATATTTTTTAGTTCAACCTTGGGACAATAAAGGAGTGTTTGGTGTCCTAAAAGGCATTTCTTGTTCATTAAAAGAAAATATGTTCATGAATGTTTCACAAAAAAAAGTTTCACCACATAATGTGATGGTTCTGTAAAAATGTCTGTTTTTTCATGGAACCCTACATCCAAGCCAAAAACCACTCAGGAACCTTTATTTTTAACAGTGACTAGAAAGTATCTAGCATAGTTGCATGCTGTATATGTAGCAGTTAGATTTTAAATTCCAGAAAGAACCAACCACCCAGATAGGAATGACACTTAGTGGGTAGGTTTAACATTGTGAGGCATGCTCATCCATGCATGTGACGTAATCAAGGACAGGCCTTATTGCTGCACTTGACTGAACCAACAGCCACGATTGCAGACATTCAGTTAGCAGTGATGCCCTTCATGAGTCATCCTGTTAGTGCCAACACTTTTAGCAGACGGCTGCATGATGCAAGACTACATGCACACAGACCATTACAACGACTGCCCTTAACACCACGTCAGCGTCGCCAAAGACTGCAATGGTGTCGGGCAGCGGGCAGCGGGTCCCACTTTGGTGTAGGTGGAGATGACCAACGAATCTGTGTGTGGAGAAACTGTGGTCAGCACCAACATGAACGGTTTGTTGTAACACATAGCACGTCCAGAAGGCCTGGTGTCACTCCACCTCCACACCTACCACAAAATCTGCAGGAACTGTGTGAGAATATTCAAGCTGCATGGGATGAATTACCACAGGATGCGTTTAGGAACCTCTATGACTGAAGCTGAATTTGCAGGAAATTCTCCTCAGAATTGTGCCAGGGAAGGCATCTACCACATCTGGCCCAATTGCACAATTGTGTCTGAACACAAAAGTGTCTGAACATTGATGTCACCTACATCCAGAAATTTGTCTAGTCCATGCCAAATCCAGTCCCAGTTGCGATTCATGATCATAGAGGTATTACACGCTATACGGTATGTTTCCGTCACAGGTGACTAATTTTTGGTCTGGTGTGCTTACTTGAAATATTCAAAAATAATTAAATAAATATATTTATATAACAATAGGCCGCTTGCTGTGCTTCAAGACCTTTCCTTGTCTCTGCCACTTTCTGTTGCCTCTGCTGTCCTTTTAACTCTCCATATTTGTCAGTGTTTTGTCTCGTAATAGCGCTTAATGTATTCTTTCATTATGGCCACATCATCTTCACAAACAAAACAGGCAGGCTTATCCTTATTAGAACAAAAAAGGTATTCAAGCTCCCATCTGTCTTGAAAAGCCCTGTGTTCACTGTCCACTTTTCTTACGGTCATTATTTAGGTAGGTATGTGTTTGTATTGGTTGGACTGTGCACATTATGTTGCAGTGCATGCTGGGGATTGTAGTTCATTGGATTGTGATACGCGTTAGTACTAGTTTGCTGTGGCCTGCGGGCCTTGTGTTTGACACACGGGTTCTACTGAATGTAATAGATTGGATTAAATCTAATAATGAACCTAACCTTTAAAGAGCAATTTGTAAGATGGCGCAACCTGTCAAATTCACACTCCAAATAATAGGAGCCAGCAAGGCCGATAGGTCACTTGCCAAGAGCTTTAGTTATCATTGTGTTTGCCTGTGCTTTCATTGGCTACCTGTTCTTAAATCATCTAACTGGGAGCAGGAACTTTAACATGATTGACAAGAGACATTCAGCGAACAGTGAAGGCCTCCATGAGTCATCCTGTTACTGCCAGCACCCATGACAGAGTGCTATACACATGCACGCAGATTGTTACGATGACTGCCCTTAACACCACGTCAATGTCGCCAAACACTGCAATGGTGCCATGCCAGATTGTCATGGAGGGTTTTGTTTTGGTGGAGGCAACAATCGAATCCGTGTGTGGAGGCACAGTGGTCAGGATAAACGGTCTGTTGTCACACATCCAGAAGTCCTGGTGTCACTCCACCTCCACCCCAACCACAAAATCTGCAGGAACTGTGTGAGAATATTTAAGCTGCATGGGATGGATTATCACAGGACACCAGTAGGAAACTCTACATGTCCATGCTGAGACATATGTATTTGCGAGATACAAGGTGTTCTTAGGGCAGCAGCAGCAATCTATATGAGATCTGTTTACAGTATTAGCTTCAAGCAGGGCCCAAATTATTACCAGAGTCATTATGAAGCTTACATCTGTTTGAAGCCAACCAGCTTATTAGTGACTGTGTGTTCATGTGTTTGTTGATTAAGTGCCAAGTCATTAATTCTACAAATGACTTATGCTCTTTTCTGAGGTGGCAACTAACAAACAAGCTCCTTCACTCCAATATTGTTCCTGTTTGTGTGCTTAGAAATAGTAATATTCTCTTTCTGTTCTGCCTTTGCCGTCACAACACACCAGCTGTTGGCATATGTGTAAACAAATACAGCTCAGGGAAGAAATGTAGTATGACAGTGATATTGGGCCGACAGTTTGTACCAGTCAAAACTTTGAAAATGGTTATAGTCAACAATGGTTATAGTCAAAAAGTATAGTCGACAGTAATTCTTCTTTATTTACTTCTTTATTTGAAAGGTAAATGGGGAAAATAGCATTTTTCTGATTCATTTTAAACAGAAGGAAATACTTTATTTGGAGGCTACGCAAATAGGAACTTTATTACACATGTATAAACATTTAATAACATATTAATAAAGCAACACTGGGCTATATCAGTAACGGGAAGATGACAGAAGATATTTCATGAAGTAAATGACATTCTATCAAGACAAGAATAAACTAAAATGATGGCTATTTGTTCCATATACCACTGTTAAGATGTATCATTCCCATGGAACTCATAAAACCTTGTTAAAAGCCCCAGTTACCTGGGAAATGTCTAAGTTTAAGCGTCATTATGAAATCAATTACTCCATAAACCATGATGTGAATACTGGCTTAAGCTGTTGCTTTATAAATATGCTAATCAGTGCTTATGCATGTGTTATGAATTCTCTATATAGGTAGCTTTCAAATAGTGTTATCAGGTTTTGTGCTGTAATTTGTATGAAAGAATTTTATGCTTTTCTTGTTTTCTATTGTATTTTATGTTATGTATATCAGTTTTGTAATAATACTGCATAAAACTTAAACTTATTACAGAAACAAATATAACAAAGCCTGTTCTAACAGCACTAGCTCTTTGAGAGACCACACTAGACTGTCCTCTTTCTGCATTAGCATGTTCTTCCTGACTCCTAGCAGTGCAGCCACAGGAGGCTCATTGAGCATGCTCACACTGCTGACCACTGTCCGTATGTCCTCCCGTTGAAGCAGGGTCATTAGCTCAATGTCTCTGTCATCCCAGCGGGCCGGCAGCACTCTCTCCTTCTCTTTGCTACGTCCTGCAGACTGGCAGTGTAATTGTGTTTGACTGGGAGGACATTAACCTTCAGAGCGCTTCCTTGCAACGTCAGGAAAACGATATCTCAAAACGGCTGGACCTGATGTATCTAATCTAATACTTTTGGTGGCTGGAATGTATGAAGGGGTTTTGTAGCCGAGGATTTATTCAGTGCTTTCCGAGCACAGAAGGACAAATAAGCCCCGCAAACAACTCATCGAAATTCCCTCACATGAGCGTGATGCCCTTCAGCTGACACGTAGCCACAGATTCTCTTTGAATGGATTTGACACCTCAAAATTGAACAAAGCTCTTGAATGCCGAGACTTTTCTGTAAACGATTTAACGTCACATTCAATTCATAAAAAGACTCAATATGCATGCACAAACCAGATATAGAGTTTAATTAAGGTGTGCAATAAGCCCACTACAGCAGTGCTTCTGCTGCCTTTCAGAATTAGTATGAATCTGAGCTAATTGACTTAGCAAGTTCCACCCTCAAGGTCTTTTGTAGTCACTGTTGCTACATTGGACATGTTTTACAGAAAATCTCATTCAAAATAATGAGATATTGATGGATGCAGCTCAATGTTTCATGCCAAACATCAACATTTATCATGTGTTGTAAACCCTTAGAACCCAGTAGGTACAACTTGCAGCTAACTTTCAATGGTCTAAGCAAAGCTAGGCTGCATAGCCACATTAAAATCCCATTTTCATTGATTTTTGGTTTGTTCTTCCTTGTACAGGCTAAGGAAATCTTGTGTTTCACTTCACTGATGTGATCACTTCATTTCAGTAAATAATGGAAATGGCTAAGCAGTGTTTTTCCTCATTTTCAAACTGCCTAATCCTGCAGCAGATGGCAGAGGGAAGAACAAAGCTTCTAAAAACACCTACAAACACCATGCCAACACATTGTTACCTGGGAAAGGTCTGTGTAAGCTCCTGGTTTTTGGGTTTTTTTACTTTTAGCGCTTTATAATTTTAGAATTTAGAACCATTTGCCTATTGTGTTTCCACAAAGAGGAATTTGTCTACCGCATTTAACCTTGAACTGAAACACCCACACACTAGTGAACACACACATTAGGCGGCAGTGAGCACACTTGCCCAGAGAGACGGACAGCCCTATCCGTAATGCCCAGGGAGCATTTAGGGGTTAGGTGCCATGCTGACAGTCATGTCCTGTCAGCCCTCCAGTCACAAGGCTGACCAGCCGATGACTGACCCCAGAGCAGACCTGTTGACATTAGTATATGTTGTGTTTGAAGAGTTGACACTAGGTCACTGTCCCAAACTAAAGAACAGGGGTATTAGCCTCCAAGTGCACGTGCAAAGTTTAAAGAAAGTCACGATTGTGAAACCACACATAACTATCTGAAAACACCCGCTATAGTGAAATTCCTTTAACAGTTGGAAAATAGCATGGATTTCAAGCATGCAGTGATGTCACTGCAACCAGAGAAAGGATATTGTGCATGCATGCATATTCTTCACTCACTAGTTGACTGCAGACAGTAGAAAATAAAAAAATTAAAAGTCTTAAGACTTTATATTCATCCTAGAATTGGATAGCCGGCAACCTAAGGACACATAGGTACCCACAGTATCAGAAAAGGCAATATAATCAAGCTTCTGCAATGCAGTATGAATTTGTTATAACTATAAACTTGTTTAGCCTAGAAATCAATTAAAAAGGCTATTTCTTAATTGTACTATTATGTTTAACTCTGAAATACTGTCACTTTAAGATCAGCAAATTGTGTGGAGTTATTACGATTTAATCAATTTACTTAAGTGTATGCAACAATAGGCATATGTCTTGTATATACTCACTATAGGGAATTATTTGTGGTTAAATGATTCGAGTACATAAACAGTTAAGGTCGTCGGTTGCCTCAAACCATTTGAGTTGACTTAACTCATCAGGTTTTAAAGTGTACAGAGAAACAATAAAATGACTCTGTTCTATGGGCTAAATATATAAGGAGGCAGGAGAGGATCCAACAGAGCAAAGGAGTGGGATAGAGAGAAGGAGGATAAAGACAGACAGAGAGGTATTCAGGTGACAAAACTAAGGGCAAAGGTACATTAGCTCCGTGAAGCCACTTTAAGCGTGAGTTAATTGTAACTCGAGCAAGAACGAGGATTAGCACCATTAATAGCACACAGGAGAATTTTTTTCAGGGTTTTCTGCCAAAGAAAAGTTTCCTCTTATGTAAAGAAATTCTAGGCTACTATAAGCCTTTAAAGATTAGTCTAAACCTGTACTGGAGAAGCAAAGTAGCCTGACTACAAGTACACTCCTTTTTTTCTTTTTTTATTTAAATGTAATTTATCTTTGTTAACTAAAACTAACAGCTATTAAAGGGCTAAAATGTGACTATATACACTATAGACTAATATACATTTAGTCAAAAGACTAAGACTAAACTAAACCCAAATCAGCTGCCAAAAGAAACACTGTATTACACTATGTAAATTTTATGTAATGTTCGTTTAAACATTTCTTTATGCTAAACTGCTGAACTAAGAGCTCTTCCATATCTAATTGTTTGGTGTGGGCCTATCAGACTTTCTCTTTACTTCAGGCCATTTTGACATGTGAACGTTCTACCTTTATTCGGCTCTGAACCAGCAAACTGAACCTGTCCGGCAGTATTTACGTGTATCACCCTGCATCGGTTCACTGCTAGAGAGAACGCATTTTGATGATGGTCCACACCAAACAAGAGAATTCAGATTAATGTGCCCCAATGCTGTATAAACTGCCTTTTAACATTTTAGTCTTTTCAATTGCTCATGTTGCTTCTGCAGCACAAACTGCTGTTAATAATGCAATCTAATAAATGCTTTTAATTTTGGCACGTGGATCATTGGCCAAGCACATTACATTCAAATGGTAAACAAATAATAAAACACTAGACATTATGGTGGGATAATTATTTGATTTGTTTTGATATTTGATATTTGTTTTGATTGCGATAAGCATAGATGATAACTCTTTATTTTCATGGTGGTAAATGTGAGTAACAAATGAGTCCTTGCATCCCTGCAAAATGTCAGTGCAGTCAAGTGCAGGATCAAAACAAGTACTCACGCTGTTCACGGATAGGCCAATGGAAACATGTTGCTAGTATGATATAAAAGGGAGTTTTGGTTAGCCAGTCGGTGGCCCTGTTGAATTTTCAGATTGCGTTTTTTTTTAGATATGATGACACTCCTAGTTATTTTGTGACACTAAATAAAAATTGTAAGGGTCCAATTTGAATCATATATATGCTTTGATAAAAACAGAATTACAGAGAATTATTTTTATTACCAACACCCTGTAAAACATGTTCAACCTTGCTTCTGTAAGAACGAACGGATTTGTTTGGGGGGGAGGAGGTGATAGCATGAATAGCTTAGCTGTAAAAAGCCCCCTGAAGGTGTCCTTGGGAATTCTTTTTTGGGGCTGACTGTGTGACTGGCAGGTTAATGGCTACTGGACGAGAGAGAATGGCTCTTAATGAAGATTGGGAGCTTTCCTGTGGACCTGGCTTTGGGTTGCTCTCACACATGAAACTCCTCTCTCCCTCCTATCTGATCTGTCACTGTCAAAACTGCTGGAAGTGCTGAAGTTCCTGTTGATATCGCAGTGGTGGCCATTTGACACCTCCAGCCGGTGCCCCGAGAAGCCAGGCCGTCTGGCCGGCATGAGATGTGAAACGGGGAGACTCCGCTGTGCAATTGGGAGCTCGGCTTGTCACCCATGTTCCACTGTGCCAGGCTTGAGTGACAGCTGATGGGCTCTATGAGCTGTTGGGAGGTGGTGGAGGTGGGGGGGAGTAATCTCCCAGCCTCAGTCCTCATAGCCTCGTCTCCCAAAGCCACTCTCGGCAAAGTGTGACAAGACAAGGAGCTGTCTCCGTACAAGGCATCTCTCTCCATGGCCCGGGATGATACACGCTTATTTCTGAGCTGCTATGACTGATTTGTCACACAGCAATTGAAATGACTCTTGACAAGCAATATGTATCCTCCATGACACTTGCGCTGGTGTTCTCGGTCCCATATTGCATTGTGGGAGAAGAGCAGTGTCAAATCCATCAGCAGTTTATTGCTAATCATTGCAAAGTTATACTTCTCCACATCTTGTGGTTTGACCTCTAAGAGGTTGTATGACTTATGGGCTTCAGCTGTCGTAGTTTAACCCTTAAGCTGATCATGAAACATCCGTGCAATTTTACAAATTTGCACTTAATGCCACTTGAAGTCACTTGAAACTCAACAGCTGAGAAACAAGTTTCGTGAAACTTTGCGAAATGGTGATTACATGTGATCATGTTAAACAGTTTTTAGTAAAGAACTAGACAGATTAGACAGATAAAAGAAAGATAGATATGTATATACAGATAAAAAGAACAGCAATAACAGATGACAAAAAGATGATAATCTGTAAACTGCAACCCACAGATGACTTTATAGCAAGTATGATGATTTGTAACATAAAATACAGGCTGCTAATTTGGCTAATTAGTGGAATAACTGAATATATTGCGTGCAACTTTGTTTCAAAGTGCTTTCTGTTAAGCTGCATTTAAGCAATGTTGCATGCAACTCACAACGCACAGTTATATGAATGGAAGTTTCATAGTGCAAAGTCACTCTATGTTTAGCTATATAAGAATCCCATAATATTTAATATATAATTTAATATATTTAATATAAGTTAATATTTAAGCTGGAACGTGGTAGATTTAGGGGGCACTATGAATAGGATAATTGTTAAGCTAGGCAGATCACGATAACAACAAGCTAACAAAGAACAATATGGAGGCATAACCAGCCATGACCATAAGCTAGCAAGTTAATGTAGCTATTCACAGAAACTTAAACACTGAGAAACTAAGATAACAAACATGAGATCCTTGCAGCTGTTGCGGCTGAGTTTCAAATGAGTTGCATGATACTTTGCATTATTCTTAGTGACTGTAAGTTTCATGAAAGTTTCATTGTGTAAAGCCTGCCTTACAAGTCATAGTTGTTGACAGTACCGACTAGCCCTTCAATCTATACCACATTTGTGTTTGTAATGATAATTTTATTATTATTTGAATTTGATGACAAGTTATTGTTACAAATACCCATATTGTTACACAGTCTTGTTTTGCGGAAAGAACATCCAGTGCAATCTATTTTTTTTACTTGTTGACATCAAAACAAATTGAACTTGTCGATGCAGAATGCTAATTAAAAACTCTGTAATTTATTGGGCAACAAAGTATGTAATTCATATGTAATTATGACATTACTATGTAGTAATAAGGCAAAAATGCAGCAATAACTCTACACTTATAAGGGATGCCTTTGAATTTATTTTTGAGGTCATTCCACCAATATCAGTGCAAGAATTTGAAGAGAGTGTAAATAAGTAGACTTTGTTCTTGTTAACTAAAAACTAAACCACTGATTCATATTTAATAAAAATACTGATATTGAAAATGATGTTTTCTTCAGGTCCTTTCTGTGAATCTGAACTTCACTCATGATGCCTCATTCATGATAAGAGGAGAGATGTTTCATTCATGTGTTATTAGCTTGGCATAGCAATTAAAAGCTAAACTGTGTGCAAATAGTGAGGGTTATGTACAATCAAACACAGCGGTAATCAAACGTTATTAATTCCAGACCTGGCTCAGAGTGTAATTATCCTTTTACTTTATTACCTAGTTCATGCATATTGTGGTGCATTGTGGGTTTGTATCCCTCGGCTAATTTATCCTCCTTCCCTGGTGTTCATTGGTATTCTCCATTCATTCAGATCTGACCCTCTTGGCTCCAGTTAATGTGCCAGTATCAATGGGAATAGCACAATTGTAAGGGTTAAAGGTCACGAGGTGTTCATAAATGACTTCTCCCTCACAACATGGCTGTCACAGTGTTGTCATAAGGCAGGCTGTTGCGGTGGTAGGGCTCCAGCTTGGTGGGGGGGCCAGGAGACTGTGAATATGAGTGCAAAGATTAATTACGGCCTGCTGAAAAGAGCCACACCGGCCACACCAGGTGTACTTTCATTAAAGACTTGGGTCCATCTGTCCAGTGCTACTTTGAGACTTTACTGGTCAGACCCCAAAGCCCACTGCGCCCCATTCACCTGATTTTCTATTAGCATATGAATTCTCTACAGGGCCGTGGAGCTTTTTCCACCCCCTCGTCGCAATTACAAGGTTTTTTCCGGAGCCAGGTCTTTGTGTCTGCAAGGTCATTTGAATCTAATCAATACCGGTTATTGAATGCACACCTCCTCACTCTTGAAGTGAACATCAAATCAATGGAAACAAATGAAATTAAGCTCCTGCACTGTGCGGAGAGAAAAGAAGGAGAAATGATATCGCTGTAGTTATTAATGCACTAGGAAAGCTCCCTTTGTCCTGGTGGTCAATCGGGCACTTTATTTATTTATTATTATGGTTTAAACGGTATACACCAGTCCATTTCACACCGTATACTGTCTCAGGAGGCAGTTATGTTCAATGCATTACAATATATTAATAATTGCTGAACTTAATTAGGAATAAAGTATGTGTATTTGCTTGATGAAAACCAATTTAAACTGGCCACTTGCTAATTTAACATATGGTATTCATTCTCTTTCTACATTAACGAGGTGCCTCATTTATCTAATTGGAAACAATCGGGCAACTCCGTCAGGTAAATGTTCCTTTGAAAGAAGGTTCTTCTGAGAGCATTGGCTGTATTAAATGAGAAAACTCTCTCTACGACCCCTCAAAGCCATTCTATCTTGTGCAGTGTCGCCATTTGAAATGACAGGTCCAGGGGTCCGCCCCAGGGGACAGGGCTGGCTCCTGTTTTCCTTCTTTACCATGTAGAACTTGTAGAACCTTATTAAGCCTGCACAGATGGGTCGTGCTCTTTAATTCATAAGGGAACACAAACTTTGATCTTCTGTGCTGTATTTAGCATTCCAGCCCAGTCTCCACAGACCAGTGGGTCCAGACGTTGCCTGAATCTTCATAGGCAAAAATGCATCTACAGTACCTCAGATCAAGTGGGATATGGGCTGGACATTTGTCATGAATACTTCCCCCAGTGCTTTCAGTTAATTCATGAGCTCCAGTGTGACGTGAGCCCTTAGATTTGTCCTCAGATAGCTTCTTTCACTCTTTAGTAAATTGTGCTTTTTGGAGGATTTGACACTGAATCCTTAGAAGCTGAGAGTTACTACTTTCAGCTTTGCTATTCTTTTAAAACAGGATTGTGTAATTGCAGAGTAATTACTAAGTAATTATACAGGTCGTACCTATGTAATGAATTGTGCATATTGTTTATACACTTAATATACATTCTGTTTTCCTTTGCACAAACGCAGACTCTAAGCATAAATCCACATTTTTAACAGAATTCCTCAGGTTTTTTTAATAAGCTATGGAATTCTACTGTGTGCCTTGTTATTTTCAGCAACGAGGACTTTAAAGTATGTATTCCTTCTCAGAATTACTCACAGTTGTTTTGTATCGTGGATAAAAATGACTTTTTTAGAGGATTGAGCATTGGGTTGTGTTTTCTAATAGCAAGTGACCTGTTTTGATTGGGCACCATGATTAATGCTCAAGAAACTAATGGATATGTGCCCTAGAGCAAGTCTACTAAACATAGTCAAAACTGTAGACTCCCAAGGTTACTTTTATAGTAGCGTATTGATTTGGCAGGCCTTTGCAAGTCTTTGCAAGATAAAGCTGGCTTTAGATGATAAAACGTTCATGCAACTATACTTGACATGAAACTTGAATTTGCTAAAAAGACTGTAGGCTGATGCAAAAATCTTTACATATCAGTGAGCAAGTAGGCTAGTTGTCTCTCTGTTGAGCAGCAACGTTAAATGGAAACCTGGTGCAAATTTTCCATGTAACACAATTTCTCAACAGTGCTCATTGAGGAGTTTATGCCAGAGTAACATACTGTGGTCTTTGAGGTACCTGATACTTTGGTTTTGTAATACTCTGAGAAAGAAACAGTCATAGTATTTAAGTATTTTTATTCATATCAAAACCTTTTTTTCATTTGGAACTTGCCTTTAGCATTGTAGTATATTTTGTTTTTGAGATTTTAAGGTTTTGTTATAACAGCAGTTGAACATGATGTATATAACATGGTTTTAACAGAACTAACTGAACTTCCTTGACTCAGTGCAACTTTTCAGGTAGACAAGTTGAGCTGCATACATACTGTCAGCGGTAGCCTTGAGTGATATTTGTGACATTCAGAAATCCAGCCGTTTCTAAATTCAGGCATCTATGAAAGTTTTGAGGAACGTCTGGATTTTTTTTTTTACCTGATCTCTTTCCTCAAAACGTGTTCTGTGTACATTTATTTTGTGATGAAGCTGCATAATGTACTGCATAAACTGAATAATATAATGAATAAATTTACGAGTGAAGGAAATACAGTCCCAAATCTGAAAACTGCTGTTGGAACTGCATGTTAAATTAACATTAACATTAACTGAGAACAGTGAATTGTAAGCAATTTTCATTAGTTTCATTAATTTTATTGTTGTTTTTTTTCTTTAAATAAACACTTCAATTATGAATCTTGCAACATATTTCATAAAAAGTTAAAGCAGAAAAAGACTTTTTATAATGTTGCTATTGCTTTTCACAACACTTACAAGATGTTAATAGACTGGAGACACCAAGTGATGAAAAATGTCATTTTGCGTTTTAACATGAGCCACACATTTCCTATTAGGGACAGGTCGGGACTGCATGTAAGCCAATCCAGCACCTTCACTCTCTTCTTCCACTGCCGCGCCTTTGTAATGTGTGCATGTGGGTTTTGCTGGTCTTGTTGAAAAATGAATGGATGTCACTGGAATAGATGTCTTTTGTCACCATATATAAGGTAATGTTAATTGGTAGAACCAGATGAAGAACCCCATCCATACAAATAATTCTTTAACAGTCATTAAGAGGGGCACGCTGGCATTTGTACTATTGTGCATTTGGGCTAATTGTGAAATGACAGCTAATTAGACACCACATGCTACAAAGCACTTTAATATAGCTGTGTAGAATTTTCCTCACGTATTGTTTTCTCCAGGAATCGTATTATTTTATGTGCATGAGCGCATCTATCATTTAATCCGTGCAGGATTATTTATTTTGCATATTATGATTTAGTCACTTTCCATTCTCCCCCCCATCTTGACATTTTGAGGCCTTAAGTCTTGACAGAGGAGAGGAATCTGAATCGTGAGATTAACAAGTGCAAAAACAAATCTACGTTTAATGAGAGCTAGCCATGTTCCTATGTCATGTTAATTTTTGCAGGGAGAGGTCTTGAATGCCTGTGTCACATTCTGAATGTTCTTCATTTTATAGTGGGGTTTCAGAAAGCTGGGCCTTGCTTATTCACAATTACACCTTCATTCTGGTGTCTTTATTGCTTGCGCGTTTGATAAGGGCTGTGGTAATCATTTTTTGATGGAAGCTATTTTCCCTGTAATCCGTCTGACTGCATGCCAGGTCTTTCTCTCCGACTTTCAGAGGGAGCGTGCATCTGAAGCAGCCTTCAAATTACATCTGTGCAGTCACACTACTGCGCTAAGATAGTCAGTCTATCTATTTATCTATCTATCTATCTATCTATCTATCTATCTATCTATCTATCTGTACATCTCCATCTATCTATCTATCTATCTATCTATCTATCTATCTATCTATCTGTCTATCTGTCTATGTCCATCTGTCTATCTACTGTCTTCTTTCTTTTTTATACTCTCTGTCAGTCTGCTTATCTGTCTTTCTTTCTTCCTCTGTCTATCTATCTATCTATCTATCTATCTATCTATCTATCTATCTATCTATCTATCTATATGTACATCTCCATCTATCTATCTATCTATATGTACATCTCCATCCATCTATCTATCTATCTATCTATCTATCTATCTATCTATCTATCTATTCACCCATCCCTTTTCCATGTGTTGGGCTGTATTCTCTCTGTATTAATATAGTAATAGATTTTCTGGGGCATGGCTGAGGCTCCATACTGATGCAGGATTTAGCCTCTGATCCAGACAGCTCCTGTGGTCCACTATGAGAGTCTGCTGAACTGTGTCCTCCTTTAGATTAACCTCTGGCCTCCTCTCCAAGTCTGAAGGATCTCAGGCTTTCAGACAGGTGAGAAGCAGGGCCAGAGAGATGAGACACGCCGAGGACTTTATAAACACACAGACTGGCTGAGACAGAAGGGGTGAACTGCAAAATAACCCCTCAGGCCAGCTGACAAAGAGAGACATATAGACCTTCTGGATGTGACAATTCCATTTAATGTCAGCTGCACCTCCATGGGTCATACTCGGCTTGATGACGACCATAAAGGTATCATGGCTTTGATTTATTGTTTGTGCGCCGTAAAGATGCCAGGGCCACAGTATTGCTGCTGTTTCAGAGGAATTATTTGGATGTCATGACAGTGTTCTATATCGTACTGGCTGTTGTAATGCTTGGTTAGCAGTTTCATGGCAATTCATCTGGACAGGCCCACTGTACTCCATTTCACAGTGTAAGGTCGGATATGTTCTTTCTTTCTGTTCCCTCAAAACATTTATAAAGTTGACTTTGATTAGATTATATACATAGACAGCGTCAGTTCAGTGTTAAACATAATGAGCACATATGCATTTTGGCACATGCATCTTAGAAAAGGTTACTCCATGGTTGAAAACTGAATATTTTAAAGGGGAACCGCATCATTAAAATATGCATAATAATAAATAATAAGAAACAGGAATCACAATATCACAATGTCCCTGGTTGCCTGAATAAATATATTTATTTTACTTCCAAAGCCACCAACTAACCAGTACATGTGTTTTAATATTTATATGTAATGTTGATGATGGTAAAATAGTGCAAATCTTTAATGTTTAAAGTTGCCCCTTTAATGCCATGCATGTACCTCTCTACCATGAATAGAGTTAATTAATCTGTTAATTTATCCCAAATCTTAACTCAAAACTATCTGTCCTGTCTGTCTATCTATCTATCTATCTATCTATCTATCTATACGAACATTATCTATCTATCTATCTATCTATCTATCTATCTATCTATCTATCTATCTATCTATCTATCTATCCTTTCTGTCTGTCTATCTATATATAAATCCAAAAAAAATCAAGTGTACACGTCTGGTTCCTATCACCACCACTGTAAACAATTCTGCTTCTGGTAGGTTCTCTAGAATGGAGGATTTCACTTCAACCAACTCTGTATGACTCTGTTTACATCCTAACATTTAAATTACTTGCACTCTTTTTTGAGGAATCTAGAACTTCCCCCTTAACTATAATTTACATTAATGTAATGAGATCTTACATGTGATATTTCTATGAAGTGAATTCTTATATGTTCACACAACTTCAAGGACAGTAAAGCTTTGATAAGACAGTAGTAAGTCTTTGCCAAAAAAGGCTTCTGTAGAAGATACACAAATATAACAAACACCTTCTGCTTCATTTCACACAGAGTTCCCTCAATGACAGTGGTGATTAAAGTGAATCAGCAGCAGGTTAATCTCATACACACTCATACATAACAAACACACACAAAAGGCCCGCAGTCTCAGTGTGCGCCCGTGGCCATGCAGAAGGGGTCCGTAAAACCCCGCAGAGCTAGAAGACCCAGGCCTCATTTCACACCTCTTCTTGCTGTGGAGAGTCTAGTTTTCTGCAGCAGTCTTGTCATGGCTGTATCCCCACGCCACCGGCCTGTTACGCCTCTCAGATTGGTTTGTGTCGCTAAAGCTCCTCGCTGGAATAGCATTTTCCGGCCTTTTCTTCGCACCTGGTGGGTGACTGTTTGGTAATCCAATTTTCAGAACTGTGCAAACACTACTGTCATGTTACATAGGACTGCGAACTTTGAATACATTAATGGCAACTGTGAGTGGGAGAGAGAAGTGCATGCCTTTAAGGTAGGAAAGAGCAGCAGCACAACTCACTCCTGGATAGATTAGAGACTAATAATATATGCAGTTTCTCAGAAACGTCACGCTATATCTCATATGTGGGGTTCATTTCACACAGGCTGGAGGTCAAATGACACATTTGATATACATCAGCCTTTACTTTGCTAAGTTACACCTCCTTGTACAGTCCATCTACACTCCATCTTATCAGCTCCACTTACCATAGAGGTTCACGTTGTAGTTTTACGATCACAGCATGTGGTCCATCTATGTCACTGTATAATTTGTTATTCCCTTTCACTCTTTTCTTCAATGGGCAGGACCCCCATAGGACCACCACAGAGCAGGTATTATGTGGGTGGTTCTCAGCACTGCTGTGACACTGATGTGGTAGTGGTGTGTTGGTGTGTGTTGTGCTAGTGTGAGTAGAGCACTCACGGTCCACTCTATTAGACATTCCTACTTGGTGGTCCACCTTGTAGTCTGAGAAGATAGCTCATCTGCTGCTGCACAGTTTGTGTTGGTCATCCTCTAGTCCTTCATCAGTGGTCACAGAACACTGCCTACAGGATTCTGTTGGAGTTTAGAAATGCTCTGTCCACTCACTCTCCACGCTATTAGACACTCCTACCTAGTTGGTCCACTCTATAGATGTTAAGTCAGAGACAATAGTTCATCTCTTGTGGCACAGTGTTGGTCATCCTCTAGCCCTTCATTAGTGGTCACAGGACGCTGCCCACAGGACACTGTTGGAGTTCATAAATGCTGTGTCCACTCACTGTCCACTCTGTTAGACACTATTAGACAATCTTGTTAGTCCACCTTGTAGATGTAAAGACAATAGCTAATCTGTTGCTGGCCCAGTGTTTGTCATCAGCTCTTCATGGTGAGTTTCTGACCACATGACACTGCTGGCTGCTTATATTTGGATAGTGGACTATTCTTAGTCCAGCAATGACACAGAGTTGCAGCAGCAGTAGTACAGCAACACTGCTGTGTGTGATCCACCCTGTGCAACACACACACACACACACACACACACACACACACACACACACACACACGTAAACACATCCATATGTCACTACCATGTAGATCTCAGTTTTTGGAACAAGAAATCCTTGGGATATAAATGTTGGAACTCATCACAATAATCCTAATTCTGTTAGCAAGCTGAGGGAATTCTAGTAGTATATTTGTGCTAAGCTAACAGTTATTTGGATGAATATTTATTTTGGTTCTGGATTAAACATGAACATTAAACATAAAGCTTGTAAAAGACAGTGACTTTTAGCATGTGACTCATTCAGTAAAGAGACCTGACTGAAACACACTGGTCAGGCTTATAGACAGCACTCACAATCAGTGACATATAATTACAACTTCTTGAAGGTTCCAAAAAGTTGGAATGCTGTGTAAAACGTAAATAAATGTAAATAAAAAAACATAATGCAATGATCTGCAAATCTTGTAGCCCCATATTTTATTCACAATAGAACACAGAACACATATCAGATGTTGACAGATGTTGAGACTTTTCATAATTTCGCAAAACTCATTTATTAACTCATTTAGAACTTGATGGCAGCAACAGATCTCAAAAAAGTCGGAACAGGGGTAACAAAAGGCTGGAAAAGTACTAATAGTACTAAGTACTAAAGTAGTACTAGTACTGAGAATGAAAAAAGTGTTTTAGAGAGGCAGAGCCTCTCGAAAGCAAAGATGGGGAGAGGTTCACCAATCTGTGAGAAACAATTTTAGGAAAACAATGGTAGACATGGCCTGCCCCAACTTTTCTGAGATGTGTTACTGCCATCTAAATGTGTTAATAATTTTCCTGAAATGGTAAAATGTCTCACTTTCAACATCTGATATGTGTTATATGTTCTACTGTGATTCTGTTTTTATTTACATTTACTTACATTTTACACAGTGTCCCAACTTTTTTGCTCAAATTTTGGTTGAGTATTTTAAAAACCCTTTTGTGTCCAACCAAAACATCATAATGAAATAAAAGAATTACTACAGTACTTGCAAGATTTAAATATCTTCTCTGGTGGTCCTGTGATGGTCCTGACCATTGATGCATCATAGATGCAGGAGAATGGAGAGGATACAGGTGGTTCTATTTAATATGTATATACTGATCCATATACATTTATATTGTATAAAAAGTTTCCTTTTGGCTTGTACTTAACTTATGTCATACTCCATAATTGTTGTTGTGGAGAACGTTATGGTTTGTATATGCAGTGCCATACATTTAATAACTGCAGTATCGAATGTCAAGGTCAATAAAACTGTCTGCAATGATGGGCAAATGCTACTCTGCTATATGAAAACTACATAAGACATCATACATTTTCACAAAATAATGATTCTCTGCCTGTGGATGAAAGCAGAGAACTTCCTTCATGTAGAAATCAATGTAAATTGGAGTAACAGTAATGGTAATAGCCAGTGGATGATAGCAGTGTACAGTTATCTGTGATAAACCACCTTCAGGCAAAGTTAACCTTGGACACCTTAACTTGCACATAATCAGATGAAGTATGGGCCCGGATCTTTTACTCTGCCGCAATATTACAGAGACACAGGTGGCCCAAATATGAGGCCGGTCTAATAAAATGGCCGTATTATTCCAGCACCAACTCAGCCTCTTAATAATTGATGATCATTAGTGGAGGGACAATAGTGGGATATATAAGAAGCTCATCTTTATTCATTTAAATGGAGGTCATTCTCCCCAGGTGTCTCTCTCCCTCTCTCTCTCTCCCTCTCTCTCTCTTTGGATTATAAATTGCTCTGAGTCTCCTTTCACTTGAATATTCTCTCTCTCACAATGTGCAGGCTCCATCTGAGAGGCTGAATGAATTTAAATGGGATAAATCATAAATCTGATTAGCGGAATATTCCCTCTGATACGAAAGTGATGTGATCGAGATGAATTGGAAATGAGCAGGGGATAAATTTGACACTTTACCCTTATCCAAGCAATGACTTCACAGCAGCATTCAATCACTGATCTTTAAAAAGTTGAGGATTCATTTTCAGTGGACGTTTCCCTGATAAATGTTCACGTTTTCAGTTCCAGAAAAATGTAATTCTGCCTTGGTTATAACGATGGATTAGTTGACTTTGCTAGCAAATTCAGGACTTGGGGAAAAAAAAAGATAGGAATCCTGCATTCATAATGCATAGAAATGCATTTAGAAAAGCCTTTGTATGTTACACATAGTGCCTTCTAAAGTGGGGATGGGCTTGTATTATTGCTTGTTAGTAGTTAGAATTACATGCATAACACTTGATAAAGTAAGAGTAAGCTCACAGGAAAAATATTAGTCACCTCTACAAGCATGAATAACAGCCGTGATTAGATTTGACATGGACTGGCCAAGTTTCTGGATGTAGGCAACATCAATGTTCGGCCACTCTTGCATCGAAGAATTTTACAGTTCGGTCAGATTTGGTGGACGTTTTCCCAGGCATTTTACTCATTGTTCCAGGTATTCCCTCTGATTTTCAATAGGATTCAAATCAGGGGGTTTTGCGGGCCAGTCCAGATGTGTGAATGCTCCTGAATGTTCACCATGCCAGGCGGTCACATTTGCAGCCCTGTGTATGCAAGAACTGTGATCTTGGATACTGGGCTGGGAATGTTATGTTCCTTGGAAAGATGCTGAGCAAAAGGCAAAACCTGGTTGTCCAGTAGCTCAGTGTAGGCACTGTGGATCACATTTAGAGTCACCTCAACCAAAGGACCCACTTCTGTGTAATTTCAGCACTCCCAGAACATCACAGAGGTGACTAAATGTTTTGTCCGGGGAGATTCTATATCTTCATAAAGTCAAATGACACAAAGCATTATAATATCTGCCCAGAAGACATTGTAGACACTAATGTTGTAGATTGTGTGCATTTTTTTTAAGTGTCAGAAATTTCATTTCATTACATAATGCATTAAAGGACAGTAGGAATGCTCTTTACAGGCTTTAAGTAAAGGGAGATAATCATATCAGTTGGTAATGAGAAATACAGTTCAGTCTTATGTGATCAATATGCGAATAGTTTGCAAAACAATTCTAAAATAAATTAATTAAAAACTGAGCAAGCAATGTGTGTTTTCAACATTATGAGACAAAAGCTCAGGGCGTTAACTGAGCAAAGATGGCATAAGGCCATTATTATTGTTAACTCTGTTTCTAAACACATCAGCTGCCATTTACTGTTGTCAATTACCAACTAACAAAATTGTCTGTGTTGCTAACAATTTAGCTTTAGTTGCCAACAGCTATCTTTGTAGTCAAAAATGTACATCCTATATAAAAGTTACACTTCTATGACCGTGTCTACACAAACCTAAGAACACAATTTAAACGTGTTATAATTAATTTATTTTGAATTGTTAACATTGCACATTATATGTAGTGTTCATTATAATAACTTGTCTAGAAGTTGTATTTGTCAGTAAAGTAAGGGACACAATGCTGAAGGCCCTTCCAATACTATGAGTGAAGATACAAGCTGAAGTTACATTGCAGCATTCATCATAAAGCACAATACAGCTCTGGAAATAAATAAGATACCACTCTAGTTTCTTCTTAAAGCGGCATCTCCACATGTACAGCAGGCTCTTAGTGAGAACAGAAGGTTCGGTTCTTCTTTTACAGCAGATACAGTGAACGTCTGGTTCATAAGAACAAGGTCAAGCAGCAAACACACAGGACAACACAGCTACAGACTGGCAGAGGGCCAAAACCACTCTCTACTGACCGTGATGAGCGCCACCTCATTCGAATGTCACTTAACCACCGTAAGATGACCTCAAGTGACCTACAGAAAGACTGGCGAGCGGTGGCGGAGGTGAAATGCACAGCGAGCATGGCTCAAAAAACAGGCTTCTGGAGGCGTCATTAGTCATTTTCTAAATTAACAGATCTAAAATACAATATTTGATCTGGAATTTGGGATACATGTTTCCAGTAGGGTATAAAACAGAACTGCTCATTTTGGTCAAACACAAACCGAGAAACTGTACAACTAGAGAAACTGATCATTTTGAGGTGGTCTCTTAAATTTTTCCAGAGCTGTATAAGCTTCAAATATAACACTTAGTGCAGCCTACTGGTGACATCAGTAGTGTTTTCCCTAATGTGAGAAAGTCAGTGTTCACCACTGTTATCTTAGCACTTAACACTGCATATCCAATGAGTGCTAGCTAGCTGAAATTAGCATTACTGTATTGTAGTGTAGTGAGGTTACAAAGTAAAGATCCCTTGATTAATGTTAGAACCAATGAGGGAGCAGTTTACAATGAAAGCACTCCACTAAAATGTGTCTCACTCTCCACCACTTCATTCTACAGTGACATCATCGTCAGTGCTCATACTTCGTGCTCAGGGGTTTCAGTAGAGGGGCCTAAAGGGGACTTGGTTGTCTACAATTGCTATGGATATTTTTAAGGCTTAGTCCTGAATATTCAGATGCTAGCCGCTACAAGCTGCCCAGCCCATAGTTATTATTAGTATGGGCTTTACTTGACCACGACCCTCACTTTAAAAATGACATTACATCACAGTAACCCAAGTACTCATCTCGCTCCTTCCCTGAGCATGAAGCATGAGGACTGAGCATGAAGTTATAGAAACATGGAGAAAGAGAGACAAACTAGTGAAGTATCACTACTGGTTCTAACATTAAACACTAGAGACCTTCTCTTTGTCACTACACTAAAGTAAGGCTAATTTCCGTTAGCATTGACTTTCTCACGTCGGGTGAAGTACTACTGATGGAACCACTCAAGGTGTAATGTGCTAGACTTTGTATGTTGCAGTGTAATGAGGCTTTGGAGGAGCCTTTAGTACGGTGTGCCTCATTTCACTTAGAGCAGACAAATACGTACAAGCTTTTACAATGGGGTATGAACACTATTTATAATGTGTTATGTTAACAATGAACATGGCATAATAAATATAGCTATAAAGTGTAATGCATTGTTATACATATTCATAGCAATTTTTATGGTATTAATGAATGTATTATAATTTGTCAACATGCTCATAGAAAGAATAACCTAAGAAAGACACATTTTTGAAAACTATTTAAAGCAGTGCCCAAATCACCCTTTGTTCTCTCATTCCATACAGCAATTTCCCTGTGCTAGAAGTAATAATGCAATAACTATAAAAAGTGATATGAAACCTAATGTTACTAGAACTGCTTACAAGCAAATATATACAAACCTATCAATATATATGGCGTCTCCACCAAGACAAAGGTGGGACTCGTCACTGAACATGACCCTCTGCCATTCTGAGTCACTCCATGACAGTCTGGCACGACACCATTGCAGTCTTTGGTGACGCTGACGTGGTATTAAGGGCAGTTGTCGTAGCGGCCTGGGTGCATGTAGTCCTGCGTTATGCGGCCATCTGCCAATGCATCCACTAACAGGATGACTCACAGAGGCCATCACTGCTCACTGAATATATCGTGGCTGTTGGTTCAGTCAGGTACAGCGATAAGGCCCATCCTTACCTACGTCACATGTGCAACTGAAGGTGAAACTTGAATCACAATGTCAATCACAATGTCAAGCCTAGGTTGATTCCTTCTGAGTGCAACTATTACTGCAACTATTCTTTTGATGATGAGTGTAGCAAGTTTCAGCTTTCATTGGATGTTGTTCACCAGCTGTTCTTAAAAAGAATTTTCTGCTTAAAAACCACTTACACAGTTTCTTTGAAGATTTTGACATTCACTAATGTTTCTTATTTGGGCTCTTAGATAAGTAGAGGATCTATGCACTCCAGAGCACAAAGGTGCAAACAATTCTGTGGTTCATTAACACATCATGAATCTGGCTTGGACATTTTCTCAGGACCTTTCCCATTAACAAATTTAAGAAATAACTCAAGGAGATATTGATGAATGAGGCCCATTGTTCTTAATTAACCAGCCTAGCAGCACTGGTCTGTCATAGGGTGGTGCTGTAGCGAATTATCTTACTACTGTTTTATTCTGCTGTTGTTTGAGTGTTAATATCAATTCTGTCACTATGCCCTGCTTTAGCTCCCCTCCAAAATAGAAAAAAGACAACAAAGCTCTCTTTTAGGACATTTAGGGTGCACATAAATAATCAACTGTAACATTAAAAATCCTCCAAGTGAAATAAATTCACCAGAAAGTTCAACCTCTCCTGAAGCTAACATCAGCACTACCTAAGGGAGCATGCTGGCAGCATCTTTTGCTAGAGTTAAACAACACCTCCAGGGAAGAAGAGGAAGATGAGGTAGTGGTTTGTGTTTGCCCTGTTCCAGGCAGTGACCTACCTGCCAGTGTGACAGTAAAACAGCTAGCTGAATGGAAAGAATGTTACTCTTGGCTAGATGTAAAGTGGAGTGAAAAAAGTCTAAAGATTAATTTATGAGTGAGGTTATGTTGAAGATCGCATTTGTAGCTCTGCCTGGATTGTAGCATAGCTATTATAGCCCTCTGCGTAATGTAGTGGAATGCAAACCTTGTTGGAGCGCACGTGTGCCATGGACAGTGGAGTGTTGTTTGTGTGTAGAGTGAGTACCATATGCATGTATAATGCAATGTTAGGCTTAGAAGATGCGGTATCTTTCTAGACTGTTTGCTTTTATTCCATTAAACCAATTTAAGACTGAGTGTTCAGCCCACAATTGAACAGAACACACTCAATATAACACTGTATAAAAGCACAGTTACCAAGGTCGTTTTTTGCCAGCATGAACTTTTGGCAAGTCACCCTTTACAGAGATTTCCCATCATATAAGTAGAGCTTTGCCAGGATTAACCCTACATTGACAGTGGGCTTTAGCTGTTTACCAAACGTTATCTGTTTACTAAGATTGAGGGCTAGATGACTGTGTGAGTGCCCATATGTGCATGTGTGAGCGCGCAGTCATGCATGCATAGGACTATGTATGTGTGCCTACACTGCCAGAAAAAAGGGCGCTCTGCAAGTACAAACCATATCCCAAAAAAGTTGAGACAGTAGGTAAAATGCCAATACACCCACTGTCTAACACATAGTTGCACAAATAGTTGCACCCAAAAGGAATCCACCGACAGGAATGAAACTTGGTGGGTAGGTGTGACATGCAAATACTGCATGATCGGCCATGCATGTGATGTAAGCAAGGACGGGCCTTATCACTGTACCCGACTGACCCAACAGCCACGGTGGCAGACATTAAGCGAGCAGTGATGCCCTCCATGAGTCATCCTGTTAGTCCCAGCACCATTGGCAGACGACTGCATGAGCCGGGATTACATGCCCATAGACTGTTACGACAACTGCTCTTAACACCACGTAGACTGTCATGGAGCGACTCAGAATGGCAGCGGGTCATCTTCAGTGACGAGTCCTGCTTTTGTCTTGGTGGAGACGACCAACG
>CM067474.1:17401102-17447016 GCA_034552555.1 Semaprochilodus insignis | reverse complement strand
CAGTGTCAAAGATTCTTCCAATTGCTTGTGCTGCCTTAACCCAATATTCCTGTACCTTATAACCTGACCAAAAACAATGGGTAAGTGTACTTTTCTGAGTTTTACACTTAAGACAAAGTGGAGAGGATGTCGTATTAAAAGCATGCCTTTGACTTGGTGAAATATGCATCTGATGTATGATTTGAAACTGAATTGCTTTTGTATGATTACACACAGATATAGACTTGGCAACAAAGTGCTCTTGATAATGTAACTTTCGAATTTGTAGAAATCAAATAAAGTCTTGTCTCTACAAATGATACTGCTGAGTCAGCTGTTGACATTAAATCGGCATCTTTAAAAATATCAACTGACCTCTTGATGCCTTTGGCTGTCCAAATTCAAAAGCCTGCATCCGACCTACCTGGTACGAAGTCAGTGTTATTAATAATTGGTCAATGTAGATCTTCCTTCAAACTGACAAATGGCCCTCCATACCTTAAGTGACAGGGTTAACACAGCTCTCCCGGACTACTTTGACATTCCTAAAAAATAAGGAATGGGTCAAGAATGGGATACTTTGATTCAAACTCTTCAAGATCCAACCATATAGAAGTCTTATCACTGTTTATCCATTCAAAGATGCATCTTAAGTGTGTAGACCATAAATAAAGCTCAATATAAATCCAAACCCCCCATGGACCACTGTAAACCCGCCCGGCCACTGTAAGCCAGGTGTGTAATTAACGTGTTGTGAGTGGCATGAGGTTGCACATGGCAAAAATGAAATCATGGCACCTCCGACCCCACAGGCACATCTGGATGTTCGTACAGAGCTCTATCATGTCACTTCACAGAGAATACTGGAAAGATGCAAAAACGCTGACGTGTTTGCTTCAGGTTCACGCACCTCTGCAGAGTCTTGTGCAACACTCCCTAATATGCCCATAATATCAGTGCTAGTTCATTACAGCTGTTCTTTCAAGTGGATGGAGAAACTAAGTCTGACACCAGAACTTTTCTCACCTCCGCTCATTGATGGTGAGTTGAGCAGGAGCAGAGGTGGGGTGGAGGGGATGGGGGAACTTGTCAGGAAACTGGAGGAGAAGGGCTGAAAATTGTCATTTGCATATTCAAATCTGCAGCAGAGCTCATTCAGATCCTTGGTGAGCTGGTGGTGAGAACACCTTGCAGTCAGAGATCTTGTGGTGGTCTCTCCAGACTGAAGTTGGGTGTTTAGCAGTAATGTGGCTTTTCAGGTTATTTTTTTCTCTCTCTTTTTTTTTTTTTTTTTAAATCTTTCTCCAGCTTATATTTGCCCTCTTTAAGGAGAATTCTGTTCCCACTTCTAAATGCTGCTTCCTTCTCACACCGAAGCTGTCTGAGTTCTGCTGGTTTATCACTGCTGTATTTCACCCATGCTGTAGTCCTTGCAGAAACTAATGTATGATGTCATGGTGCCCATGTATTTACCTAGTCTGTCTGCTCTTTAAAAACAGTCCAGTTGGTGGATTCAAAGCAGCCCTGGACCTGTTCAGCTTCTCCACTGGTCCGTCACTTCGCTGTTGTGATGACAGATTTGGTTTTAAGCTTTTATCTGTATGGTGAGATGCAAAAAAATAATAATAATTAGGTCAGAATACCCTAGAGCTGCATGTGTGATAATGTAGTGGTCCAAAATGTTCCCAAATGTTCTTTCTCCTGGCATGCTTTCTGCATTCGGGCATTCATTTTATTAGATTTGTGGCTTTAAAATCTTCCAGAATGATGAGTAGTGAGTTGAGTATCAATTTAACATTTCAACTCAATTATGTGAGAAAAATAATAACAGATAAAGAGTGAACTATGTAAAAACAAGCAAACAAATAAGAAAAACGATATAACCTGATGTAAC
Organism: Semaprochilodus insignis; assembly: GCA_034552555.1. NCBI lineage: Eukaryota > Metazoa > Chordata > Actinopteri > Characiformes > Prochilodontidae > Semaprochilodus > Semaprochilodus insignis. The sequence continues at coordinate 17,445,143 of CM067474.1, read as the reverse complement.
TGTTACAAAATACTGATATAATGATGCCAATGTTGCTTGATAGTACTTAAAAAGAAAACAACTTAAAGGACTATCATCAGTAAATATGAGCCACTTACTGTTGTCTGTTGCTTTCTTACCATTTACTCCTATAAGTACCTCCTATGTGGTAGTACATCAGCAATAGATTAGAGCTTATAAGTACTAGTCTGGGGCTGCTTCACGTCTGCAGGACCTGGGTGTCAAGTGATGGAGCCATGAATTCTGCTCTCCATCAGAAAATCGTGCAGGAGAATCAGTTTGTGACCTAAAGGTCAAGTGTACTTGGGATATGAATCATGACATTGATCTCAATCACACTAGCTATTAAACCTCTGCATGGCTCAAAAGAAACAAAATGAAACATTTGGAGAGGTGGAGTCAAAAAAAAATCCTCCACAGCGATGTTAAAGACTCAATGCTAGTTATCAGAAATGTTTGATTACAGTTGTTACTGCCCAGGGTGGCACAAGCAGTTAGAGGGAGTTTGGGGGGATGACCTTTTCAAATGGGGCTTATAGGTTGGGGTAAATGTTTAATAAATGTTTAATGCATTAAAGTCTGCATTTTGTGATTTGTTTTGTTTTATATTTCATTTAATTTCAATTAATTCATTCTTTATCTATTTTTGCTTTATTATTTTTGTAGCTACTATGTGTACTTTGTGTCTCACCCGTATGTAAGCTGCTGTAACACTGCTGTAAAGCTGCTGTAAGTGTTAAGTGATAAGTCTTATCTTATCTTACTTGTGCTGTCTTTACCTTATTAAAAATAACTTGGATGATCCGAAACATTTAAATGTGACAAAAAGTGAAAAACAGAAAAAATAAAATACAGCACTGTGTTTTTCCACATCACTATAGTTCAGCTTTTTAGAATATAAGCATGACCAAAGCAGTGTTATTTTTTCTTACTCAGCAAGATATGACCAGGTTAATTTCCACATTCATTTCCATCAGAAGGTTCAATGTCTTTGTCCTCGTCTTATTTAGCCACCCATCCTGAAGATCCAGCACAAATGTGTCTCGAATGAGCAGACCTCTTTCTCCAGTAGTGTTTTGCATGGCTGCTCAGACGAATGGGATATTTCAATTATGGCACACTGACAAAAGTGAATAATTTCCAGTGCTACAAAAGAGCTGTAATTCAAATCTAATTGCTGCACTCGCATGCACATATCGAGAGCAGAGAACATCAGGAGGGAACAATACAGCTTTTCAGATTTGATCGGAAATGGAATGTGCTGCAGCGTGATGCCCTGCAGGTCCCCTTTTACAGTGTGTGAACCTGCAGGGGGACATGGAGAGCGAGACAAAATAAAATAAAGGCTTATGGTTTGACTGGTGAAGCCTTACTCAAGTTACTCTAAGCCTGATTATCTCAGTCAATGCCATCACACTGTGTCTTTTAATGCAGCAGTATCATCAGATAAACTGGAGTCTGGGTGCGTTTAGTAGCCGTCGGTGCTCGCTCATCTCACAGCTTGATATTTTATTTTGATGTACAATACATTTTATAGTTCAGCATTTGTACATTTGAAAGCCATTCGACAGTAAATGGCTTCAAAGCTACAATCAGATTTAGACCTGTGATATTCTGAGAGGACAGGATACCAATATTAATACTGATACTTGACTATCAATAACAATCCAATATTTCTCCGGGTAAGTTTTAAAATGAGCTTTTATTAGATTGAAACACTTCTCTTAAAATGAGGACAGCTAGGCTATCATCCCCAAACTAGACAGAGAGAAATACACAACTAACAACATCAATAGCACAATGTCAGTGTCATATTTCAGAATTGAAATATAGTTCAGTTGAAAGATTGGATCTAATTGATATTTTTTCCCTCAGGATATTTTCTGCTGCAACCCTCACACGCTCACACTCACTCATCTTCTAAACTGTTTTATCCTTTTGGGTTATGGACCGTCCTGGAGCCTATCCCAGTGCTCATTGGGCGGATAGCAGGAAACACCATGGACAGTCTGCCAATCCATCACAGGGCAGATGCTGATATGACCCTTTTACCAATATCCATTGATACTGACTTAGTCTAATTGTCATACAGTTGCAAGAAAAAGTAAGTGGATTATCTAGATTTCTGCCCTGATTACTAATAAAACGAGGTCTGATCATTAATTAAGTCTAAATTTTAGGCAAACACACTCTAAATAAACTAATAACACATAAGCAGTTGTACTTTTTATGTCTTTAGTTGAGCACATTAAGTGACATCCACAGTGCAGGCTAGAAAAAGTAAGTAAACCCCTGAATTAATAATTGTAGGTCCCCCTTTAGCAGCAATTACACCCACCAAACATTCCTGTAGCTGCTGATAAAATTTTCACTTCAATGAGAAGGAATTTTTGACTATTCCTTTCTGCAAATGTGTTACAGTTCATCTGTGTTACAGCAGGGATCTGGGATGCACAGCCCTCTTCACATCATACCACAGCATCTTTAAAGGATTAGGGTCAGGACTCTGACTTGGCCATTCCAAAGCTCAAATCTTCGCCTCTTTCAATCATTTTTTAGTTGATTTGCTTGTGCTTTGAGTTTTTAGGTGTGCCTTGAGTCATTGTCTTGTTGCATCACCCCACATCTCTTCAGCTGGAGGTCATGGACTGCTGCCCGTACATTCTTCTGTAAATCGTTTTGATACATTTTTGAATTAATTGTTCTCTCAATCACCGCAAGGCCTCCAGGCCCTGAGGCAGCAAAGAAGCCCCTAACCATAAAACTCCCTCCACCATGCTTTACAGCTGGGATGATGTATCCATGATGTTTAATGATGCTGCTGTGCAGTGTCCTGTTTCCTCCAAATAGCGTTGTGCATTTGTAATAAAAACCTAAATATTCATCTAACCATGAACACATTAACAAAGGTGTTGGCAGTTTGTAGAGTCTTCTGTAGGTCTTTTGCTGTTAACATACAGTTCTTTCTCACCTCTTTCAAATCGCCTGTTGTTGGAGTGACAGGACATCCAGTCCTAGGGAGAGTAGCAAAAGTCTTAAATTTTCTCCATTTGTAGACAGTTTGTCTCAATGTGAACTGATGCACACTCAGGTTTTTAGCAATTATTTTTTTCTAGCATCAAGCACCTCTATAACACGTCTTCTGAGGTCTTCTGAGAATTGTTTGCATTGAAGCATGATTTGCACTAACTCACTTCCAAACTGATGTCTTTAATTTAAACACCTTTTGTTAACTAGCTCTTGAGGAAGCCATTAAAACACAGATTCGCTTACTTTTCTAGCATGCATTGTGGATGTTTACTAATGCGTTTGTCTATAATTGTGATGTAGATAAGAATCAGATTGTCATGCCTGCTGGTTCTCCTCTCACCTCCGATGTCCCGGACTCCATTTCCCATAACCCACCACCCGATGACATCACTGTCACATGTCCGCCATCTCCCAGTCCCGTTCTGTTTTCTAGATCTAAATCACCCGAATATTGATCACACCTGTTGTTAGTTCGGTCTGTTTGTACAATTACTCCTCTCTCCCACTGACCCATTGTGAAGTATTGCCGTTGCGTACTGAGCGGTTCTCCCTGTTGTTATTCTTGTGAGCTTCTCTGGTTTGACTCTCTTTTGACTTTCTGGTTTACTCTTTTGTCTTTTCCCTTTTGATACTGTTGCTGGTCTGGTTGTTTGCCTGGTTTTGACTTCTCCCTGTTTTCTTACTCTGACTCAGTCCTTGGCCCTTGGTTATGTCAGCTTTGATCTTGTTGCTGCCGTGTTGTCCTACCAGTCTGTTTAATAAACATCGCTTTGCTTGTAGCTCAGCGCGCATCACAATCTATCTGTGCATCAACACACATACCAATTTTATTAGTAATCAATGCAGAAATCCAGATTTCTAAAGGAGAAAATCAGAATTCCAAAGGATTCACTTGGGTTTTCTTTCAGCTGCACAGAGACAAATGGATAACGTTTTACTTAAACCAGGGCCATTTCTAGACTACTTGCATTGGGGCACTCACAGAATTAAGAGGGACACAGACATACTCCTCTGCCAATGCCAATCAGTCGTGGGGGCACAACCACACATCTGGTAAAAAGCCTGTTAAACTCTAATTAGATTAAACAGAAACAGAATTATTTGTTTTGGTCCTGTGTCTGTCTTTGGGAAGCTTGTTTTAAAAGGGCCCACCTTCCCTTTCTTTTGCCTCTTCTGACCTTCCCATTTCCTTCCTCTCTCTCCTTCTTGTTCTGATGCTTCTTTCCCTTGTCCTCACTGATGTATTCCCTTTCTTTCTCCTTTTACCTGTACTGTTCCTCTTGTCCCTCCTGCTCCATGCCCCTCCTGCTTTAACACTATGAGAAAAGGTTCATTTATTGTCTTAATTTCATTTTAATATCATTGTCAATCGCATGTGAAGCTGTGATTTTGTCTTTGTATCATCAGTGCATGCAAGCTTGCAAACTGAGCAGTTTACTGTTATCCTGGCTCATTTTGCAAGCTTGTTTTATTGATGCCTCTTTAAGTTTGCAGAAATAAAACCTTGCAACTGGTGCGTTTGTTAATGCATTAGTTAATGCATATGCTTTAATGAGTCTAATATGTATTTTTACTATGTATTAGATTATACGGTTACAAGAGGCTACAGCCAAAACATGTCCATTACTCTGTTAAAAAAAAGCTACCATGTCAGCTACCATGTCAGTGTCACTTCTGTGCCAAGAATGATCATCCTATCTATGATGGTTCTATGATGGTTCTCTCCCAAATATGCACTTTTCTTGTGCAGCAGGCTCTTTTCGTGTGCAGAAGAGCACTGTGTCAGCTGATAGGCAAAAAGGTCTTGTACATTACTGTACCAGACTATGACTGAAGTAACGAGGTGTCAGCCCTCTTTAGTCCAGTCGAGCTCATTCTCCACCCTTCCTCCTATTCAAGCACTTGATAAAGTAGCCAATCACACCAGACCTACAGCAATTAGGCTGGCAAGTTGTGCTAATGTGCTCATGGCTGGCACCTGACAGATACTCAATGGGCTTTTCATCATGCCAATATGTGATATCGTAACTGGAGCAATTCCTTGTGTATGCAAACACGATCAATATTCACGCGCGGGAATGTTCTTTAATTTGTCCCTGGAGTGTCTACTTATTGACTTTATTCCTTCAATTCTTCAGATGAACAGTGCAATTCCGCTCACCGTGCTCTATTGTAAGTTTGAAATCCATCCTGTTTTGCAAACATAAGACGTTTTTTTCTCGTATAACTGTCGGTGAGGGAGCAGATGGATGTGGAACATGTTACTGTCCAGGCCCCAATGGCGGCTTAGGCTATGCATGTATCTGCGGATATGATGCGGATAAAAAGATATTCCTTCATTCCTCATATTCCCAAAAGAGTGCTTTCTTTCTTATCCCTCTCTCTCACCGTTCGCTCTTACACCCCCTCTCTTTTTTTCCTCTTCAACAACTTTGTTATCTTTTTTTTTCTCCACCCCCCCCACCCCACTCTTCTTTTCTTGAGCTTTTCTCCTCCACCATCTGTCGATTTATCTTGCCCGTACTGGCTCTCGTGCGCTAAGGCTCTGGAGAGATGGGAAATCGCGGAGTGAAGACGTGCCAGCGATCAATCTTCTCCTCCGCCGTGGGCCTCCAGCATCAACACCCTTATCCAGACTGAAAAGTCATTTCACCCCTCCGCGCTCACCACTGCCTGCCTCTCACACCTCTGTCCCATGATTTTTTTGGTGCTTTTTTCCCTCTTCTTTTGGATAGCCCCCTGGATTCTGGAAAAAAGCAGGGTTTCATGTACCTCTGTAATATAGGCAATGTTTAGAAATAGAACAAGGATAACCGAAAGACCCATTTGAATGCTTATAGCTTGGAGCTCTTTTCAAGCTGTACTACAGTTCCACCCAAAAGGTTCAGTTATTATTAGGGCTGTCAAACCAATAAAATAATGATTTATTGGGATTAATTGCAGTATAGTGGTTGGTATAGTGTAGTGGGTTACGCTGTATACTAGGGTTCAATCCCTTACCTGAGCAAGCACCCTACACAATACCAATAAAAGTTCTTGGGCAAGACTCACTAACACTACCTTTGCCTGCCTGTGGGAGAAATGATCAAATTGTAAGTAGCTTTGAATAGGACTATCGGCCAAATACCATAAATGTAAATGTATACAGTGTAGGTATTCATGGTTGCCAATAGAGAAAACATTTAGTTTTATGGGCTGTATACATGGTCAAAATAAGCTTCATCAGGACTTATGTACAGTTGCATAAGTTTGGCCGCCCAGGTCAAATTCTGTTTTGTTGATTATTTAAAGGTCCTTTAGTATGCATTCACTGGAAAGAACAGACTTCTTCTAAATTAAGTGTCTTATGCAAAAGTTATGGCAAATTTGATATGTTCCTTGCAGAAGATGTGTGTCAACTTATTTTAACAAAACATGTCATTAGACTGGGGCTGTTCACACATATGACTGGATTATTTAATTTGATGACGTTATCACATGAATGCAGCGCTCATTTGACCCTGACCATGACAACAATGGTTCCAGCTTCTCCCTGGTTGTAGCTTCTTGTACCCATTCTCATTCTTGCTCATCCCTAGCATATATTGGATGTCAGTTTGACACCAGAAAGACGTTGGACCAGCATTGGATAGATGTTGCCTTTTGTATGGAAATAAAATTGAGATTTGTGTCAAAGACCAGTGTTGTATTAACGTCAGCCTCCATCACTGGTCATATAGATTTCTGATCAAAAAACACTGCTGAGCTGACATCGTGGTTCAATGTTAGATAGGAGGAGAAACCAGCCATAGCTGGGGATGCATTTGGGTGCCTTGCTCAAGGGTACTTCAGGTATAGACAGGAGGGATCAGGAACTGAACTGCTAACCTTTTATTAGCAGATTAATGGACAACATGATCTACCACATGAGTCACAGCTGCCATGCCAGGGCCACGGCCACTCGAATGGTCATGAATAAGCTGTGTAGGAACAACCACGAAAACATTCAGAACAACAAACTTAATCAATCACATAAAACACCATCTTCCAAACTTAGAACACCATCATGCTGCTGAACATGTCTAATTTCAAGAGGCTATTAAGGGCAAAGTGTAAAACTAAAGCTAAAGACAAGTGACAGGTGTTTTAAATTGGTCTCCAGGGTGGAGATTTTTGAGACCTTTTTAATATTTTCATGTGCATGAAGAAGAAAACAAAACTATGCTTTCAAAAATACACTAGTCCCCAAAAACCAATTGCTGACAACTAAGGAGTAATACTTGTTGTTTGTTTTCTTGATTGTTGCTCCACAGCTTATACACAACCAACTCCAAAACCGAGCTAGATCAGTTGAGGCAGCTGTGGGAAGTGGGTTGTCCACTACTCTTACGGTTGGTGGTTTGATCCCCAAATCCTCCTGTCCATGGTTGAAGTGCACCTATGGCTGCCCACTCCTTCTGTCTTTCTGCCATCAAATTGAAGTTTGCTGGGTGGATTCTTGTAACAGTGATGACTCTTAAGAGTAACTGGAGCTTTCCACTCTGCTGTTGCTTTTGTTAGTTTGTTGTTCATTAGTTTATCCATAGGTCTCCTGCAGGCACCGTCCAGTGCAGTCCACCAAACCACTGACATTACTGAATCACTGTGTTTTGCTTGCAACTGATACATTCAGTGCTAAATAAATCTACCTTTGCAGTAGCTGGAAATAACTTACATACTCATGTATGTATAATGCATCATGCATGTATATGTTCACGTGCTGGAAGTTAATATGGTTATTTAATGTAGAGCAGTATACCCCGCCCCCCTGCTGTCCATTTGCGGAATTGCAATTAAGGTTTATTGCTTGTCTTCTACTGATGACATCATCAGTGGCAGCCTGTTTGAAAAGATCTAGCATGGTTCTTTACATCTTCAAATCCTGTTCCATCGGCTATCTGTTTAAGCCACTTCAAACATTGTTGGTATGTTACATTGTTCATTATGATGTTATCATGCCATGTAAACCAGCATTTTATATATTGAACAGATTTAGGCATATACTAGCATCTTGATTTATTCGTAGATGTTGTGTTTTTTCAGTTTTACCTTTTCCCAGCTACTACATTATACAAGTAAACAGTACTTCCTCAGTGTGGTCAATGGGAGATGAGTTCGCTGCCTGTCAAATTATGCACTCAGTATAAAGAGGACAGAACAGTTCATGCAAGAGAAATATTATTACATTTTCTGATATTTGTTGTTATACTTTGTGGACACTTTGTCTCTTTTTACTAAATATGTTTATTATAATGAATATGGTTTTGTATACTATGTATTGTGGTTGGAAGCATCATCTGGATCAAACAGCATAGAATTACAGTATATTGAATCAGTTGTGTTTTGCATTGATTTTTTCAGACTTTTTTTTTTTAGCAACTAGCCCCTCAGACTGTTGACATTGACAGAATGTGTTCATAGACAGTGAATTTTGTTCCTGAGTACAGAGGTGGACGAAATACACAAACCATGTACTTGAAACAAAGTAGAGATACCTGAGGTAAAATAGTCCCTAAAAGTAGATGTTCCTCCTGTCTCTAGTGTCTCTCAGTCCACCAATCTTTTAATAGCAGGTCATTAATTAGTCTGACACTGATGTCTATTCAAATGATCATAAGCACAAAACACTGAAGGAGAACAGTTTCCATTAGCTAGAACCAAGCTCTGTCCAACAGGCCAAAACAAGCTCAAAACAAAGTGACCGCTGTACCCTGATTGGTGGATTCGCTTCACACTTCTTTCATTTTGACATATTACAATTTTATGTACACATAAGCCAAAAGGAAGGAGAGATTTGACCGTAATGTAGTGGAGTTCAAAGTAAGATATCTGAGTTTAAATGTAGTGAAGTTAAAGTAAAAAGTCCCCCAGAATGGAAATACTTCACAAAAGACACACCAACAAACTACTTAAGTACAGTAACCAACTACATTCACGTCCTTACTGTCCACCATTGACTACTAAGTTGTGTCGGCTGTTAATGCAACATATTTTACATACAGTATTCATAGATAAAAAGTTTCATTCAAAATGTTCTATATCTATTTGTAAACATTTCCAACACACAGTTTTAAACAAAAGATTATTGTTATAATTATAATATAGCACTGATAATTTTGTATGTGTTAAGCCCACTCCCGACAACATACAAAATGACAGAATGAAACTATTCATATAATAATTCTAATAATAATTTCCTGAGGTAGAAATATCTCTTAAGAGGTTAAATCTGGTTCTTCACAGAAGCTAAAGAGAACCTGCTGTATATAACAACTGATAAAATGCATCTACTGTATATAGCACCACAAACCCTCTCCCTGTGTGGTTTTAAGCTTTAAACCACTGTGTTTTTTAACAACTGCTGCTGTTAAAGACTGTATCATACACAATAAACCTTCATAGACTTAGGTCTTGAGATATAATCATTTTTTCTGCCAGCTGATGATATTCATCATCAATGGGCTCTCATCAACATTCAGGGACTTAGTCTTAGCCTTGAGATGCATTTTTATTATCTTCCTCCGTTGCTCCTCTCTCTACAAATGCCCCAACGAATACTCCTCCAGCATGTACTACAATAACAGTCTATATCAGAATAGGTGTGTTTTATAGTATCTTAGAAATCTTAAATTGGAATTACATGGTGCATCCCGAAAGATAAAGCACTGCGCCTGCAATGAGGGTTTAAGGTGGCTCTCTTCGCAGCGGCCAGTACTCGAAGATCAGTGAGAGGGGGGTTTAACCTATCCTGTCAGAGTAAATTAATTAGGTAATTATGGGCTCAGGTGGAATTAGACATGGACACCTTTGGTGCCTCCGGGTTGCCCCCTGTTCTGTGTTGCAGTGGTTTGAGGGCAGAATAGGGCTGATGGGCTATTAGAGTGTTTCTCTCAGCCCATGCTATAACCAGGCACACTGCAGGCTATTTAGGGTAAGGTTGTCATGATTACTGGCTTCAGCATGATCACTCACTTAAAAATATCATCAATTAAAATTTCACTTCTTCGTGATTAACTGGTCAGTAATAACAATGCATATTTTATGCTACTGCTCTCTCTCTCTCTCTCTCTCTCTCTCTCTCAGTCTTTTAGTTAGAATCTGATGGATATGCCCACTTATATTCATTTTTCCTCACTTAGAAGCAGACTTACTACAGGACCTACTATTGTATCTTCTATTAACCTCCACACAAATGACCACAGGTGCAACTTTGTAATTAACATATGAGCAACACACTATAAATGTCCCTTTTTGAATGCATTTCTGTCTGGTAAGAGAAACAGGCTGCATTCCAAATCACATACTACAGCACTAAATACTATGTAAAACGTAGAACACATTCAGAAATGTGAGGTTTGGGACGCAGTCAAACTGTTTTTTTAGTTTTCCGGTTCTGGTTTAAAGTGTAACTCATTGGGTTGGAATATTGACCGGTTTTCCCAAGAATTTGACTTGGCGGGTCAAAATGATGTCTAAAAGAACAAGTTAGTACTCATTGAGAAAGTGTGTATTATTTTCAGAGGCGGCGAGTAACAAAGTACAGTTACTTCATCACTGCAATCAAGTAGTTTTATAGGTATCTGTACTTTACCGTGAGTGTTTTTATCACATAATACTTTTTACTTTTACTCACTACATTCTCTAATCAGACTCGTTACTTCTGTTTTAACAACCTATTTATTTATTTTATCTATATGTATTGATGTATTTTTGTAATCAGGCGATTCTATTCAGTCACCTAATGAAGCACCAATCGGAATCCTACTGGCTGTGAAAGGCGGGGATAGTGAAGTGAATCTGTGATTGGTTACTTTCATGGCTTTCAGGCCGCCAGCAGAGAAAATAATCAGGGGAAAACAAACAGATTCACTAACAAAGCAAGCATGTTCAGTCAGTGGTTTATACGGGCGACACAAACCTGCATGTGGCCTTACTCAGTGCCGGAGTGGGTGATCAGGAGAGCGGGAGGAGAATTCCCAGTGAGCTGGTAGTGTTTTGGGCTGCATACTGTGAGCTAATGCATAAACTAACATACATAAACACCAGAACTCTCTACAGATATTACCAGAGTTTATAGCTTTAATGTAGGGCTTAAACCAGCGAACCCCGTCTCTACTGATACAGCCCTGGTCTGCTAACTGAGACGGAGATTCCTACAGAAGATAGCTTTCATACCCATTACACTTTAAACGATGTTGCAGTCATGTTAAGACGAGTGGACAAGCACTGCATGTGCAATTCGAATATGAAGCCACATTCAGACTCGAGAGCTCAGTGAGCCAAATTCAGTCTGACTCTGTGAATCTGAACACAGTATCATCCAAGTTTACAGTGCTGCTTTACTACAAATGCTAGTCGGGCTTTGTAAAGATGCCAACGCGAACACATAAAGTCACGTCAGGGCATCAAGTCATTACAGGATCGCAGGTTAGACATGCCAAAGGGACAGACATGCTCATATGCCCGCTGTGCCAGTGCTGGCCTACAGTAATCAGATCTGGGTTTTTATGATGGCTGTGTTAGTTTTCCTTGTGTTTACACAACGGCTGTTTTATGTAAGTGTCATGTCCTCTTTATTGGGCCTGCATGTGTTTTTTAGTTTGTGCATCGTTATCTTTGCTGTTTAACTGTCTGAAATTAACTGTTTTGTGTTTTTACTGGACAGGGGGTATGTGGTAAGCAGCCGTATGATTTATATGTGAATCCAGTATGTGTGTGAATCCAGCTTTCTGATTGGTTGCCGTTGCTTGGTATCAGGGTGTTGGAATATGTAGGGTGAGGACTGCACCCTGCAAATATATATATAATATATAAATATAATATTTTCTTTTTCTTAGTTGAGATTCCAACAATCTCATCATCTCAAATTCTTATAAAGAAAGTTGTAGTATAAATGTAACCCTCATTTGAGCATATAATTTTATACTTCTACTCAAGTAACACTTGTAAGTCATACTTCAGCTTTTACTTAAGTATTCCTTTGCTATTTTACTTGTTTTACTTACTTGTGAATTACAAAGCTAGTAAAAAATGAGGATGACCTGATTAAAGTTAAATATGATACATTAGTTTAATATTTGTTTTGTGTTCAGCAACATATCAACATATCCTCCAAAGCATCTGCTTAATTTTAGGGAAAATAAGCTTTATTTTTTCTATATTTTTGCATAGGAATGTATTGTCAAATCAATTTTATTTATTTAGCACCTGTGACACTGGATTGACAAACCAGACGCTTGCGGAGGTAAAATGTAACAAGAGTTTAATGCAGTGTCATTAGTGAGTTGATTCAGAGCCAGCAAACAAACAGAATGACAAAACCAGAGTGCCCAAAACAGACATGGGCAAGACAAGGCGTGAATCCAGATACAGGCTAGGGTCAATCAGAAACCAGGACAGTTGGAAAACCAGGACAAAGTGTTATTGACAAGGGCAGGTGTATATACACAACAAGTAAATGGAAGACAGGTGAGGTTAATCAGAACTCTGGTGAAGGAGACCGGTGTTCCTGATTGGTGGAGATAGCACTCCTGGTGTTGTAGTCAAGGAGCAGGGAATCATGGGGAGTGTAGTCCCTGGACTCAGCGGAGGCAGAGGAAGAGTCCTGACGCGTGACAGCACCTTTTACAACAGATGTTGTCACAAAGCAGCTTCACAGAGAATCCGGGTCCAAGCCCCCTGTGAGCAAGCCAAGGACGACAGTGCAAGGAAAAACTCCCTCAGAGCAAGAGGGAGAAACCTCGAGAGGAACCTCTATCCCTGTCCTCCTCTGGTCCACACCAGATAGCAATGCAAGCATAGAAACAATATAGAAAGATAAGTTTATAAATACGTTATTGTATTTTCCAGAATATATATCTGAGGAAATTACATAGTTGTTAGAATATAATCCACTATCTTACAGAACGGAGAAGTCCGAATGGGAAAAACAGGAGTTTCCGAACCAACCGTGCAAAGACCACCAAAACCATCAGTATCAGACAAACAGCACTTACTGTTTTCCTCTTTGAGAGAGTGGAGAACAATTAAGCTCCACTCTTGTTCAGATCTGAACAAATCCACAGGTGTTCTGTACATCCTTCCCCTGTTAGAAGATAGCCCAACACTATGAGTCTGACAGGATGTGTAGCTGACAAGAAGTCCTTACTGAGAAAATGGAATAGACAATTAAAAAAATTAACTAATGAATGAATCTGCTTTTGTTCTCAGAGCATTGGATTAGCCGTTCCAGAGTCCAGACCTCAACATCACTGAATGTGTTTGGGATTATGAGAAGCATTAAATGCAACTGAACTTTGGAGGTATGGAAAAATATCTGTGACTGTTTTGACTGAAAGTGAAATTATTGAAAGGTAGTTTCTGACTTTTGCACAGACCTGCACATACTAAAGCCGTGCTTCTAACAAAAAAAATCAAATGAGCTCTTTTATGTAAATTAGCGCCTAAAACAGGTCTGCCAGCCAACCATGTCAATTATAATCACCCAGTTAATTAACTTAACAAAATGAAGGTAAGTGTCAATAGCAGTTTAAAGGAGAAAACTGAATCTCGGGTACATTTTCATACCTATTTCCTAACAGACTCTAAATGCTTGTAAAGATATTCTGTAATTTGTTCAGACGTTAATGACTTTGTCCTAGAATTTGTACTTAAATCCTAAAACTTTTGTGCATCTAAAGCATATTCATATTCTAATCATAACATCAGAAGCTGGCAATCGCACGATGCCTCACTGAGATCAAGCAGCATAATTTACACCATAGCATGAAATAATGGAACTGATGAGCAAACTTTAACTTGAGGGTGATAATTTGCACTTGTTTTGCCTCTAAAGCCATGGGACATGTGGTAAGCTGCTCTGTATAAGAATGATGCATTACAGTACATCAAATATTCTTTACAAATATTCTTAGAATTATAATAAATACATGTTGCCAAACTAAAAGCACTTGAGCATGCTTTGTGCTTTTGCCATATTTTTGAATTAAATGGAAAGAAGTCCGAATCTCTCAATACAGAATGAATTGAATACATATATAATTACTTTTTTCATTCTTTGTAATGAACAAATTACATAATGTCCTGTGATAATTCATCCCATGCAGCTTGAATATGCCCACACAGTTCCTGCAGACTTTGTAGTAGAGGTGGAGTAACACCAGGCCTTCTGGACATGTGATGCGTGACAACAAACCGTTCATCTTGGGACTGGTCTATAGATAATGCCTGGTTTATGTGCTTGATTCCCTGAATAAGACACCTAAACCTTAGAACCTTTCAACTTGATAGCAAAGGTGACAAAAGCAGTCTTTATGCTAGACAACAGCTATTAAAGTTGTTTATGCAGGCTCATGCTAGTTGTCTTGGTGAGCTTATGGAGGTGTCCTGTAGCCTTCTGAACACTTCCCTACAGTTACCAACATTTCAATGCCTGTGTAAAGTCACCTCGTGCTTTTCACCGGGGACTGGTTTGGAACTGCTCTCCTATAGCACAATAAGGGTAGTGCAGTACACCCCCCACCATGTCCTCTGGCTGTCAAACTCACACTGACCTCATGTGACAGCTGATGCATTGGCTGACGCAGGTGTGTGTGCGTGCGTGCCTGTGGATGAGTGTGTGTATTTGCATGCAGTATGAAGTAGAGGGACCCTTCTGTCTCTCCCCTGGCACGGTGCCTCCAACCTACTATGGTAGGTCGTGCATGTTTGACAGTCGACAGACATGAAGCATAAGAAAGTGCCCTCCTCGTTTTCACCCCCATGTATGACCTCTGGCTCCGACACATGGCAAATGACCAGTCATCGGGTCAGACCCGGCAGGAAGCCCTTGGCCTTCCTTAATGACATTAGACGAAAAGCGAAATGTCAATTAATGCTCTGTATAAATTAGTCGGATGTCTTAACCGACTTTGTCACCACCCTCTTGTTCTCGCCCCCACACCCTAACCCCCACCCTCCCCCCACAGCCTCCCGCCCCATTCCAGTCATTTTTTTTTTTTGACTGTTTCCCTTTTTTTGGCCAGAGATCGCCCTGAGGGCACAGGTGAATTTGTCGCATTTGACATTTTCCACCACACTTTTTCAGCGCCAATGAACTGAGGGAAACTGACATTTAATTACTGGTGAGCAGTCACGCAGTTCGGCTAATTACAATCCCCGGAGTTTAGTCATCATATCTAATTAAGTTTTACTTTCATGAAAGCTTAATGGTGTTCGGCAGCGGCGGCAGAGCGCTGTGTGCTGTGCTTTCTGTGAATATTGACAGCCGTTTTGGATATTAATTCAGGTGGAATCCCCCCCGCACACACCGTCTTTTGAGGTTAGGCCTATTTGTGTGGTCTTGTACCAGAGTGCTGCACTTTTGCCCATGACACACTCATCAGACATGCAGCTGTCCCTGTTCTGATTGGTTTGATCGCGAGGGCAGCGAGCGTGAGAACACCACATGCTGCTCATCCACCTCTTTCCACCAAGAACGGTCTCCTGCCCTGTTTTAGGGAGCGGCTGCTCACCTAAGGATGCTCGTTCTCTGTGTCTTTCTCTTTCGCTCTCTCTCTTTATCTCTCTGTGATTCTTATTCCTGTTTTTCTCTTTTTCTGGATCTCTAGTCTCTCTCTCCATCTTCCCTCTCTCTTTTTCTTTCTCCCTCTTGATTTTTTTCTTTCTCCTTCTCTTTACCCCTCTCACTCCTTCTTTTTTTCTTCCTTCTCTTTTCCTGTCCATTTCCCTAATTTTTTCTCTCTCTTTCTCTAGGTCAATACAGTAATGCCAGTAATCAATCTTAATGTCATTGTTTTTAAACCCTTGATAACAAAATGAATTCATTAACTGTAGTGTAAGTCATTTGCAGGGGCCAATGTGAAAAATTAAAAGTCAGTTCAACTTGAAAATTTTAAATTCAACATAACTGCTTAAATATGTTCTTCAATTAAAAGTTACTGCTTCTTTTAAAAATTCACAATCTACACTGTAAAAGTGTTTCATTGGTCCATTCTAAACAGAATACTCTAATTTGTCACAAGCAAAAGAATTAGTTTATTTAGCCTAAATAAAGGACTTTTACAGACCCCCACCCTGGGCTTCACCTCTCAGACTTCAGATCATAAAGAACTGACATGAAGGTGTTACAGGGATTTGAATTTATGATCTCTTGATGATTAGGCAGTTAGACAGTTGTGCCACTCAGCTTAATTTTCTGTCCAGGAAAAGAACGAAAAGGTATGCAGTAGTGTCACCTGTGCTGAAATGGCTCTTATTGCTCAGAGAGAGCAGACAGCACTGTCTCAGTTTGCTATAAACAGTTACCTGTGACATGACCATCTAAACGCCTGATCATCAGATGATAAGAGACCTTGAGTTGCTTCAGCCTTCCATGTTCAGAAGCTTAAGTGGGGTGGTCTTTAAAAGGTGATGAGGGCCCCATGTCATAGGGGTAGCTGTAGTCTGTGGTGGGGAGATGGCAAACAATTTCTGCTAATAAGGAGCCACATTCACTGTAAGCTCAAATTAAGTCTAGGTTGAATGAGGAACTAAAAATGTGAACTAGGAGAGCTTTGACTACACTAAGAAAATAAAAAGCCATGCAGGAAGTTGATATGAAATTTCAAGTTGAACTTTTTATACACACACAACATAATAGTATGTGTTATTTCTGTACTTGTAGGTTAATGTTTACTGTGAAAGGTTCCCTTTTGGTGTAATAGTAACAGCAGAAGACACTGCAAGACATATGGGTAGGATAGAGTACCAGTATTTAGCAGGCAAGTCTTTTATTAGTGGCAACTTAAAAACAAAAGGGTTCTTTGGAGCAATGATACAGAAGAACCATGTTTGATTCCCTAAAGAACCTTTTAGAGAAACCACTTCTGTAAACGAGATCTTTAAGAGTGAGGATTTTTAAAGAACTTCCACATGATGTAATAATCCTACAACTGTATATTCATGGCACTTTTTTAAGCCTTTAACTTTCTGCTTTACTTTTTGGTAGAGCCCATTTGCAGGCATATCTTAATGAAGGAGGTGTTGAACATCACTCAGCCTGATTGTGTCATCTCTACCAATTGGCAGATGTATGTAAAATGTAAAAATCCCTAGAGGTCACGGAGTCTTTCAATAGATACACCTTTACTGTTCTTAAGAGGAAGCAAGCAACAAGTAAATCACTCCACACAAGTGGATTGTTTTTGGTGATTTTTTTTAAGGGTAAGCATCAATTTTCAGGATATTGTAGTTTCAAAGATTTCGATCAAAAGAATTATGTAACTTCAAACAACAAAAAGGGGTAAAATAATTTTAGAAAAACATGCATAACCAAACGATCTAATTTCTAGTTTCTTTATTCTAAAGGTGTCTGTGCTAAGCTAATGTAATTAAAATTGACTACTTGCTTTGTTATTATTGCCCCAAACAAATAAAGATGCATTTTTTTTGGTGAGGACATTATAGGGTTAAAAGTGTACTTCAGCTTGTTTTGACCCTGAGGGTCCAAATACTTATCTCTCAGTTTGCACTCCCCACCCCTCCTTTTTTTGTTTTTAACCATTTAATCTGATTAGATTTTCATCATGATCGCCAGAATAGATGCTTGAAGGTTAATGAATGATTAAATGATTGTGGCCATGTTCTCTGATGGGCTTGTTCTCATGCAAAATAAGCACTGTTAGCTCACGATTTTCACGGTCTACCTTAGATATCTGCAAAGAGCTGTTTTGGTTGGTTAATTGAAGATATTAAATGATGCTTGTCTTTTTATTACAGATTAATGAAGGCTGCCTCCATATTGCCATCATGCCAAGTCTTTCGTACCTTTGATCTCTCAATCTTTCTGTTCCAGAATGTTATTTATTTTTTCTGGTTGGTCATCTAGTCACACTGGGTCCCTTAAATTTCAGGAATGATGTTTCTCCTTATTAAGGTTTTGCTGCTTGCACCATGAAGTCCAATTAATGCATTTGGTTTGAAACCCACAACTTTGCCTTTGGCTGCGCAAATGAGATAAGAGCACATGACGTTGTGTTGTTGATACGTGATTATTGGCATCTCCGACACTTAGTAAAAATTTGCGTCTTCTGGCAAGCAAGACACGAATATCAAAAAGCTTAAAGTTATTTAAGAATTATGGTGGCTAGTGCAGAACTGAACCTCAGGTAGCCGGAGGGAGCTTAAGCACCAAATGTTCTGAGAATGCTGTTGGGGAACGGATCAATGTGTTCTGTTTAAGTCCTGAGGTCTTTTTATGAACACTGCTCTTTTAATTGGTGATGGAAAATCCCCACTTCTTCTTGTTTAAAGGTCACCTCCTGTCATAAATGGAGTTTGTGGTGAAATGCTAACAGGGTTCAGGGATTTGACGCAGAACAAATACAGCTTTGTTCGGGAAAACATAATTGGTAGAGTTTTTAATTCTCTGGTCTCTAGGCTGGTCTCCACTGATTAAGCCTGGGTTTGGAGTCAGAAGCTTTGTGAATGGAGAAGCACTATTAACCAAATAACTTAGCGGTGGCACAGGCTTAATTAGAGTCTGGCAATCCTCTCTACAGTTTTTGTGGTTCATATTTTGATGCCACGATATTTGACAACCAAGCATTTCAAAGACTGTTTTTACCCTCCGGAGTCTATTCAGATAGCAAATGGAAATTTTACTGACTTTTCAAATTTTCTGCATAATTTAATTACTGGGGAGAGGTTGGATGAGAAATTGGGCACTGCAGAGAAAATGAACAGCACAGATGTCTTAAAAACAGAGGAGATACTGGTCTAAAAAAACCCACATTTAATTCTCTCTCCCCAACCGTGTCATTCTACATGACTTTCCTCTGTGTTTATGTGTAGTGTTAATAATGGTAAAATTAATATATCTGTACTGTTATAAGGCCCTGTTTTAAAATTAGATAAATGGTGGCGTAGTGGGTAGCACTATCACCTCACAGCAAGAAGCACATGGGTCAGTTGTCGGCTGAGGCGTCCAGCGTCCGTTCTGTGTGGAGTTTACGTGTTCTCTCCAGCTCTGCGTGGGTTTCCACCGGGGTCTCGGGTTTCCTCCCCCAGTCCAAAGACGTGCTGCCAGGTGAATTGGAGACGTTAGGTGTGAGTGTGTGTGTGAGAATGTGTATTGGTGTTTGTTTACAATGTGATGAAATAGTGGCCCTTCTAGGGTGTTTCCTGCCTTCTGCTCAGTGAGTGCTGGGATAGGCTCCAGTATCCCTCATGACCCAGAAGGATAAGTGATATGATATATAAATACATAACATCATTGTCCAAAGAAAAACTAGTATCTCCAAAATGTAAGTCAATGGAACCAGAATTTTTTTCCAAGCAGTTTTGGGCCATTTCTGTTGTTAACTGTGTAAACGGCAATTGCTGTGTTCAAATGAAGCAAAGTAAGTAAAAAATATATGTTTATTTTTTTTTATGTACACTTTTCATACACACACACACACACACACACATATATATATATATATATATATATATATATATATATATATCCCATGCATGTGTAGTTAGTCTTAAATAAACATGTGATAAGCCAAGTTATAAAGCCAATTGCTTGCATGCTATGCTACATTTCCACAATGGCAGGTTATCTGTGCAGAGCATTGTAATCATTGTAATAATGACATTAAATGTCAACGCATGTACATGATTTAGTGCCTGGCTTTGCGGTGGACCCTCTTTGGCAGGCGGGGTGGGAGAACATGCCTGAAAAATGTCACCAAGGCGTTGTTGCTGAAAACCTCAGACCACTCGAGTATGATATATAATGGAAACGGCTTCATTGTGATCATACACTCTATGCAGGATCGTACACTCTTGAGAAAGAGAGAGAGAGAGAGAGAGAGAGAGAGAGTGGCGGACAAGGCAGGTTAAATCACTGCCCGACCACCAGCCCATTGGGGCCGTGTCTTCCTTGTCTTATCAATCTATCGACATGGCACCCGCGCCGGGAGGCCAATAAACGCACCGGGCCCACCCAGGAATACTAATGCAGATGCAGATAGCTCGTTGGGCCACCTCAGCAGCCATTGATCCCCTTGCAGGCCTTGGGAGGCCGAGATGGATGGTGTGTCACGTCCAGTTGGACAGATTTGGGCACTGTCCCTCACTTCACAGCACTGCCACATCCTCCAACCCAACCTGATAACCCTCAATCAACCTACCACACCACATCCACACCAGCTGCCCCCCAAGGTCTTGGTGACATATAGGATGGGCCTTCCATGGCTGAGCCTTCTGCTTTAATTACCAGGAGAGAAGGCTCGAGCCTCATTAGCCCCAAGGACCACTAATGAGCTGCCAGGTAATGAAAAGCTCCAATGCAAATGGGGGGGAGGGGGGACTGAATCTAATCTGGGATTTATTCTAATTAAATGTGATTTCTGACTGAAAGGAGTTGTTCTGGTTGAGGCTACAGAAGAGAAGGCAGGGCTCAGTGAGAGAGTCTTTAGCTGTGTCACAGAAAGTTTCTCAAAGAGGTCCATTTGCCACGCCAAGATGCTTGCAGTTGCTGCCAGTCTTCTCCCCCACAGGATAGCACTGTTTTTTTTTCTCTTTTCTTCTACTTTGTTTTCGATTCAGTATTTTGAGTAATTCACTATGAAATATGTGTAACGTATAACAGCACAGAACTGCTGTTGAAAAGAATTTGATTGTTGATTAGTTGGTGATATCGTCGCATGTGTTTAACATGCAAACTCTGAATGCTCTGATATGTTGGCACTACAGCTTACTGGAGTAAAGTGAACTGAACAACAGTACAATGAAGTGAACTATAGTACAATGGCAACAATACCGTGCCTGGCATGGGAGCACAGTTATTCTGGGGGCATGTTGACCCTCTTGATGATGAAGACATGCGTCAGTAAGGTAGTTAGCTAGCTAGCATCTTATGTTATAACATTACGTTATACGTTATAAGCTATAAATAACTTGTCTCTTGATCAATGAATTGTTTATTGCACTGGACATACTAGAGAGCTGCATGGGAATGGGGTAACACTGTAGATTTTCATGGTACTCCATGGATATGGGGACAAGAAAACATTCTGGGAATAGGGATAAGATATGCAGTATTCCTAACTTGAACACTGTGGCAGTGGCTTGAGTGCAGTCTTCCATAAAGTTTAATCTGAAACATTCTCACCTTCTATAGTTACTGAGATGGGTTTTTTTCATTGCATGATGGATAAAGTAGCTTATATATTGTTGCTCTGACTTTACTATCTTAAACATTACATCTCAACTTTTATGGCTGGAGAATGTGTTTCTGCTGAGTGCACAAGTTTAGAGAACACTAAAGAATTCGATACTTTGCTCCTAAAACCAACTCTTGTTAATGCGTATGTATGCAATGTGGATTGCAGTCAAATAAAAAAGCTATCTATGGGTTTGTTTGAACTTGAAAAGTGACCTATATCTTACACCACCATTTATAGTGAAAGTGATAAATAGGACAACAATTATTTAGAACAACAACACATTTCAATATCTACTCAAGAATTTAGAATCAAGAACAAAAATTGCAGCTTGAATGTAGATTGTTGAATGGAGTATTGGAGTCATATTACTCTTTAGCCTGAAAAAAATATAAGTAAGTAAATAAGTTACTCCATTGAGTAACTGAGTGATTCATAATCTGAAAAGTTGATTAGTTGCGGTTCTACCTATAAGACAAAATGGAGATATGATATTGTGATTTGATTCTGATGAAATGTTATTTGTTGAACACATACCATAATTGGTAGAGTTTTTAATTCTCTGGTCTCTAGGCTTATCTCCACTGATTAAGCCTGGGTTTGGAGTCAGAAGCTTTGTGAACGGAGAAGCACTATTAACCCAAAGTAATAGTGGCACAGACTTGATTAGAGTCTGGCAATCCTCTCTACCGTGTTTGCAGTTTATATATTGATGCTACGATATTTGACAACCAAGCATTTCAAAGGGTGTTTTAACCCTCCGGAGTCTATTCAGATCTGACTTCTGTATAATTTAATTACTGAGGAGAGGTTGGATGGGAAATGGTGCCCTGTAGAGAAAATGAACAGCATAGATGTCTTAAGAGACATAAATGAGCAGATTAAATGTTGTTCTTGGCCAGAACATCCCAGCTGAAGAATGTAAGTGTTGTGTGTTGTTGATTACTGTTTTATCAAGTCGAGTATTGTGTGCTTGTTTGTTATCATTTAACGTGCCATTAAAAGTCTCTGAGGTGTTTCGGGAGAATGTGCAGTTTGCAGCTGTCACTACAGCCAAGTGAAGCTGAATGTACAACAAGAACAGCAGTTCTGCGAGCGTAAACCCCTCAAGAAAGCTCAAAGCTTCACAGGACATATGCATGTGGCTTCATAATCGCTGCTTGAAAAAGCACAGTTGTTGTTGTTGTTGAAATCCACACCTGTTACACATTGCTATGTAAAGCCATTGCTTTACGGTTTATGCCTCTACCTGGTGGTGTAAACAAAATGAAAAGCTGAAATAAAATGACTTTATTAGTGTAAGTAATTCATGTAGGCTATAATTAAAATCACTGACTAATGCATTTCTCTCCCGCAGGTTCAGGATTCTGTTGACACTTTGTCCAAAAAAAAAATCACTTTTATCTCTCTAATAAAGGTAGCATTCATATTACAGCAGTGATGTTTCTCATCATGTGTAAAGCCAACTCCCAGTAATGTACATCAGTTAAAGAAATCATGAATGTTGCCGGTACACCAGCAGTCAAAAGTTTAGACATGGCTACTCATAGAAGGTTTCCTTATTTTTAGGTGAATGCTTTACTTATAAAAGTGAAGACATCAAACTATAAAACAGCACTCATGGAATTATACAGTCCACCTTAAAAAAAAAGTCCATAATGGCAACTTTACAGGAGGATAAAACAGCAGGATAAAGCCAACTTGAAATGGAGGTTGATATAACAAGATTTCTTTCTAAGCAATTTTGGATGAATTCTGTTGGTCTGTCCATCATGAATATTCACTAAACTGAAAGAGGAAATTGAGCTTTTTGTGGAAAAATTGTGGAGAAACAGATAAAAGTGTTTTGTGCAACAAAGTATACTGTATATACATCAAGAGTATATTTGGTATATCAGGATATGTATTGTTTCAGACATCTCATTAGTTGGAACAGTTGTGCATAAACCTGTAGAGTCTTTAAGATTATCTATTAAACATCTATTAAGTTGGGTGTGTCTAAACTTTTGACTGGTGGTGTAATGCATTTTGAAATTAAACATTTGCTTCTGCTTTGCTTCGAGTTTGAGAAAGTCGTGTATAAACGTAATAGACCACGCAAGATTGTGTGTTATTACAAATAGCATGATGAGCTAACGACACACTCCCTGTCACACTCTATTGCTTGAAAGAATGTCCTTTTACATCAGCGGTCACCAACCTTGGACATGGAAATCTACCCTTCTGCAGAGTCCAGAGTTCCAACCGCAATCTGCCACATCTGCTCCAGCTAATTACCTTCTTCTGAGGTCCTTCGTTGGCTGGATCACATGTGTCAGTGTTAGGTAACACTCAGCAGCATGTTGCAAATCATTAGGAGGGCTGGTGACTACTGCTTCACATTTCTGCAATGTTTTCTCAGTTTTGTCATTTTTGTCATGAGTTACAGAAACCAAATGTAAATGTAAGTCCTGGTGTAACTGTGCAATTAATAATGTAATTAGGTAAATACATAATAATTACATGATAAGGAGGCCTTCAGTCTCAGAACAGCACACCAGGGCCAATATCCTAGAATAGCTCAAGCTCAAATATATTATTGTGATTATGCCACGGTTTTATTATTGACAGTTAGGAGCAAGTATCAGTTGTAAGATGGCACAAGTTGTCTAATTCATACTCCAAACAATAATGGTCAACAAATCACCCCTTCAGTTCCTATCAGTCCAGAAAAAAACATTGTCCAGCGTCAAACTTCATCTCTTTACTCTGCAAGAGCATCTCCAGCCATAGAAAGCCACAGCAGTGTTAACACTGGTATTCCTTCTATGTAAATTACTTTTTTGTTTGCTGCTGAATATGGATTATGCCCAAGAAGGTCAGGGTTGCTGATAATTGTCACTTGTCTTCCTTTCATTGGCTACCTGTGCTTAAATGATCTAACCAGGAGCAGGACCTACGACATGGTTGACACTCTTAAGATTAGAAAACGCAATAGGGGCAGTGCTACTTCTTCATCCTCTCATGTCGGACTGGGGGGAGTTCAAAGTGGTATCACAAGACGGAACGGGCTGGGGCCAGCATGCCAACTTCAGCACATATGTCTGCAACATGATACCAAGACGTCTTTGATATGCCATCAAAATTATTATTTCTTTGCATTCTGTTTAATCCTAGACTAATCAGACATTTCTTCTTCTGCCTCACAAAACACTCAACACTTCTCTTATTCCGTCTAATAGATTATCATCTTAGTCTTCTATGTAACAGTTACTAACAGTTATTCTGATTATGAATGCATAAAAGTATAAATTCTGATCCTGTTTTGCTCTTGTTTTGCTATCCGTTGTTGACCACAGGAGGTTGGGTTCCTCTTTTGGTTCTTGGATGTTTTAAAGTAGAAATCTTACAAATTGCTCCATTTAAAGATATTTATTCAGAGTGCTTTTCTTGGGAGGCACAGGCCTCTAAGTCGATCACATTGTGAGGTCCAAACTAACTGTGGTACCATCAGTAATTATGTTATCTAACAAAGTGACACTGAGAACAGCAGACTTTTAAGGGCAGCATAAAACGGTGATTCTTGTGCAGTCCCTGTAAAATATTTCAGATATGCTACATATCACCATAAGCTCATTGCCCGACCCCATCAGTCTCTCTTGCGCAGTCTGAACGCTGCCAGTGTGTCAGTCTTTACAGCTGCATGTTGACTCGTCTCTTGTCTTCAGAGAGCACCTTTTGTCAATCAAGCAGTCAAGAAGCAGACAGCATCAGCGTGTCGCAGTGCATGTGAGCGCAGTGCAAACGACTCGCCGCTGATGCAGATAAAGGGCGACGTGCGCGCTTCCTGTTCAAGAGCACTTCATCTGCATGTGCGTGCTCCGCATCCGCCCCGCATGCACGACAGCCTCTTTTTGATAAGGTGAATCATACAGAGCTGACTGGAATCGCTGTGCGTTTGTTTCCTTTTTCACTGTAGGTGTGACCTTGTCTCTCTCTCTCTCTCTCTACCTCTCTCTCTCTTGCTGGATGAGAAAAGCCTAACATGCCACTCACTGTTTGTTAGAGCCTGGAGGAAGCTTGGTTTCAGGAAGGAAAAAAAAGAAGGACAAACAAAAAACAAAAGCAGACCAACAAGATGAAATAGACCTGTCATCATTTTGTACTTCACCATTAGCATCCATGTGAGCCCTTATATAAGCTGTTTGTAAACAGTCATTAAGTAAATAATATATTAATAATATATATATTAATATATTGTGCTGTCTGCTTATATATATAGAGAGAGAAAACATCTAAGGAGATTGCTGAAACTACTACAATCGGGTTAAGAACTGTCCAACACATTATTAAAAAGTGGAAGGACCGTGGGGAAACATCATCTTCGATGAAGGAATGTGATTCAAAATCTTGAATGATCGTGATCGGGGATCCCTTAAATGTTTGGTGAAATGAAATGGTAGAAAAACAACAGTAGAATGTTTAATAGTGAAAGTAAGAGCATTTCCACACGTACAATGCGAAGGGAACTCAAGGGATTGGGACTAAACAGCTGTGTAGCCTTAGGAAATCCAGATTTACCCTGTTCCAGAGTGATTGGCGCATCAGGGTAAGAAGAGAGGTGGCTGAAGTGATGCACCCATCATGCCTACTGAACAAGCCTGTGGGGGCAGTGCTATGATCTGGGGTTGCTGCAGTTGGTCAGGTCTGGGTTCAGCAATGTTATGTACCCAAAGAATGAGGTCAGCTGACTACCTGAATATACTGAACCACCTGGTTATTCCATCAATGGATTTTTCCTTCCCTGATGGTACAGGCATATTCCAAGATGACAATGCCAGGATTAATCGGGTTCAAATTGTGAAAGAGTGGTTCAGGGAGCACGAGACATAATTTTCCCACATGGATTGGCCACCACAGAGTCCAGACCTGAACCCCATTGAGAATCTTTGGCATGTGCTGGAGAAAACTTTGCGCAGTGGTCCAAATCTCCCATCATCAATACAAGATCTTGGGGAAAAACTAATGCAACTCTGGACAGAAATAAATGTTGTGACATTGCAGAAGCTTGTGGAAACGATGTCACAGTGAATGCATGCCGTGATCAAAGCTAAAGGTCCAACGAAATATTAGAGTGTGTGACCTTTTTTAGGCCAGGCAGTATATATATATATATATATATATATATATATATATATATATATATATATATATATATATATATATGCATATACCCCATGCAGCTTGAATATTCCCACACAGTTCCTGCAGATTTTGTGATACGAGTGGAGGTGGAGTGACACCAGGCATTCTGGACAGGGGATGAGTGACAACAAACCATTCATCTTGGCACTGACCACAGTGCCTCCACACATGGGTTGGTAGGTTTTCTCCATCAAGACAAAGGCAGGACCCATCACTGAAGATGACCTGCTACCATTCTGAGTCACTCCAGTCGGCCATGACACCATTGTGGTCTTTGGCAACGTTGACGTGGTGTTAGGACCAGTCGCCGTACTGGTCTGCGTTAAGGCCTGTCCTTGCTTACGCCACATGTGCGGCTGAGCGTGAAACTTGAATCAATCGCATGTCTCGTAATGTCAGACCTACTCACCAAGTTTCATTCCTGCCGGTTGATTCCTTCTGGGTGCACCTGTTTGTGCAGCTATTTTTTGGACAATGAGTGTATATGCTAATGGTGGCTACCAGGTTACCGGACCTTCTGGCATCACCTTTGAGCAATCAGCAGTCCTTTGTCTTGGTACCATCAGCCTCTTCTGAAGGTTTGTCTCCTTCATGTCACGACAGTTACTATGTACTATATCTGCAGTGGAAAACAAAGCAGTACCAAAAGTGATTAGAGTCAAGTTAAGCCGTACCATGTGGTAGGAAAACACCATTTGATTAACTGTGCAGGGGTGTTAGCTTACTTGAGGCATATTCGTATCTACATTTATTCGTCAAATAAGTATTTCATAATTTAGAATATCCAATATTATTTAGGGATAATACCACATAGGACAAAATGTATCACCTTTGGAACACTTGAATACATGAATCCTGCTACATACTATTGACATAATCATACCATAGAGATGTAATAGCAGCCATGATGAGATGTCCAGTAATATAAGAGTCATATGCTACCATTACCAGCAATTGTGATGATATATCATATGCAGTAATGTTCAGGTGATGGCTAACTAGCATACACTTAGAATACACTTACCACTTAGCATTTGACATACCATCATACATTATGACATTGGTCAAGACGGTTACCCGTAATGGTAACCTCACACTGTTGCATTACTGAACAAATCCTGTCATAACAGCACATGATGTCTGCAACGACATGTTTCTGTTTGATCACCAATAGAGTGAGATGGGGTGATTTGCAATACCCATGAATTATTGCCACAGACAAAAATGGCTTAGTCCCAGAGTCCTTATGTGGGCATGTTGCCATGTACAAAACCACACACAGCCACTGAGATCGCGCAGGCCGAGTTAGCGAGGGGCCGACAGAAAACATAAAGAGAAAATGGTGGCACCATCTCTTCTCGCAAAGTTCTCAGATGCAGTAATGAGCTCAATCTGAAGCATCTAAATGAGCCATTTATTTCCATGGGCGATAATGTTTGATGCTTATTACACTTTTTGGGGGCCCAAATGGAATGTGCTCCGTCTAGTTTTATGGGCTACAGGAGATAGCAACGTTTTTCAATTACTTGAGGGAGACAACAGGTAATCTAAATAACCTCATCTCGCTTCGTCTGAGCCTCCGAGCAAATGAATAGCATCAAATTATTACAGACACTGCGGATTGTGCAATGCTCTGCCTTGGTTTTATTTGAGAGCGGCTCCACTTAGGGCTGTCAGCCCCCCTTTAGCCCTGGCGGAATAAAGGTCAAGCAATCAGGCGTCCGTAAGGACAGCTAATTTGTCATCCCTTGACAAATGTGTCACTGTCTAATCTGGCCGGTGGTATGATCCGCCGCCACACGCCCGAAAAGGTTAAGAGATTCAAAGTGCGGGCCGCTGTATCACAACACGGGGAAGAAGATGGTAGGCGCCGGTGCAGAAAATTCAATTTCTCATTCAATAGTTTCTTTTATTTCTCGGGACATATGTGCTTTTTCGGCTCCGCTTTAATTGCCTGCGAGTCTTTAGCGCGCCTCCTCACCAAATGACACCCCGCCGAGGCCTGAGATTAGCTCTGTCAGGGCGATAAGCGATCCAGTGCAGCAGCCCATCCACTCCAGCTTTTCCTGGAAGACTTTTCAAAGAGATGCCCCATGGCTGGCTGGCGCTCATGTGCATTCATGTAGCATCTCTCTCTCTCTCTCTCTCTCTCTCTCTCTCTCTCCCGCAGATCGGTGTCTCTCCCGAGTGCTTCCCTGTACCTAATGAGACGCCTCGCAGGCTGCTCTCAGAGCTACCTATAGAGGCAGGTTATTGCCATTTACCTTCGCTAACCTCACAGGCATGCAGCTCATTGTCTTGTTTTCGTGCTCCTCTGGCGCTTTCGATCCGCAGGTAATAGAGAGCGAGTCTGACAGCAGGGCGTCCGCAATGTTTAGAGTACATCACTGCTGAATATTCTCTCTCCCTCCCTCTCTCGCGCCTTGCTTTCTCTCTTTCTCCTTCTCCCTTCTTTACTTTATCCTTTCACTTTTTCTTTCTGTGCGTCTTTATCTCTCTTTTATCTCTCTGCATTCTCTCTCGCTTTCTTTCTCTCTCTTCCTTCTTCTTTTTCTTATTGCCCTTTTGTTTCTGTCACTCTCCTTTCTCTTTACTTTCTCCCTTCTTTTTTCCTTCTCTCTGTTTCCTTCTCTCTCCTTTTTATCATCATTCTTCTCCATCTTTGTCTCTCTTTTCTCCTTCTCCCTCTTGTTTGCTCTCTACCATCTCTATACTCTTTTTATTTTTTCTCTCCCATTTATTTTTCCTCTTCACACTCTCTCTTCTTTTCTCTTTTACCTTTTCCTTTCACTTTTTCTTTCTCCCTGCCTTTTCTCCTTCTCTCTTTCCTTTCTTTTCACCCTATCCACTCTTCTTTAAGCACTTTCCCTTTTCTCTATTATCTCATTATTTCTCTCTTTCTTTTCTCCCTATCCATCTCTTTTCCCTCTAGATTCCCCTTTTCTTTCTGTTTCTCTCCTTTCTCCTTTAATTTCTCCCTACTCTCCCCCTCTCTTTCTCTGTCTCCTTCTCTCTCCTTTATTTCTTTTTCCCTTGATTTGTTATCATCTTTTTCTCCTTCTTGGTGTCTCTCTTTTCTCCTTCTCCCCATTTTTCTGCTCTCTACAATCTCTTTACTCTATTTCTCTCTTTTTTCTCTCTCCCTCTTTTTTCCCATTCTCTATCTCTCCTTCTATCTTATTTGTTCTTTCTCTCTTTCTCTATTCTTAATACCTCTCTTGTGCCTCTCCCCCTCTCTTTCCTTTTCTTTTTCTCATTCTCTTTTTTCCTTTTTCTCTTTCTCCTCAGTTTTTTCTCCTTCTTTTTCACTCACCCTCTCTTTCTTTTCTTTTCTCCCTTGCTCTCTCATGACCTGACACCACTCCTCCTCCCTCACTTTCTTTCTTGCTCCCCCTCGTTTCTTCACCCTTGTTCTCCTTCTTCCTCTTTTCCTTTTTTCTCTTTCATTTCTCCTTCTCCATCTTTTTCTTTTTCCTTTCTCCTCAATTTTTTATCCTTATCCTTCACTCACTCTCTTTCTCTTTTCTTTTCTCCCTCTCTCTTCACCTGACCCCAGTCCTCCTCCCTCACTTTCTTTCCCTCTTTTTTTCTTGCTCCCCTTTGTTTTTTCTCTCCTTCTCCCTCTCTATTTCTCTTCCTCACTCTCCTTCTGTCTGTTCTACATCTATCACTACATATTTGTCTCTCGTTTCCCTCCTTCTCTCTCTTTTTCTCCATCGCTCCTTTCCATTCTCACTCTCCCTCTCCCCCTCCATCTTTCTCTCTGCTCAGCTCTCCTCTCTTTTCTTTCCTTATCTCCTGACAACCTGTCAATTATATCCAGCCCATTTCAGCTCACAGTCCGGGGAAAACGCAGGCTTTCTGATTAGTTTTTCTTCTGCAGGCGGCTGCACTGAGATTGGCTGATGTGTGACTCTGCCTGGGTTTGTTTGCTGTTTTTCTGCAGTGTATCTGTAAATGCCATGCTCCTGTGTAGGTGTGTACGCTAATGTGTGTTAAATATGCCCCTCACCCCACTGCGAGTTTAGCGGACCTGTGGAATGAGGCGTTTTGTGCTCCTTGGGGAGTGAGAGTACAATGGAGTGTCGAGGCAAAGCCTTCGTGGCGAGCTGGAGACAGGAATAGGGAGGGACGAGAGAGGAGGCTGTCAGGCCGATGAGGCGTCAGCGCTGTGTTCCTGCTGCCGCGTGACACACACATCCAGCGCTTCCCCGCTTCGACAGCGCTCCTTCCCTTTCATGTCTGTCCTATCTCTTTTTTTATACTATAACGTACATGCTAGACAACTGCTATACAGCCTGAGCCAGCCATGTTTGTCCCCGCCACTCACTACAGAGAGCTAGACGTCCCATTCAAGGAGCACAAGTAACACAATTGCATTAAATGCTCATTTCCTGATTGCTTTGGGTAATGACTGGGCGACTTCCAGTAAGTGAACCGCAACGAAACCTCTCCACTCTTGTATATAACCACCTGTCTTACGTTAAATGCTTAAAAGGTTCTTATCCTACATTTTTGCTGTATGTTTTTTCCCCATACGCAGTCCACATATGTAAATGAGTCTTGAGTTTGTATACCACAAATAGGATTGTTCTGCTACCTTTGTTTGTCCCTTAGAATTGAACAGGCTGTTGATTTATCCTTAAGACTGATGTATGTAAATGGCCTCTGTTCTGATTGGCTGCCCTTTCAGAAAGAAACACAGCTAAACTGCTGTAGGGTGAATAAGTGGATATATGGAAATGCTTGCTTATGACATTATAGAAACAATCTTTACATGCTACATACATGCTACATTACGGGAAATGTAATTTTACATGATATGGACCCATATGCTGCATTTTCAGTCTAAAGTAGATTCACTGGCCAAGTACAAGTTATGTGTTAGCACACATAATATAGAATATAGACTCATCATCAAATTACTAGTTCCACAAATAGGAATCAACCGACAGGAATGAAACTTGGTGGGTAGATTTGACATTGTGAGACATGAAAATGTTTCAAGTTTCACATTTGGCCACACATGTGACGTAAGCAAGGATGGGCCTTATTGCAGTACCTTTGCAACTTCAGTGACGAGTCCCGCTTTTGTCTTGGTGGAGATGACCAACAAATCAGTGTGTGGAGGCACTGTGGTCAATGCCAAGATTAACAGTTTGTTGTCACACGTCCACAAGGCCTGGTGTCACTCCACCTCCACTCCTATCACAAAATCTGTAGGAACTGTGTGAGAATATTCAAGCTACATGGGATGGATTATCACAGGATAACATCTACCGAGACGTCTGGCATGTTGCGTTAGCAAATGTGGCAGCCCAACGCCATCCTGAGAGACACTACTTTTGTATATGTATCTCAATAGATATTGCCCATATCGGTCTAAATTTATCATCATTTATTGTTCCTGGTAACCTTTATCTTCCTTCCTATCTTCCTTCTCTCAGTCTGAAACTTCCTTTTGGGTGCAACTATTCTTTTGTGGATGAGTGTATATAGTAAACAAATACAATTAAAACACAAAAGTTTAAAGTCTTGCATCATCCAAGCTCTATATACTAAATATACAATGTATTTACAGTAATATAGATTTGGTGTAATATGGCTATAATCTGCAACTACACTGAAAAAATGATCATGATTAAAATATGGCACAAATAAAATAGATTACATCAACCCAATTCATTTATTTGAATTTGCTAGTTTTGGCAATAATTGTGTTGATGTAACACATTTTATGTGCAGCTACTTTCTAAACATTAATCATGTAAGTCAAAAATGCCATTTTGTAGGGTGTAAGCAAAATAGGGCTGATTGCAGAGGCTTGCAAGACATGCATGAAAGCATAGTATAAAAGAAGATTTACGCAGCATTGGATTCTCTCTAGTTTCAGGATCAGTGTGCAAGATGGATATAATGCGCATGAGTTTGTGTTGAAAACTTTTCCTTTTTTCTGGAATTGATGTAAATTGGTTTTTAGTCACTTTGCTTTAAACTATGCAACTACACAACTAATAACTCATATACCCTTACGCTAAATAAAATGTTTGTTTAAGTATTATGGGGCTTTATGAATATGATGGTTTTCAAATGGTTATATGTAAAATTTGCAGGGTATCTACAAATACAAACAACATTTTCATTCATGTTTTCTCATTTTGGAAATTCGACACAAACTATGAATAAACTAGGACTTTGCGGACTTCCCTTACTTCATATAAAACATCAGTACAGATTTTCCATCAGCCATTAAAGTTTTTATTAGCAAGTGAAGTTTGTGCTTTTCCTGTGTTACTAAATACAATAAACCATCATATGAGTTAACACTGAACCTATAGTTCCTGTAGATTTACACTAGTTTGGTGTGCATCTTAAATGTCTGGGGACTGACTAAGTATGTGAAACAGAGGCAACATGGCCTTTGATGTTAGCAGTAAATAAAGCTGAGTGCCGCTGCCACACCCCAAAGGCCTCATTGTCAGCGTCGTGAGAACTGCATTTTTTTTTTGTATCGCTGAATAAAAAATGGTATAATTCATCATGCAAATAATCTGGAATGAAACAAACACAGCTTTCCCCAAAGGGAGAGGCATCTAATGAGCTGGGTAAATTGGAATATTCATACCTCTGCACTCAGTGTGCTCGCGTTTGCATGTGTATATATGTGTGTGCACTTCCTATTGCAAAATGTGTTGATAAACAACAATCTCAAACATTATCAGATGTCCTGACAAAGGGGTTTTGGGGTAATTGTAGTAAATCATTGTCACAAAACTGACAAAGTGACAAATCTACCAATGTGTCATTGCGCAGAGTCTGATGTGGGAGCTAAAAATTGAACCAATTATAGTGTTTACCTCCAGAAGCAAATGGAATCAGTAGTAGATCCGTACCTGCACATTGCCCTGTGAATTCATAAACTCACAAAGAAAATTAGAGCTAATCCCCTAGCATAGTGCTGTATTTATCATTAGTTTAGTCAGGGCTCTGTGATTATCCCTTTCCCCCATGAGCTTGCCATCTGAGGCCATTACCATTCTGCTGCTCCATTAGTTTCCTGTTCATTCGCACAGTAGCGGAGGACCTGGTACCTGCAATCAAGCATAACTTGCTAGTTCCCAACACAGCCATCTCAGTCTTATTGTGGTTTCAGATAGTTATCATCAATTGTGAAGTTTGAAGTTATTTCATTACATAGTAATTATCAGTTGTTTATGTTTACTGGTATGTGTATGTTTTTTTCAAAAAAGGTGTTATTAATAACTAGTAAGATTCTCTCATAAACAGTGCATACAGCAGGGTCTAAAAGTCAGAGGCCACTGGCTTTTATTTTCTTATTTCAAATATGTTTTGTACAAATTATATTAATAGCATAAAATTTGAGTATACATGTTTTTAGTTATTTTCATCAGAATTTTTCCAATTTTACACATTTTGGAATTCTGAAATATTTACAGTTTCAGAATTTCTTAATGTTTGTTTTCCTTTTACTTATATAACTTTACTTAAGTTAGCATGCTAGTATCACTTTGTGCCTCAAGAGTTGATAGTGAGTCACTGTAGCAAGTCTGGCTTCAGTCCAACATGAGAGGATGAAGGAATAGCACTCCTGTGTGTTCTAACCTCTTATCAATCATGTTGAAGGTTCTTGTTTCGGTTAGATCATTTAAGGACAGCCAATGAAAAAAAGACTAAGCTTATGGTGATAGGTTGCCCCTATTTGTTTGGAGTATTTGACAGGTAGCATCATGTTAAAAGAAAAAATAATCCCATATTTTCAATGTGATTTTAGACTTTTAGACCTGACTATATATCAACTAAGAGGGACCAGTGCCACTTTGTCTACTGTGTCTACTGTTCATGTCGTATTGAAGAATACACTGGTTGGTGTTGCATTTAAAACATTCATGTTTGTTTACCACTAGCGTCAATGACTTTGTCAGCCATTAAAGTACAGTTTTCCTTGTGGGCTTTCGACTTCAGCCAGATCTCCATGCTACTTGCCAGTGATGTGGGCAAGAACCATCACATAAATGGGTCAACTCCCATTCAAAACAACCACAAAATGTTGTTTTTGAGTGACAAGCAGGTGATTATGAAACAACAAAAACAGACCCGGCTGAAACTAAATGGTTATTCAGTGTTTACTCATTCAGATATCTTTCTTAAATACTTCATTTTAAAACCGGAGGGCAGGAACATTTCCAACATTTTTCAATCCAGAGATATATCTTGCTCATGATGTGCAGAGCATGCTTGAACTCCTGGAACTAACATTTATTTTGATGAGCAAAAGTTTCCTGGACTGATAAAATCCAGTGAATGGATGTGTGGAAGGTATACGTATCAAGATTCTGACAGCTGTGGCCACGGGTGAAAATTTGATGGGAAAAATATTCGCACCAGTGGATGCTTTGGTGTATTTGTACGTTTCTGCACACCTCATAAACCTGAATTTTTCGAGTTTTCATGTATCACCTGCTACGTAATTCTCTGATATCATATGAGCATAGTAGACCAAGCTGGAATTGATCCATCCTAGCAGATATATGAACATACATTATTGACATTGAAAATTTGTCAGTTAGTGACCACTCAAACACATACAACTGTAAATATGCTAACATCCACAAGCAGAAGAAGAGGCAGGAAACATAGCGCTT
Organism: Semaprochilodus insignis; assembly: GCA_034552555.1. NCBI lineage: Eukaryota > Metazoa > Chordata > Actinopteri > Characiformes > Prochilodontidae > Semaprochilodus > Semaprochilodus insignis. The sequence continues at coordinate 17,410,054 of CM067474.1, read as the reverse complement.
TAAATAAAACCTGTTTTGCTGAACATCTCAGAAATGGAGACCGGAGCCCAGCGCTACTGAACAAGTGCCTGTGCTGACTCCAACTTCCAGCCTTGCCGTCAAGTCTCATCAGGGTGTCATCCAGCTGGGATCCTCTAACTAGCCTTGTCTTTGCTGCCTGTCTTCATCATTCTACTTCCGCCGGTTCATGGCTGAGCTTGCAGTCCGCTAGGGGGGCGATCCTACTTCTGACACCATTGCGATGACATGGCAAAGAAGGAGACACAGGAAACACTGCACTTTCAAATGAGTGCTCTTAACTGAGCACAGCAATAGTGGAGAGTGCCACCCAGCATTACTGAAGAACTGGGACAGCAAGCAGGGCATCACCAGTCATACAGCTATTCCTGATGGTAGTACCACTACCCCCATTAAATAACCCCACAGCCCAGCAAAGGATTGCCCACGCAACACATCTATACAACTATTGTACCTGTGGTTCTCCGTGCTCACTTTTCCACATGGCCACAGCTCCCGAACGCCCATGGTCAAATGAGCCGGTAGTGGAATGCTGCAATATGATTTGGCAGTGTGACTACTTTCCAACTCTACAAGTCTCGCCTGAAAGCTTATTATCGTACAATATACATCAGACTGTGAGTAGCGACTGCTGTAACCAGCTCAGTATTAGACCTTGCAGTCAAACCCACTTGTGGTGAGCTTTGTTGAGCATTAATGGAATGGGGCCCCCCGGGGGTGGACAAGCCTTTGAGTGGTTTATGGATGAGGGTGATCGCCCCTATCAAAGGAGTAAGGTCAGTGCACCACAGGTCAGGCCCATAATGGATCTCATTTTTCAACAGGATATTTTTTAACTCTTGGGCATGTGTGAACTGACACCAGAGTGTGTGTGCAACCTCTCGTTTCCCACCTTTTCCTACTGACTGACAGGCTCTCCTCATCTTTTCCGATAGGGAGCATTTATCACCCACTCTCAGCTGTGCTCCCAGTCCCCAGCCAGGGCTCCCAGTAGAACTCCCACCCAGTTTGCTCACACACAGAGAGACTGGAGAGAGAGCCCCCCCACCTTTTCAACTTAGCTGCGAACCACTGGTGCATGCAATAATTTACAGTTTTCTTTGTTTATAAATGCACATGCTGTCTATCCAACTTGCTCTTCCTCCTAATCAGCCTCTGTCACAAACTCAGACTGAAGTTGAAGTTGCAGCAGTACTTGCCCTAAATGATTCCCAAGTCAAACTTGAGATTCAGGACTCATGGCACTTAAATTACAAGCGTCAATATTAGGGAGGTACATTAAGAAAGCCTGTCATTTCCAACCTTGCAGTCAAGTGCAGTTGTTAATGAAATACCTTCCAACCTGCAGTGGAATCGGATTCTTACGGTTTGAAATAACACACATTTCTCTACAGAAAAACCTTCGGGTTGATGAACAGCACAAAGCACTACACACAGGAAATGTTTAAAGGAAAGTGGCTAAAAACTGTAGACTAACCCACCGTTTCAAGTTGCTTTGCCTCTTCCCTTTAAACACTGCATTTACTGCATGTGACTAAACTCAGACATGCACTTCAATGACTCTAGATTCAGACATGCACCCCAGTGACTCGAGACTAGACTTAGACATGCACTCTAATGAGTCTAGACTCAGACATGCACCCCAGTGTCTCAAAACTAGACTCAGACATGCACCTCAATAACTACAGACGGCATGCATGTCTGAGTTTAGTGCAGTTATTGCCTCTCCCCTTTAAAGACTGCATTTACTGCACGTAGTGCTTCTGTTCTATACTTCAAACCAAAGGATTTTGAAAGGCTTGCTGGTCAAGCTGTGTCAGACTTGATAGTTTTTGTAGAGGTTAACTGCTGTGCAATGCAATGCCTGCAGGCAATAACAAGACTAAATCTTAATTTCTGTACTTAAGACTCAGCTGAGCTTAGACTCAAACATGCACACCAATTCATGGGGACTACACTGAGACATGCACCCCAGTGAGCCGAGACTAGACTCAGACATGCACTCTAATGACTCTAGACTAGAATCAGACATGCACCAAAGTGTCTTGAGACTAATCTCATGCATGTATGAAACGGCTAGTAAATGTCTTTCTGCCATAGATGGTTCACTGCTGGGAATTTTTTTTTTTTTTTAAATACTTTTTTAAGTTTTAAGTCATTATATTATTAAACCAAAAATGGTTTACAGAGTTCTTTAAAAGATGAAATGTGATTCTTGTATGTCATTGTTTTTTTTCACAGTCTCTTTTTCTCTCTCCCATGAAAGAGGAGAACACAGACACACAGACACACAGACACACACACGCAGACAGATGTAGCCCACAGTCCTTTGCTCCTGGCAAGGAGCAGATGATCTGTTTTGTCCTCTGTGTTTCTCTATTCAGCCTGAACCTAATTAGTGACCTTCTCTCACCACCACACAATATCCACAGCAAAGCCGCTTTGACGCTGTGGTCTTCATTAGTAATCAAACCGCCTCTGCTCATAAAAGCGGTTTATAGACAAACAGAGTGAGAGAGAGAGAAAGAGAGAGAGAGAGAGAGAGAGAGAGAAAGAGAGGAGAAAGAAAGGAGAAAGAGAAAGACAGACAGAGAGGCAGGCAGAGAGACAGAGGAGAGTGATAAAGAGGAATAGATAACAAGGACAGAAAGAAGGAGTGTGTAAGTGAGAGGTTAGAATGTATTAGAAACAAGGACATAAATAGTGGCAGAGGACAAGAGATAGGTTATAAAGAAAGGATACAAGAGAGAGATAGAAGGTGGAGGAAAAGAGAAAATGGACAATAGAAATAATAAGAGTAGGAAAGAAAATAGGATGGAAAAAAGGGGAAAGAAGCAAGAAAGAGAGAGAGAGAGAGAGAAAAGGGGGTACAAAAATGATAGAGAAATTAGGATAGAGAAAGGACAGAGGAAAAAGTGAGGAGAAAGTGTGATAGTAAGAAAGAAAGAAAGAAAGAAAGAATGCAGAAGAAAAGTGCAAGTGACAGTAGATAGAAAAAGCAATATAAAAAGAGAAGATTAGAAGCGTAATAGAGGGAGAACAAGAAAGAAAGAAAGAAAAAGAAGTAAGAAAGGAAGAAAGAATAGGACAAAAATAATGACAGAGAAACAATGAGAGAGATAAAAAGCAATGCTGCAGTGGCACAGTCTCTCCGTTAGCATGTAGCTTACAACACTAGATGGCAGTAGTGACTAAAATCAATACGGTTAAGGATGCAGCATGTCAGGCGTTCTACAGAGTCGATGGCCAAATGTTGACTCAAGGCTTTTACGGCATACTTGCTGCTGACATTATTCTATGGAGATCACTCTGTCCCATAATACAGGCAATAGAGTGGTCAGCTAGGACCCGAGGCTGATCCTTCTTATAGATCTTTGGAATAAACTGTGGTTTGTCATTAGCAGCTTAATCTATAGCCCCTGTATATGCATCATAGAGCCTCTGTCCTTACAGAGAGGCGCAGTAATAAGAGAGGGGGGTATCACAATTTGTCCACTCCAGCACGACCCGAAAGGCCATTTCTGATGATGAGGGATACTATACCTTAACGCTTATCTTTTAACAGCGCAGCAGCATTCACCGTTGCCCTTGTGTTTATGACCCCAGTTGATCCCTCTTAGTTCCCTAATGCCATTTAATCGGAGATTTGTCAGGACTGCAGCTCGTCATATTTCCTCGTTTATGTCTGGAGTGCTGGCGCTGCATTGTTATGATGAGCAGCATTTTAAAAGAGCTCGCCCCCCCCATCCCTCGCACAGACTGTGTGTGTGGAGGAGAGTGATGAGGAATGGATGATTGGAGGTTTGCTAAAGACTAACTACGTGCACCAGATGCCAGGTCATAAAGCAGCTACTGTGAGGATGCCAGCTTTCTCTCTCTCTTTTTCTTTCTTTCTCTCTCTCTCTCTCTCTCCCTCCCCCCCCCCCCCCCCTTCTGTGCCTCATCTTGCTCATCGCCTGCTTCTTTTCGTTCCATCTTCTTCTTAATGGATACTCAAAGGAGACCAATTAAACACAAAAGGACTTTAGAGTTGGAGGAAACGGCACACTGTGATTCCGTTTGTGAAGAACCTTAAACGCAGCTACATAGATTTACACGTCACGCCTTTGAACACGTTAATTAAAAGGGGCCAAGTAGACAACACACGGTTCCTTTTTGTTTGTTCCATGTTAGCCTTCGTGCGTGACCTCCTCTGTTATTTTGGGGTTTTACTGGGCAGGCAAAGATGCTGCCAAAGTCCAATTAGTCAACTAGTCAAAACCAAAATGCAAGTACTGGGATGGCTTTTTTATAATGACCTTGAACTTTACATTAAGTGTTGACTAACTTCAGACAAGTAACGCATTTGTGAGCATGAACAACACATTAAGGTACTACATTAATAATGGTTAGCTACTATTAAGTAAACCGGCAAGAGCTGCATTAGTTAATGTTCTAATTACAGTTGACTATTGTCAAAAATCAGCTGCACCCAGAAGGAATCAGCCGAAAGGAATGAAACTTGAGGGGTAGTTTTGACATTGTGAGACAGGCCAATGATTCATGGTTTATGCACATACCGTCATATTCGGTGTGCTTATATTACCATAGTATGCTGTTGGAGGCAGTGGATAGAAGAAGGCACCCACCAGCGACATGAAAGATCTGGGAGACCTACACAAACCACGGAGAGGGAGCAACATGTGCAGACTGACCCAACAGCCATGATTGTGGACATTCAACGAGCTCTGATGCCCTCTGTCAGCCAATTGGCAGATGGCTGCACAGTGCAGGACTACAGGCATGTAGACCGTTAGGTCGACTGACCTTCTACGCTATTTCTGTATGTGTAGCTCAGTAAATATTGCCCTTATCAGTCTCAATTTATCATAATTTATTGTACCTGGTAACCTTTATCTTCCTTCCGAATAGCATTGCGATCTGACACTTCCTTCTGGGTGCAACTCTTCTGTTAATGATGAGTGTAATCGTCAACATTACAAATAGTTTACGTAATTACTAAGGCAGGATTCGTTTTTACTTTACATAATGTATATAAAATGAAGACTCTGGTAGCACTACAAGAACACACACACACACACACACACACTTCATTTAAAATTGATTACATTTAAAATTAAAATTGATTACATGTTCCAAAGAAGTTGGGACATGAACAATTTAAGGTTTGAACATTTTAAATTTGTTCAAATAACATGTTAAACACATGATGCAATCATGGTTGGGTATAAAAGCAGCATCCAGGAAAGGTCTAGTCCTTTATGAGCCAGGATATTCGATACTCGTCACTTTGGCAAAAATGCATCAAAAAAATCTAACAGTTTACAAATAACATTCCTCAAAGAGTGACTGCGAGTCTATACAGTGCATCATAACATTCAGGTATTCAAGGAATGCAGAGAAACCTGAGAAAAGGCCAAAAACCACAAATCAATGACCCATCAGAGGGCACTGCATTAAATCCTGGCATGTTTCTTTGATGGATATCACCACGTGGGCTCAGGAATACTTTGGAAAAACTGTTGTCAGTTAAGCATGCTCATCATCTGTGGAAACTGTGGAAATGTGTACTGTGCTCTGAACAGTCAACCTTTCAGATTACTCACGGAAATAATGAATGTCATGTTCTATGGAACAGAGAAGAAGAAAAGGATCATCCCAATTGTTACCAGTCTAATGTTTAAAAGCCAGCGTCTGTCATTAAAGGGGGAGCAGAGTCTTAGTGGGAAACCTGCACATCTGTGAAAGCACAATTAATGCTGCACCTATTACAGGGAAACATATGCTGCCTTCTAGATTATTGTTTTTTTTAGTGATGCCAATGTTTACTTCCACAGGACAACGCCAAGAAACATTGAACAGCATGGCTGCGTAATCAGCAAGTGCAGGTTCTAGACTGTCTTCAATTGAAAACATGTGTCTTGATAAGCTTAAAATACACCAACAAAGGTCTGTTCTGTTCCTAGATGAAAGGTTGCATAAAAGATGAATGGCAAAAAATGCCATTAAAAGGAAAGGTGATGTAACACAGTGTTAAAATTTGCTCCTGTCCCCAACAATGAAGTTCTTACAATAAAACATAAAACACTGTGTCCTTGTACCATTTTCATTTTAAAACAGGTCAAACTGAGTTTAATAATCACTGCTTTCTGGTTTTATTAGCATTTCACATGCAGTCCTAACTTTTTTGGAATCAGGGTTGTAGTACCTGTTGTGTGTTTTTAACAAATACATTGGTTAATGTTAGTCGACACTTAATTTAAAAACAACATTAACTGATGCAAATGATATTTATTTATTCACTATTTTCTGATCACTTTAATATAGCACTTCACGTGTTGTTCATGGTAAAAGTGCATTACATGACATTAGTTAGTAAACACATATTGTAAACTGTTAATCTTGAATGTGAAGGGGGCCGATGATTTTTGGCCTCCCCATCATTCCAACACAGATTGTTTTTTGGAATAAAACGTCATATCCCAATTTTTTCATGGAGTTTTTGACATAATTTAAAACAACATGATGAATGGAAGAAGAAATGGCCTAAAATGACTTCCAAAAACTACATAAAAAGTAAAGTATGTTTTTCCCTTCTCGAGTAAACAGATACAAAGTTTAGCTCTGACATCAACTATATGTGACCTTCTCTGTTATTTTGAAGTTTCAGAAGAATAAAAGAGAAGGTCACAAAAATAGGGAGAATACTTAATAATAAAGGTCCTTAAATGGTTCTTGGCTTGAACATGTGGCTTTAAAGGAAACACATTTTAATTCAGTACAATAGAATTATACTTAAGGGCTGTTCTACCTGAAGGACAGCTGGGGCCTGCAGAACCTTTACAATACATACAAAATATAACTTAAATTAAAGCCATATAAAAAGCCATATAAACAGTAACTCAGAGTAATGACACAAAATGCAACAGTGTTCAATTAAAAAGCCCATATCCATGGAAAAGATGGTAATTCACATTGAGGTTATAAGAAGTGTTCCCACCTGGGTTGCCTTGTAAGTCAGGCACAGTCCAGGATAGCCATTTAAAACAGTTCAATGCTCAATGAAATATATTAGCCTTAAAGCCATAGCAACAAAAACACTTAATTTTAAGTGATGAAGAGAGGCTGTAAAATGTCTATGTAAAAATGAATGAATGAATCATGACTGTATAAAGCTTTGTAGGTGTGATAAGTGGACATCAGGGGGCAAAAATTTATCACAAGAATAATGTAGGGCATTGGATCTTTATAAGGACACTAGACGCTGTCCAGAAAGAAGCCATATAGGATATGCAAGGGGTTATGCAACATGTAAGTGGATTTCCTAAAAGTCTGCTGGTCACACTATCGGGATAAAAAGCAGCACTGTGTCCTAGTAATCTTACAGCAGCTATTCACAATTTGCTGCAGAGACTTTTAATCTGTAAGATTACATTTTTAAAGATTACATTAAAAGGCAAAAAACAACAGGACCTTGTAAAAAAACAAACAAACAAACAAACAAAAAAACCCAAAAAACAATGAAACATGAACATCCAATTCAATGATGTCATCCAATTTAGATTTCTGTACAGTGGTGTTAATAGGAACCGGTAGTCATTATGACTACAACGCAAGTGTAGGCATTTCATTTACTATCTAAAACCACCAGTTAATATAATAAGAGTTTTATATGTAATGCTGATGATGGTACAATAGAAAAAAGGGAGTGAGGAAATGTTTACAGGCTTTAAACACTCAGGACGTCTGGTTTCTGTCACCACTGCTCTGAAGAATTTTGACTTGGTACACTCCTGTAGAATGAAACACACCACTCCGAATTACTTAAACCACTCCGAATTACTTAATGGAGTAATTAATGGAATACTTAAGGAATTCCTATTTTAGAAGCTTCTAGGAAATCTTATTTTAAAAAAGTAATAAATTAGGTCAAATAAATAAACGGAAGGGTTTACTGTTCAAACCACAGTACACATTTTCATTGTACATTTTTGTTCATATTTTGTCCTTTATGTTATGTGTTCCAATTCCATTTTGGGAAACTAAAGTGGTCATTGTCTGACCGAGACTCTTTTAGGCACCTTTATTTTTAAGAGTGAAGGTGCTGCAAGTCTGTTCCTCAGTTAGTTGAAGCCAAATAACAATTACCAGGATGACATTTTTACACTCACCTTTGCTATACTTCATAAACCACTGACCTTTGGCTCCTTCATAATTCCTACCCATCATTTTTCTTTATACATGTATATATATATATATATATATATATATATATATATATATATATAAAGTTGTTGCAGTGAATGGTGTTGCTCCATGTTCCCTCAGGGCAGACTCACAGCCTATAAATATTACAGCATGTTTAGCCATGGCTTACTATTAGCTGCACATTATAAAGCCATTCTGTGGACAAACACATTAGAATACAACGAAACTCTAAGTACCACTGTATGACTTTTATGCAGTCATCGTCAAAAGAACAGTTGCAGGAATAGTTGCACCCAGAAGGAATCAACTGACAAGAATGAAACTTGGGTAGGTTTGACATTGTGAGACATGCAAATGGTTCAAATTTCACAGGAGAGCCTTATCTCACCACACCTGACTGTCCCAACAGCCACGACTGCAGACATTCAGCGAGCAGTGATATCCTCCATGAGTCATCCTTTTAGCGCCAGCACCTTTGCCAGACGACTGCCCTTAACACCATGTCAACGTTGTCAAAGACTGCAATGGTGTCATGGCAGACTGTCATGGAGTGACTCAGAACAGCAGCGGGTCATCTTCAGTGACGAGTCCCGCTTTTGTCTTGATGGAGACGACCAACGAATCTGTGTGTGGAGGCACCGTGCTCAGCACCACGATGAATGGTTTGTTGTCATGCATCACACGTCCAGAAGGCCTGGTGTCACTCCATCTCCACCCCTACCACAC